>CM052540.1:42874987-42902058 GCA_028533065.1 Trachops cirrhosus | reverse complement strand
TCGAGCTCCTGTAGTGAGGGGCGGGGCCTTAGGAGTTCACCTGGGCGGGGCACCCCAGTAGCTGGGTTGTGACGTTGTATGTGGGGGCAGGGTCCGAGAAGGAACAATGGCGCTTGCTCTGCTTTCTGTAGGACCCCAGACCCTTCCGCCACTTTCCGCAAGCCAACCGGGCCCCTCTGGCACCAATTCCGGTGTGGGTGGGCCTGTGCACCCCGTGGGACCTTCCTTTTCAGTCAGTGACTGAAAGCTGTATTTCCCGGTGCTGGGACCCTGAGTTGTGTGCAGTGCCTTGCTTCACAATGGCCGCCTCGCTGGGTCTGCTGGTCGCCACCCCCTGGCCGGGGCCCACCAGCCACCGCTGCTTGTGCTCCCAGGGTCTGCCTGCTGCGGACTTGCGCGCCGCCCCAGGTGCTCAGCTCTCCACTCTGCGTCCCTCATCCGGCCCGGCTCCGCCCCTCCTACTGGTCTGGATGAAAGTGTCTATTTTTAAATCCTTGGTTGTCCGACTTCCATACACTTCAATTTTCAGTTCTGGTTGTTATCTTGTTTCTATATTGTTGTTGTCCCTATCTTGGTTGTGCGAGGAGGCACAGTGCGTCCACCTATGCCTCCATCTTGGCCGGAAGTGCTAATGAGCCCTTTAGATCTGTAGGACTGACACTGACTTCACCTCCATGAACTCCGAGGAGCAGCGAAAAGATAAGAAATACATTCCCACTGATTCTTCTCAAACTTTAGGAGCCTCTGTCTGATTAGATTTTCTTCAAAGCCTCTCATTTCTAAAAAGTTCAAATGTCAGAAGCAAGGTATTAACTAAATCTGACATTATAAGGCTTATTGGTACCTTGCTAGGGATCTTCTTTTCTGATCAGCTACTGCTCAGGGGTTTCCAACTGCCTGATCCTTTCCTGTACTTCAAATATGTCATTGACAATCCCTAGTAGCTCAGTTATGATCTTACTTGACCAGGTGCTTCTGAAACAAGCCTGCAGCTAAGGCTCCCCACCTCAGATCTCTGAGGAGCTTGTTAGGCCACAAACAGGCCCCCGGGCCCCATCTTCAGGAATTAAAGACTATCTCATGGTCAAAAAGGCATTCTGGGTAAAACAGTCTAGGCCCTGAGTTATGCTTTTGAGATTTCCTTTTTATCAGACCTTCTCAGAATCCTGGACAAATCCATTTTTAGGAGTAGGCATTAATCTCATCCTCATAAAAATCTTTTCTGGGTGACTCAGTTTGTCACCATGGAGAGAGCTGGTCCTCGCTTACTTTCAGGTTTTAATACTACCTCCCACCCTCTCCTATATACTTCATAAGGGGGTTATGGTTCTCTTGTTAGCCACCTGGGGGTATATTTCTTGCTGTACATTCCTGATGAGTAATTTCACTGACTGGCTGTTTTCATTGAGCATGGCTTCGGGGAATGCCACGCTGTTTTCAGAGCTAGACAGCCATCTGTAGATTTTAGATTTTCATCCGCTTTTTCATTACTAGCTGGCAGAGGGTGACTGAGACTGGAGGCCATCGTGGGGTTTCCCATGGCATCAAATCGCCATGGAGGGATGTCAAAGGATCCTTGTTTGTGTGAGATCCTTTTCATTTTTGGAAGACTGTCTTCATGGCCTGAAGATGCTCCCTGGTACTGGCAGAGTGAGGCAGGGCAGTGTGGGCTAGTCTCCCAGTCTCAGAGCTGAGGGTTCTCCTCCCTTCCTTTTCCCCTGCCCGGCTCATCGGGGTGCTCATTTTGGACACTTGCTAGTGTGTATCATCTGAGACACAATCAGATTCCAGTTACACGAGAACATTGTTTTCCTATTATTTTCTTCGTAATGTTAGTCACATTTTTTTCCTAATTTAGTGTTTCCAGAACTCTGTATTTTTGTATATTTCAAACTCAGACAAAATTTGCAAGAATACTGTCAAGAACTCCCATATATTGTCTTTACTAAGATCTACAATACAGATTGTTAACATTTTGCCACATTTGCTTCATCAACCATTTAAGAGTAGGTTGTGGACATTCTGCCCCCTTTTTTACCCCTAAATACATTGATATGTGTTTTGTAAAACCAAACACATTCTCCAACATAATTATCAAGTTTAGGAAATTTAACACTGATTGAGTATTATCAACTAAACTACAGGCAATATACTGATTTGCCAGTGGCCTCAAGAATGACACTATAGCTGTTGGTTTTCCTGGGTCAAGGTTGAGACTCGGGCCCCTTATGGCATTTGGTTGTCATGCCTCTTTTGTCGCCTTAGTCCAAGCCAGCTCCTCAGTCTCCTTGAATGTTTTCTTCCTTTGAAAATTGATAAATCAAGAGTATACTGAGTTTTCATCTCTGAACAGCCCATGTTTCATCAGATCACTGCTCCCAGAACCCAAATGGCCCCCTAGAGGTGGTTTTCTGGGTGTTCAGAACAATGCCCCCTCTCTGGTGCCCTAAAACATTAGACCCGTGGATGTCAGCATGTAGAACAAACTGTCACATTCCCTCCAGGCTCTGAGGGCAATCATCACATTGACTTGCGATGACTTGTTGCTAGGAACAAGTTATTCTTAGAAGAACAGAAGTTGTGTTCCCTTCCCTTTAGGAAATCTAGTCTGAGGTGGTATTTATAAACTGAGGTAAATGATACTGGAACTCAGCAAAAGCCCAAACAATAGGAGTATGGGTGACAGAATTGGTATATCTTTTTGAAGAGCATGACTTATACTGAGTAGTGATTTTCTTTCAGCAGATCAGCTCCTACTACAAATGTCAATTATACATAGATGGAGGCTGTGCTTCTGACACAGGGATTAATCAACAAAGGAAAATTATTTCTGGAAAAGATTATTTCTAAATATATGTCTTAAAGAGAAATTAAGAATTTCCTAAAATCTTTACCTTTTTCTTTCTTTCTTTTTAATTTTGTATGAATGAATTTTGAATTGTGAATTATGTGAATAAGTGCTCGTAGTCTTTACAGCATGAAAGGATATTTCGTTTGAAGTCTGGCACTTCTGTATTATTTTTGTCTAGTATATAAAAATAACTCCTTCCCTCCATCCCTTTAGGGAGGAAAAGAACAATTTCCCTGTCATGCTGACATGTTGGTTTAATGCTAACCTGTCACTGTGCCATTAGGGTAAAAATATTTTGCTGTGTTTTACCTCTCCGGCCTCCCCAGGCACAAATGTGTACATATTTGTCAATCAGTTGAGGTAGTCCTTTGAGAGCCTTGGTTTGAGCTCACTTTCACTTTGGTTCTTCTTTGCGCAGAGCTTCCTTTCAGTGCCTCAGAAGCCAGCTGCAATTTTGAGGAAGGTCTCTGCAACTTTTACCAAGATAAAGAAGGTCCAGGCTGGACCCGAGTAAAAGCAAAGCCGAACATGTATTGGGCTGGTGACCACACTTCCGGCTTAGGTAAACCAGAAATCTACCCATGTGGGGACTTGGGCGGTGGGGGAGGGGGGAGACAGTGGAGGCAAGGAAGGGGGGTAGTGTTCATGCTTCATTCTCCATTCTTATTCCACGCCTACCAAGGCACCAACTTTTAAAAGGGCAGCTGTAAAGAAGCAAAGACAAATGGTATTTGACCATTTTTTTAAAACTGGAGTTCAAGTTGCTGGGCTAGCAGAAGTATTTGCCAATTAAATAATAGTTAAACTTTTGGAAATTATGTTGGTCTTTACTTTAAATGGAAAAGTACCTTTTCAAAGCTATAAGAGTCCAATTATATGAAATATTCAGAATAGGCAATTTATAGACAAAAAGATTGGGAGTTGCCATGGGCCGGGAGGGGGCAATGGGGAGTTACCATTTAAGGGGTACAGAATCTCCTTTTGGGGTGATGAACATGGTCTGGAACTACATAGCAGTGGTGGCTGTACAGCATAATGAATGTACTAGATGGCAATGAATTGTATACTTGAAAATGATTGAAATGGTCAATGTTATGTTATGGGTGTTTTAGTATAATAAAAAATATATTATGGAGGAATAAAAGCTATTGGAAATGTTGGCGGGCACGTGATGGGATTATCCACAAGGAACTCTTAGATACCAGTTTGAGCACCCTATAAAAGGACTGCATATTGCTGAATGCCTCCCTCGCGGAGCTCACTCTAGTAGAAACCAGTTGGTTCTCGAGGGGTTAGTGTCTCATTTATTCGACAATTACATATATACTGGGCACTGGGGTCAATTTACCAGAAAGCTGATGAAGCTTCTGTTTCAGGACCCCCTTCCCCCTTGCATGGGCCAGAGGAAAAACCTTGCAAGGGGCCTTTGCAACATTATACTTGGATTTATTATTTCAGAGTTTGCTTAACTTGTTGAAAAATAGGCCCTGCAAAAATCTATTCTGACCTTGGCCAGACTAACTCCTGGGGGCACAGTAGTGAACATGTCAGGCATGAAGCTTGTCCTCTCTGGCTGACAGTCATTTCAGTGGAGAGGAGAAAAGTTAGACAAATGTATACACAGAGTAACTCATACTTACAACCTGTGTTAAATGCAATACAAGGAATGATGAAGAGTGAGCTGTGAGAGAGAACTGAGGAAAGAACATAATATCAGTTGGGGATCCAGGGAATCCACTTCTGAGGAAGTGGGTATCAGCCAGGAGAGTGGGGGCCATCCAGGCAGAGGGAATGGCACCTGTGGAGACCTCAAGTTTGGGAAGAGCTGGACATTCCCAGGAGAGGGAAGGTTTAGCGTGGCTGCACTGTGGGGAGGAGAACGCAGGAACGTGAAGTTACAGAGGGAGATAGATCATGGGTGTAGCAGACCAGAGTAAACATGTGGGATTTTATCATAAAGGGAATGACAAGCCATTGGAAGGTGTTAAGTAGAGAAGATAGTGATTAAATTTGGGTTTTAAAGAGATTGCTACCTGTTTGCTTGGGCAGCCATAACAAAATACCACAGACTGGATAGCTTAAACAGAAATTTATTTTCTCACATGTCTGGAGGCTGGAAGTCCAAGATCAAGGTGCTGTTAGGGTTGGTTTCTTGTGAGATCTCTCTTCCTGGCTTGTAGATTGCATCTTGTCAGCGTGTCCTCACATGGCCTGTCCTGTGTGTGTACATGTGGAGAGAGATCTCAGGTATCTCTTCCTCTTCTAATGACATCAGTCCTGTAGGATTGAAGCCCCACACTTATAACCTCACTTAACCTTAATTACCTCCTTAAAGGTCCTCTCTTCAGATACAGTCATGTTGAGGGTTAGGGCTTCACCATACTCATATATAATTCAGTTCATAATACCACTCCTCTAAATAACCACAGAACTTTTTGCCAAATGAGTTAAATAATTAGGTAAAACTTATCTCTATACCAAAGACTGAGGCACCCAAAAAAATTTAAAGAGGGAGGAGCAGAAAGGGAAAAGAAAAAATGTACAGCACAGCATGTCCTGAAATAATGCCATTTCATTCTACTTCATTTTGCTATAATGCTGATGTGATGCTGTAGGAACTTAACTCTTGTTTACATCAATTGGCATATGGTAAAACTGGTTTCTTTTTTGTGTCTTTTCACTTAAGTCACAGAACCTATTGACGACTTTAAGTGAGGGGTTCCTGTATTTTTTTTTCTTTTGCCCAGGCTTTCTAAGATGCATAGACCTGTTTTAAGTTTACTGTGGGAGTAGTAGAGCAGGTGGGAGGGAGGTTATTGATGGCATTTTCCTTTATGTTATTTAGAATGAATAAGGGAAGAACATAGGACTTCTGATTACAAACCTGCTCTTCAGGGGCAGGTTTAACATATGACCAGGACCGCCAGGCCAGCCTGTAGTCTCCCGCCTCCACGGGTCCCTGCAGAGGGGAGGAAAAATCTGCTCTGGGCTTTATGTTCACTGTGACTCAGTAGCTGGTTGGTTCATGATCATGCAAATTGTAAGTTCTGATGAATGACCAGAATCTGGGCATATGTAGTTGGAAATCTATATTTGTTCATGAAGCTTACTTAGAATTGGAGGTTTCTTGGCAATATAGTATAAGTATATTCTATCGTAAATGACAAATATTAGAAATGCTTTATCATTTAAAGCTGATGGAAATAGTCTTTCGACAAATCTTACCACCTGAAGCAGACTTTTCCACTTGATGGTCTGGGTTAGGTTATTTACACTTCATTGCTGATACACTGACTGCTTTGTCCTGTTCACAGGCTATTACTTGCTGGCCAACACAAAGTTCACATCTCAGCCTGGCTACATTGGAAGGCTCTATGGTCCCACCCTGCCGGGAAACTTGCAGTATTGCCTACGTTTTTATTACTCCATCTATGGGTTTTTTAAAATGAGTGACACCCTGGCCGTTTATATCTTTGAAGAGAACCACGTGGTTCAAGAGAAGATCTGGTCCGTTATGGAATCCCCAAGGGGCGTTTGGATGCAGGCGGAAATATCCTTTAAGAAGCCCATGCCTACCAAGGTACCGTGGAACCAGCACAGCCCTTTGCTCACTTGCAGTTGCTGGACTGGATTAATGAATTTCTGTTTAATTATTTTCAGCTGGTGATGAGTTATTTTTCTTCGTTTCAAGCTGACAGTCCCACACCCACACGCTGTCCCCAGCCATGCACAATTTTATCCTTCAGTTCTTTCCAGTTTTCTGTGTCTCTGAATCATGGCCACCTGGGGAGTTTGCTTGTTGTTTGTTTCTTAGATTCCCTGAGGGTAGTTGAAAAATGGGAAATATGTTAACAGTCCAAGTTTAACAGCTAAACTTTAGTTTGAAGCCACAGTTCACACACACACACACGTACACACACATGCACACATACACACACACGAGCAGACTTCCACCAGACTGACACAATTGGGGATGCACCAGAAATTAATGAAATTTTTGGTTGTACTCCATACTCTATTTTGCTAATGTTTTAAAAAAAGGTTATAATAACCATTTAATTCATTCACTTGGCTTTCATTTATTTATTCATTCATCCATTTATTTATTCCTTTATTCACCCAGCATTTATTAGGCATATGCTCAGTGCAGGAGATATGAAGATGAATGAGGCTGAAATTCACCCTTAAGGAGATCACAGATGACAGAAAATTCAGATGCAGATACATAAGCAACTAACAACACATGATCTCACTATTTCACAGAAAAGCAGTAGAGAAAAGTAGAGGAGGGGTTCTGCCAACTGGACGCATAAAAACAGTGACAAATAGAGGCCCCGCTGCATAGTGGACATTGGAGGGCTGATGTTCAGACCCTGCTGGATTCTACCTCCTGCCCCCACCCTCCCCACTCCACCCTCTTCCCCACATCCTCTACTCACAAACACATGGGCTGTCTAGGAACCTGCCTGTTTCTTTAGAGTGAGTCCCTGCTCTTCCCCTACCTGCATGGAATGGAAGCAAGTCATCCGGCAAATAAGGGTACTTCAGAGAATTTTCCCTTTTCTTCTTTCCATCCCTCCCTGCAACTGCACCCTTCCTCCCCAATCACTGAAGGAAAAGTGGGTGGAGACTGAGGGGGGCCAGGGATGTTCCTTCTCATAGCCTCAGAAGGAACTCCCCAGTGGCTATGAGGAGATGAGACATGGCAAAACTCTGCACACATATCTGAAGGTGGCCCGTAGTTTCCACAGGTCCCTGCTAAAGACAGCCAGCTCCTCAGAGAACGAGAGACCATTTGACGTCCACCATAGAGGCATGCATTAAGTAAAGTGGGAAACAAAAGTTCACTGACATTGACATATACAGATGGAAATAGCATCCATACAGTATTTCAGAAAAGGGATAAAATGAAAAGTCACATTTTCCCTTACTGCTCCCTATCCTTGAACTCAAACTTTGATTCCACTTTTTTTTCTTGATGGTTTCCTCTATAATTTTAAGTATTTTGTATTTCCACCTTCATTTCTTGATTCATTAACCTTAACAGTATTTGCTGACTCCCTGCTATGAAAAAATAAGGCATTTAGCTTATTTACATGGTACCATTTCTTCTTTCTTTCTCCTCATGATTCAGTTATATTTTTATTTTTTACTTTTCTCTCAATTCCCTTTATAACTTTAATTCACTTAACTATCTATTTTTGGACCCATAAACTTTAGATACTATCTCTTAACACCCACTATGGAAGATGAATAAACTTTCACCCCTACATTTCCCTTCACCTCTTTGGCCCCCTCCACTTCTCAAAGTCTCTCAGCTATTACAATTGCTTTTGCAGTATCACGACTTATAACATTTATATTCCTACAGTGAAACCTCTGGCTTTACCAATGGCTGGATTTCCTAGTGTGGCCCCCTTGGCATTTGGGAGATGGCTTTTAGGGGGCATTCCTCACATTACTGGGTTTTTAACATCTGCAGTTACTACAGCAACCCAAATTATTTCCACGCATTTCCAGATGACCCAGAGGTGCTATACCATCCATGGAAGAGAACCATTATCTATAGGTTGATTCTGGAAGTTGAAGTAAAAAAGCCCTTCCCTCCTGCAATCCACTCTGGCCCTGCTCTGAGCTGGGTTCCCCAGGTAGCAAAGTTCTCATGAGGAAGCCTTCCCCTGTAGAAACCCTAGGGCTTCCTATGGCTCTTAGGGAAAGGGCTCGGACATGAGTCCCCTATCCAGCTCGTCTCTTGCTCTCTCCATTCGAATTGCACTGCACGGGTCATTCCTGGAACACAGCCTGCCCTCCCCTACCCTGGGTCATTGCCCACTGTTTCCTCTGCCCCGACTCCTCTTAATTCGATCACAGCTTAAACCTCACTTCCACAGAATATCCTTTTCTGGCCCCTGAGATAGATTAGGGTTCCCTGGGCCTCCCAGGCCTCCCGTGTATCCTCTATGAGACACTATAATACAGCAATTAGGAGCATAGACACAGGAGCCTGTAGATTCAAATCCTCATTCCACCATTTACTGGTTTTGCAATCTTAGTTTCTTCAAAAAATTAAAGTGTAACTGACCTTAATATAGTAACATAATAGAATATTAATATATTCATATCATATATTACATATAAGGTAATATTAATATAATAAAGTAATTAAAATAACATTTTAACATGTATAGTGTATAATTATAATATAATACAGTAATGTGTATAACTAACATTTTATTCATTTCAGTTATGTAATATAATGATTCAGTATTTGTACACATTGCAAAATGATCAGCACAATAAGTCCAGTTAACATCTGTCATCTTACATAGTAACAAAAATTTTTTTCTTATGATGAGAACTTTTAAGATCTACTCTCTGAGCAACTTTCAAGTATGCAACACAGTGTTATTAATAGTTGCTATGCTGTACACTACGTCCCCGTGACATTTATTCTATAATTGGAAGTTTTTACCTTTTTATCCTCTTCCCCCATTTCCCCCACCCCCTACACACCTGCCTCTGGCAATTGCTGGTCTGTTCTCTTGGGGTTTGGTTCCATTTTGTTTTGTTGCATTAGATTCCATGTAAATGAGATCCTACAGTGTTTATCTTTCTCTATCTGACATTTTTCACTTAGCATAATGCCCTTAGCACAGTTGTTATCTATGGCAAGATTTTCCTCTTTTTTATGACTGCATAATATTCTCTTAGTTTTTTTTCAATCTCTTTCTTTGTTACTTTCCTGGGTTGGAACCCAAAACCTAGAGGACACTTGGCACACAGTTGATGCTCAGTAATCGTCTGGGGGACAACTGTCGGGTTCTGACTTCGAGCAACGATTGTTGATCCTCATTAGAATCATCTGGGAGGACTTTAAAATGTTGATGCTTAAGAGGCTCATTGTCTATTTCTCTTCTCTCATAAAAATACAACCTTCATAAGGACGGAACTCTGCCAGTCTTGTTCATCTCTGTATCTATAGCATTGTGCCTGGTGCAAAGTAGATCATCAGTAACATGTTGATCAATAAATTTGGCCCTGTA
The DNA here is from genome assembly GCA_028533065.1 of Trachops cirrhosus. Classification (NCBI taxonomy): domain Eukaryota; kingdom Metazoa; phylum Chordata; class Mammalia; order Chiroptera; family Phyllostomidae; genus Trachops; species Trachops cirrhosus. Next base: position 42,892,164 of record CM052540.1, on the reverse strand, counting down.
CTTATGTGGTCAATAGAAGAATAATGAAAATCAATAAAAAAATGAAATAGCAAGTGAGTTGACTTTCTAAGGCTGGTAAGTGGCAGAGCTGGGATTTGAACCATGGTCTATCCAACTCTGAAGCTTGCCCTTTGGAGTTTTTCTTTGAATACTCAAAGTTTTTATCCTTGGGGCATAGACATCTCTTATTTTATTTAATTCTTACAACATTCCTGTAAGGAAAGGAATAGATCTTTTTTAATGCCCTTGGCATCCTAGAATACAGAGTAAAACTAACCCAAGTTCATGTTCTACTAGAAATGAACGTCTAAGCTCAGACCTTAGAACCACACTGTTGTGGGAAAGAACCTTCCTTGCCTCTGTTTTATGTCCTCGCCACCCCAGTCCTAAAGCAGTTAAGTGTGATTAGTCAGAGTTCAACTCAACGAGAGCAAATGGCTGTGTTTCACCCCCATTCCATAGCTCAAAAGCCATGTATTTGAATTTTGACTGCACCTAGCCTAATCATGATGCTAATTTTCACTAGTGGAAATGTTTTGGTAGATACATTTGAGTATGCTGCTTACGCAAAGTAATAACAACATCCCCTTACATCTGCATTACTTGTTAGTATAACCTGCTTTTGTGAACATTATTTTCACCTTTCAGTGAGCTGTCATGTGAAACCAGAGCTGAGCTGAGTGAGGGGCAGCCTGGACAGAACTGGAAAGAAGTCAAACCTCTCAGCTTCCCTCCCCTTGTTCCTCCTTCCTGACTCCTAATACCCACATGCTACCTTATCTGTGCCTTCCCAGATGCGTTCACTCTGGAAGTTTCTTTGACCTTTCTTTCCCCTATTAGTTCTTGCCCAGCCTGTTTTGACTGCAGTGGGCTGATTCAATTAACAGTTCCCTTGCTATCTCCCCTGGCATGTGTACTGTTTGGTGGAAACTGTAATATACAGCTCTATTTAAGGAATGATAGCAATGTTAAGAATTTCTCTGAGACCTTTCTAGCTGAGTAGCTGTGCAGTGGACTCTGTGATGTTGTCACACCAACAGGAACTTCTGCTGAACACTTTCTCTGCACCAGATAACGTGCTGAGCATTCGTTTGATGCTATTGCACCCTAGGAAGGAAAGCGTTATAGCCCCATTTAAAAGATGAGGAAAGCTTTGGCAGAAATTTAAAGGCATTGTTTAACAGCACACAGCTATTAAGTGGCAAAGCTGAGAGGTAAATCCAGGCCTTTTGGACTCCAGACTCCTTGCTTAAAAAAAATTGTAGTTGACATTCAATATTAGTTTCAGGTATACAGCATCATGGTTAGACATTTGTATAACCTACGAGATGGTCCCCCTGGTAAGTCTAGTACCCACCTGACACTGTACATAGTTATTTCAATATTATTGACTGTATTCCCGTGTTGGACTTTACATCCCTGTGACTGTACTGTACTTCTTAATCGCTTCACCTTTTCACCCACGCTTTTTATACTATGCCTTTAAGCCTCCCAAACCTCTCCTGGCTAACATGGAACGTGTAGGATCAGGTGAGAACGGGAGCCCAGCCCTATCTCAAGATTCCTGAGAATTTCTAGGACTTTATTACTAATGATGAGTTATTCTATTTTAGAAATAACTTTGGCTCCTAGGAGGGGTCAAAAGTCCAGTGGTTCAGTACAGATAAGGGAGAGCTGCGGACTGGAGGGAAATAGGGCATCATGCATAAGGGGCTGGGCTATGGGTTCGGGGCCACGAATGCCTGGTGCTTTGGGCTAGTGATGTAACCTTCCTGAGCCCCATTTTCCTCATGTGTAAAATGGGTAACTAGTACTACCTACCTCACAGGCTTATGGTGAAGATCAAATGAGATGCATCAGATAAAGCCCTTAGCATGTACCTGGCACTGTAGTTAGCATTTATTAAATGCTAATAAATGAACAACAGAGGCTAAAGAATTTTTTCCAGGTCCTCATCCTCATAAGGTTTCACAGGTAACATCTCTTTAGTTCATGGCTAGTTCTGCACCTTGATTTTTGTTGCAAAGTATTCTGTAAGCTGAAAATCAAGTCAGAGTTAAATCTTCATAAAGATTTAGAATAAAATCTTTATTTTAATGGCGCTAGACTTTCTTCATGAAATGGTTGCTTTTACACAACCATGGAAAGCTCAAAATAACTTTTTAATGTTTTAGAAACATTTTGAAAGGGCAGGAATCATAAAATGGTTTTCCTGATCTGTTTTTCTCCAGCACGTTACTATTAAATAGAGAGCAGCTAATTGAGTTACCTTGAGATGGGAGTACACCAGAGAGGATAATGAGGAGAGGCAACAGTTCTCTCCAGAATGCTTTTCCGTAAAAGCCAGATGTCAGGAGAGACTAGGGAGCTGTTGTCAGAAATTCCATAATGATGGTGCGCAAACATTAGCCTCGTGCGTTTAAATCCTTAGTTTAACATTATGCTTGGATACCATAGCATATTTTAGGACCTGTAATATCTCCTGGCTTGAAATTAGTTTTTCCTTCAACAAAGATCTTTAAGTGGTCTGTTAATTAGAAGCATTGAGAGGAACTGAATATTCTGTTCATTAAATATTTCTTTTGGAAAAAAACATTAAATGGTCTATAAATGAGAGAATGAGCATTCTGTTTCATCCTGGTCTGACTTAATGATCAGCTCAGCAGTCATTAAAATCTTCATGGTAAACTCTTCTAATTCTACATCTTTATTATAGGATTTAAAAAACATATAAACTTCAGCCCTGGCTGGTGTGGTTCAGTAAAATGAGTGCCAGCCTGTGAACCAAAAGGTTGCTGGTTCAATTCCCAATCAGAGCATATGCCAGGGTTGCGGGCCAGGTCCCCAGTAAGGGGCACACGAGATGCTACCACACATTGATGTTTCTCTTCCCTCTCTTTCTCCTTCCTTCCCCTCTCTAAAAATAAATAAAAATAAAATTAAAAAAACATATAAATTTTGAAAGCCATTTAGAGAAAACCCCCATTTGGCCAATCTGAAAAAATTTAAATACATTTTTTTCACTAGGCAATAACCTTATGTCAGCCCTTCTCAGGGTATGTCCCATGGGGTACAAATTTGTTGAGCTGTTCCATTGAAAAAGTGTTCTGTAGTCAAAGGACTTGGGGAAATCTTGCATATCAGATCTCCATTCTTCCAAATACACATATGAAGATTCACAATGCAGTCACCTATGAGAAACCCTGGTAAGTGCTACATGAAAGAATCCTGTCTAAGGTGGCAGTTCCCTCCAAGTACTTCACACGGAGCCCTTGTCTTATGTAGCCCCTTTCAGCATTCTTCTACTGTCGTGGCATCTAGTGCATTACATTGAAGTTGTCTTTTTACCTGCCTATTTACATTAATCAGACTGTAAGCGTGTGGGGAAATGTCCATGTCATATTTATTTTTTTATTTCTAATGCAAACATAATTTATGGAGAAGAATGGGTACTCAGGAAATAAGACAGAGAACTGAACTGTCAAAAACAATGTGTCAATGGCCTGGCAAGGAAGAATAACATAAATCCATCAAAGGAAGAAGGGAGATTAAACATTTCTGCCTTTGGGTTATTTAAACCGTAATCCCTTATAGCCCAACATCTGAGTGATGTTTTCTGTAAGAAATTTCCGTGTGAACACTCAGAAGCAAGAATACCCAGCTGGCGTGGGTACAAAGACACACATAGACATGCACATGCCACGTTTGGTGTGGGCATTTTTATGATTACAGTCATTAAAACCAAAACTGTGACTTTTCCCCCTGGAAAAACCAAGCATTTCTTACATCGTGCCCCTTTCCTATACCCGAAGACTGATGGGAGATCTTGTCGGCCCTCTCGATTTTCCTGATCCCCTGTCCCCACAACACAGGTTTTCCGGTCTCCACTGTATGCCCGTGGTCAGTGATGTGCTCATTTCCACGTGGCACTCTCCCCACCCCCAGATCCTTCCGTCTTCTCCCACCTTGGTCCTCTTAACCCTAGGAATCCTGGCAGCTCCTTTCATTACCCCCACCCCCACCCCAACCCAACACCCTAATGCTAACTACTGCCCCACTCTCAGCACAGCTGGAGAAAATGAGACTGATGAATCTCCTCTGTCCCCTTCATGCTGCTGGGAAAGCCTTTTTATACATCTCATCTCTAGTTGACTTCCTTTCTCATTCCCCACCCAGATGTTGAGATCCACTTTCATTCACAAGTTTCCAACTTGTTCTCCCTGCCTCATTCTTAGGATGTGACCTCCTGGGTTCATCTCCCAAAGGATGAAGGCATTCAGCAGAAGCCTCTTCTATTCTGTTCTTCACTGAATCTTCACCTGCCTGTCTTTGTTGTCTGATGAGACTGACACTACAAACTGACCCATCTGTACATTTAATCTCACCTCCTCCCTCCTCTGGGACCTTATTTTATAAATTATTCCCTCTCCTATAAATCCTCAATCACCATTAATCCTTTGTACACTGCCAACATATGTTGGTCACACAAATGAACAACAAACCTTCCTTTCACTTTCATACCCAGTTAAGCTGCCACCCTACTCCATTCCTGTAGTTCCCAAAGTTCTTGAAAAATGCATCCTCAGTTACTGTCTATGTTCCTGTGCAGTTTCTCATTCCCCAAATCCTCGCCTCCAACCTCTGCCTTCCTCCCCCAGTGCTCCCTCAAAGGGGTTATCCCATTGATCTTGCTGCAGAAATCATCATGCCTGAGACAATCCCATCCTTCTCTCAAAGTGCATCTCAAGTGCCCCTTCCTCTTTGAATCTATACAGTCATTAATGTATATCTCACTTGTGAGGATGAGATTTGTATAACAAAGGATCCTGTGTCTGGTGCAGGAAGACTTGGCTTAAGTCTTGACTCTGGCATTCACTGTGTAGATCAGAATGTGGTGCCACCTCTCTATGAAGCAAGGACCTGTTTTAAGAGAACTGCTCAGTCTCCTCCACCTCCTGTTTATTTTTAGGCACCTTAACATCAGGAACCGCCTTTTAATGCTGTGGAGCACAGTCCTTGTGGAGAGCTTTCTCTATTTCTTTATTTCTTCTTAAAATAATCTCCTTTTAGCAAAAAAAAAAAAAAATCAGTAAAATTTGAGTGTTTGATTTGGATTTCTGCTTCTAAAATCTTCCTTTTAATTTTGCCCTTTAACAATGAAAATGTGACTAGATGTAAAATACCAAGTGTTCTGAAATTTTTAAAGGTAATACTCGGAAGTTCATCAAATAGAAGCGCAGGCCTTAGTAAGTGTCTGGAGAGACCTATAAATAGGTGGCTATTCAATAACAGGATACTGACTATAAAGGGATTAAGGAACCAGAAAACCAATGGGTAGACAAGATACATGAGAGGAGATAAATTTCCCGTCACGTTTCATGATGTCTGGGAACACTGGGTAGGAGTTGCCCAGCATAACTAAAGCAGGACAGCTGAGTACAAAGTGAAAATAGCAAGACCATCCATTGCTGACAAGATAATCAGCACATATGGAACAGAATAGGGTGGTTCCTTACATAGAGCATGGAATCTTATACTGTTTAGTGGAATGAGTTTTAATGTGAAAATGAATGGAGAGGCTAGGTATGGAAAAGGAGCCTACTTTTGAGTTTTTCAAACTATACTCATGCTGTCAGTTCAGGAATTCTGCTTTAAAGATGAAAAAGGCAGAATTGAGATACTCTGGGTTGTGGTTTGTTTGTTTGTTTGTTTTTCATTTCCTTTGGGTATTTGTTGAGGACTTCTGCATTTCATGCCAGCTTCTGGGGAAATGACTGGAAAGACCGATTAGCACGACTGGTAGTTGGTAACACAGCCTCCACGGGTGTAGTGCTTATGTCGACATATTCTTTCATGGCTTTCCCAAGGAATTAATTTCATGGAATATTGCTGATTACTACATTTGTCCTCCTGGTACCACAGAGATATCTGAAAAGACAGAATAGACATTCTTTCCCCACATTTTTATTAATAAGCTGAATTAAGTCAAACATTTATGCCAAGAGTTGTTTAAAACCCAAAAGCACTACCTTTCACCACGCTTCTAAACATCTAATCCTATATTTCACAGCCTTAAAATGGTTGCATTTTTAGGGATTTTTTCCCAAGTGTTTTGGATGAGGCAATGTTTTTGATACTCACACTGAGATTCTCTAGAGACTTCTAGTTTTCTGAGCTCATAGACTAGGCAACTAGAAACTCAAACAACTAACTAGAAAATTGGCAATTCACACATTAATAAAGACTCTCCTTTCACCTGGGGAAGAAAACTCATACACATATGAGTTACATATATGAATACTTAAATATATCAGGTATGTGTGTGTGTATGTACACATACATATATATTACCCTGGAGAGGTAAGGATGCAAGGAAATAAGTATCCTCATAATCTCCAGTGTAAGGGTAAATTGGTATAACATTTCTATATGACAATTCAGTTACATGCATCAGAAAGAAAGCCCCCTAACATGCATACCTTTTGCCATAACAATTGTACTTCTATGGTGTTTATCATAAGGAAATAACAGGGGTTATGCACTAAGATTTAGCTACCAAAATTCATCTCAGCAATAGTTATAATAGATAACTGGAACCTGCCCAGTTATCTATCAGTAGGGGGTCAGTTAAATAAGTTGTGGCATAGCTAATAAGGCTTTCATGTGCTGTAAGCTTTAGCCACAGATCTTCTTCAAGTCAAGGATCTGACTTTGCCTTGGGAATCATTGGAAATATGACCAAAAACTCTCTGTGTGTCTCAGACATGAGTAGAACAAAGCCTGGGTATTGGCAGGGCGCTGCTAAACTATCTTCTGATCCTGGAGAAGTTCATCCAGGGTGGGAATGAGCTCCTGAGGGTCAAGAAAAAGACCTAGAATTTTCCTTTTGTGTTGTTTATTGATTGCTCTCTGCCTGTCTTCTGGAAGTACTGACATTTTTATATCTCCATCCAAGCAAGCCAGCACAATAGTTCTATATTATGAAGTCTACTGTTGGACTAGAAAATTAAGTTGGCTATTACATTACATTATATTACATTACATTACATTAGTCAGGAAAGTATTTGGCCAGGGGTCTTCCCTGAGGGAGGTGGGTCAGAGATAAAACACATTGTTTGTCCACCCAACATTGTATTTTAAGGCCACCTGCCTCCTGAGGAGAGTATTAAAAAGCAGGAAGGCATTCATGTCTAATTTCCTTCAATGATGATGAAAGGTTTTTGAGATAATTAGATATAATAATGTCCTCATCATTAGGGTGTGGAAATAGCCTCCAAAACACTAAAAATGATGTTATCTTACCTTTGTCTCATATTCATTTTTTCAGAGGCTTTTCATGTTTATTTTCCTTTTGGATCCTCAGTATCAATTGTGTGGGATTAGGTATCTGTATCTCACAGTGAAAAAACATGAATTTCGCAATCTGACAGACCTTGCTCCCAAAAACAAAGGAAAGGAAGTGAAAATGGGTAGAAATGTAGATAAGATTGTAGGTGTGGATGCTGGGATTTGAGGGCATGCTTTCCTATGGACCCACAATTTCAGTGTGGAGTGGGAGGTAAGGTCATCAGCTAAGGGAGAGAAGGACATCAGTGAGGGGAGGGAGCTCCTGCTATGGAGAGGAGAGGTTTCAGCAGTCGCTAGTCCTGAAATTCAGCCATGATCTGGTGCCAGGCAACCAATTTCTGTATAAACAGACATACGGCATAATGACAGGAAGCTAGTTGTAAACACAGGTCACAGACATGTTTGGTTCACTGCAATTAATTGGATAGTTTCAAGCCTTTCAGAGTCATATTTTGGAATACCTAAAGCAAAAGAGGAAATGAGCATGCTGGTATGATGAAATATGCTCTGTTTCATGCCTGGGTCTGCAGCTGGCTGTTGTATGACCTTGAGTTTATATCACAGTGGCCTTTTCCTCATTTCTCATTCTAAAAAAATGACTGATTCTGATGTCTCTTCTGGAATCTTCCCTCCCTTCATAGTGACCAAAAGATTTTAAAAACAATGTAGATTTCTTAAATCAGTGAGTGGAGAGATTTGGATAATAACCAGATATTAATCTGGATATTAACCAGCAAAATAGCACTGGAAAAACTCTGCTATGTATCTGCAAGCCTACCAGAGCATGTCCTCTACCCCAGAATGGAAGGTTCCTGTGAGCAGAAAGGTTTATGCTGGGAGAGGCTAGAAGCTGCTCAATCTTTGTTGCTCCTCAAAGCCAAAATTTGAATTAAATCAGATGAGACTTTATAGTGAAAGAAAAGAAAAGACAAAACAAAACAGATGGGTCATTTAAGAAAAAAGTGTTGGTCAGCTAAAGACATTTAAAAACACATGTCATTCTGCTCTCTGTGGCTTCTGAAGCCTAAATATAGCATCTGCAGGAGGCATGTAGTTACAATTTAGCAACTATTTCCCAAAATGCTGACGTCTCATACTCATTTTTCTAGATAAAGCTCCACTCAGCCTGTCTTTAGGGATTTGTGAAAATTTTGACCCTTTAGTCAAGTGTCTTTTGACCCTTTAATATTTGAATTTTTGTTTTGTTTTGCTTTGTGTTTTTCTGTTCTTAAAATTCTGTTACAACTTATTGTCAAATAGCTAAATGACTACAATTGCATCACATGGTATATCCTGCAATTGTGTCGGAAGCATCTTTATGAAAAGCTCTGGAATTTCACTAACAGGATTATAGTCATTTTGTGAATAATTATTCCACCTACTCCATAGTTGCCATATCCAAATTTATCTGTGCAAGTGATTTCAAAGGATTTTTAACCTCATCAGATGAAAAGTTAAATTTAACCTAGAATCAACCCTCTGGTAGACTGTTGAAGTGCACCACTTGTAATAAGGGCCTAACTAGGTTTGTTTTTTGAACACCGGTAATTTATGGTATTGTTGGCATAGGATTGAAATGTTCCTATGTGAAGACAGGGCATTTCTGGAAACTATCATTCATATGCTAATTATAGGCCTTACTGGGGCTGTTCAGTTGGTAGAGTAGGTGGTAGACTAACTAACCCAACAACGTCTGTCCAGCAAGCTATGGAAACTACTTTAAAAGACGGTGGGAAAAAAAATACAGTGAAAAGCCAGTTCATATGTACAATGCTTTCTAACTGCAGTAGAGTTTTGTGTTCATATATTTCACAACTCCCTGCAAAATTTTATTTCCTCCCTCCCTCAGAAAACAAACTATTTATTGTGTCAGGTATCCTTGCCTTAAATTATGAGGCTTCATAGAGTTAAAATCAGTAACCCTAATTCTTTTAAAAATCTAATCTGTCTTGGTTTGGGAAAATAAATTTCTGACATACCTGTTTCTCTACTTTTTTTTTCCCCTAGGTGCTTTAACCAGGAACTTTTATGGAGTTTTCCTAACCTAGGGGCTGCCCAGCCCCTCTGCCTAACACAATCTTGTGGTTGGGTTTTTATACACACCCTCTCTCCACCCCACTGCTTCCCCCGTACCCCCAAAAAACTTTAGAAAAGAGTTAAAATTATATATGCTGAAGAAACTTTGCTCAGTTACTTTTTAGGATTATGTTGTTTCGAAGCAGTAGATGATTCTTTTCCAAAAGGGAGAAAGATGAAAACAAAGCAGAGATGCTATTGCCCCTTGACAGCGTGCAGTTTTGGAAGCAGGGACTTGGAGCAGCGAAGCCCTGGTCATCTCAGGGGTGATTATGCAGTTGGAGGGTTAGTGCGGCTCCCTTGCCTTTTTACTCCTTTGACTTTTGTTTCCAGGGCTTGAGGGTATTTCATTCCTTATTCAAACCACCACCCAGTGATGCCCAGGAGACAAAACTAACTCAGTGCATCCCACTTTTAAAACAGACAGCTGGCCCATTCTGACCTGGGAGAACAAGTAGGTTGAAACTGACAGCGAGAATGATCTGAAGGGGCCCAGCACAGGGCGAACACCGAATAGGACTTTAGTAAATGGGGTTTTCTAATCCACATAGCAGTTTTCTACCACCCTTGACCAGTGATTCTCAGCCGGAGGAGATTTTGTCCCCACCCCACAAGGGATATTTGACAATGTTGGGAGACGTGTTTGATTGTTAGGACTTGGGGGTGGTATTAGTATCTAATGGGCAGAGACCAGGGTTGCTGCTTTACATTCTACAGTGCATAGGGGAATCCCCAGCAACAAAAAAGGATCTGGACCGAAATATCAAAAGTGCTGCGATTGGAACACCCTGCCGCAGAAAAATGAGCATGTATAATGCCTATTTTTAGAATAATAAAAAATAAATAATATTGTTGATTCTTACTTGATTGTATTTAAAAGTATTTGCAAATATGATTCTATAGCTCTCTGTTCATTGCCTATTTGTGTTTCAAAATTTAGTCTCAGTATGATCTCTCAACAATGATTATTCTCTGTCAAACAAAAATGTTAAAATATCACAAGTTCCTAAAAACTGGAAGTTTAGCACACTGAAACAAATTGAGATTTGCATAAAATCAGAAACACCTGTCTACAGGATATCATTTTACTTTATTCCTCCTTTTCTGCCCTCTCAAATAGGTATTATTATACACTCAAGTTGCCTAGGAATTTTGCCCCAGTCTTTAGAGATATTCCACTTGCTTTGAACTACTGCCTAAAATGAGATAAACACTCTTTCTAAAAAGATCTATAAATAAACAAGAGGTTAATTCCTCAAGAATTTAAGCTATGACCAATTCCATTCTTGTCACATTCTTTTTTTTTTCTTTTCTTTTTTAATGATTTTATTGTTGTTCAGTTACAGTTGTCGGCATTTACCCCCCACAACTCCCCCTCCCCACCCCAGCCAAACCCACCTCCCTCCCCTGCTTCCACTCCCACCCCTTGGTTTTGTCCACGTGTCCTTTATAGTTGTTCCTGAAAACCCTTCCCCCCACTGTCCCCTCCCCCCTCTCCTCTGGTTACTGTCAGATTATTCTTAATTTCAATGTCTCTGGTTATACTTTGCTTGCTTTTTTCTTTTATTGATTAGGTTCCTGTTAAAGGTGAGATCATATGGTATTTTAACTGGACCCAGGAACAGAGTTCTTAAGAACAGACCAAGATGTCAGGCCTTCCCTTTGTCCTGTGTCAACAGGGCCCCATCAGCAGCTTGCTATGTCACAGACTACCCTACAGTAACCTTTCCACCTCAAATAGCCCTCACAATGTAAGATGGTGGCACAAGAATAGGAGCTGACATTCTGGGCATTATTTAATAGCAGGGTGGAAAATCCAATGTGTTTCCCCAAACAAGCTGCTCTTGAGTTTGTTTTGTGTGTTGGAATGCTGATAGACAACTGCCAGACAGATCTGAGGTTTGAAGCCATAGTTTGAATCTAGTGCGTAGCTGGCTGACTGAGGACCTTTCATCTGACAGAACAGCCTGTGGTATGGCTAGTGCTCAATGTGTGCAAAGAGCTCTAAGATAAGCACGACCTAGTGGCCTATGGTTGTCCAGAACATCTTTAGCATTTCACCGAACCCTCCGTGGCAGGTCACAAATTGTTTGGAATGCGCAGAAGGAGCCAGGAAGTTCTATCCAATGAAACTTTCTGTGATGGGGAGATAGTGTGTATCTGCAGTCTCCAGTTCAGTTGGCCACGAGCGCCATGTGGCTCTTGAGCACTTGACATGGGACTAGTGTGACTGAAGAAATGCATTTTTAATTTTACTTCATTTTAAGTTAAATTAGCCATATGTCTTAGTGACTATCATGATAAACAGTGCCAGTCAAGGAAACACATTCTCATTCCACATCTTAATTGTGGATATCCTGACTCCTTTTTCTGTTTTGTAAATTATAAATACAATAAAATCATAGAATATTTAGAAAATAAGGGGATATTCTATTTACTACTCCAAATTTCACAAGCCTAACATAATTGTTATAAATTTGGTAAATTTTCAAAGTTTTTCTCCATGTATTTTTAGATGCATTGGCTATTTTATCTTGTTTTATTTATTATAACCAGCTTTTTCCACTTAACATTATGAGAGAAATATATTTCTGTATTATTAAATAATACTTACAAACTATCAGAGGTAATGATTACCTATTTCTTAGATTGTGGTAACACAGTTTATTTCCTCTATTTTTGAAATTTTTGGATTGTTTCACTTGTTTGGTTTTATGATCATTATAGAATAAAGCTGTAGTAAACATATGGAAGCATGCTAATATTTCTTCTCTTTAGAATGCATTTACACACCAGATGTCTGACTCTTATTCAGGTAAATGATGAATCATTTCACAACCACAGATTCATCTGGAAAAAGTACTTTTCACTATTCTTGTGAAAAATAGAGTTTAAAGCCTCCAATAGGATAGGAAGTCAAGACTTTTTCTCTCTGCAGCATAATTAAGTAAATTATGAGAAAGATTGCTATTCCTTCTCATATAACAATAAAAACTCCTAATAAAATATAATTGCATTCAGGGTTGATGACACAGACCTTTGCTTTGCAAATAAGTTCCCAGTCATCACTCCTGCAAGTAAAATATTTTCCATGTTCAGATAACTTGCAGCCTCTCTAGAATCTCCAAAGATGAGAAAATTAACAGGGTTAAATTTTTTTCCTTAAATGTATATAGTTATATAGTCACATCTCCAAACTATTCTTTTAATCATTTACAACAATATAAACATAATCCAAGTAAAGTTTCACACATCTTACAATTAGTAATTATGCAGAAGATCTTGGCTTAAGACATTTTATATTTTGCATAATGGTAAACTGTCATGTGATTTTTTAAATTTCTTTTTAAAGAAATTCTATATTCTGATAGCTGTCATCATCAAAGAATTGAGGGATCCTACTGATAAAATGGATGAATTTAAGATATAACCCACTGGATAGTATAACCTAAAAAATCAGATGTTCTCATTATTTATAATATTGGTTTCAGCTTCTGTTATATCTTTCTTTGTCTTTGAGTTAAGAATTGGATTTGAGAAATTGAATGTGGATCAAATAACCTTGTCCTAATTAAACATTAGGTTACACATTCCAAGCAGCCTTGTAAACCACAAAGTGCAGTAGAAATCTAAATGTTTCGAAAAGTGCTGTATGTCCTACATATGAAAAGTAGACTTTAAATTGGTCTAATGAAAACAAATCCAAGACTTTTTCTCTCTTGCATAATGACTTTAATAATTTATGGTACAGATTTGTTTTTCCTTTACAAACGACAGTAAAAAATGTTTGGTCTGATAAAATAACTGTGTTTAGGCTTTTATTAGCAATACCATCCCAGGAGCATAGATATTTGGAGGGGTGGGGCAGGAATGGAATCTAAGTCCCCAGAAGGCAAATCACGGGGACTTCATCCGCAATATGAATGAAGCACAGTGCTGCAAAGTCATTTCAAAAAATCAATAGTGTTTGTACTGGAAGTATTTGTAAAAAGGCTTGGAATACCATCAACTCTGCATGCACTTTATAAATTATCTGGGGAAAATATTTAAAACTTAATGGGTTTTCCTTTGCCACTCAGTTAACCTGTTCCTTTCAGTTCTTTAAAGAACACAAACTCACTTCAGCATTAATGTACACAACATATCATTATGAGGTTGACTCTGCTGTAAAAATCAGTAGAAGTAATTCCAGCATTATATATAATAGTTCCCCATGACTCATGCCAGTGTGATCTGTTGTTCATATGGACAATGCAGAGGGGTCTGCCATTTGTTTATTTATACCTGTTGTGCTAAGTAAATCCCAGGTTGTAAGAGGTTCCCATTTTTAGTCAACAGAATTCATAGTTTTGTTTTTCTGAATTGCAGGTGGTTTTCATGAGCCTTTGCAAAAGTTTCTGGGACTGTGGACTCGTAGCCCTGGATGACATTACAATAGAATTGGGAAGCTGCTGGTCTCCAGGTAAGACAGCCATCATTTCAGCTCTCTTTGTCTCCCTAGCCTATACAAGACACTTCCTGTTTCTCTAAGAACATACAACATACACACAGTCTGGGCTAGTCTATCCCTGGCTTTTCTTGCCAGAAGTGCCTTTCTACAGAGCTGTGGGATTTAGAAATGAAGATTCAAATGCAGTGTATGACTTTGTCCACATGACTTGACCCCTGTATCCTCATCTGTAAGAGAAGGAGTAATACCTACCTGAATACTGGTGATAATACACAGAAGCTCTCTAGCGTAGGACCTGGCACAAAACTGGGCTTTAAAAACAAATACCTCCTATTATAATTCTATTGATATTTTTATTGCCATTGTCTTACACAAAAATGCAGACTTTCAAGCAACAGTGAATAAATTGTTATTATACAGATAGTATACTAAACATATACAGGGTGGGGCAAAAGTAGATTTACAGTTGTTTATACAGAAAATAATATTATACAGATAATATTATAATAATATTATACAGATAATATTATAATAATAAATTATCTCTCATACTCACAACTGTAAACCTATTTTTGCCACACCCTATAATTTTACAATAATAAAATAAAGAAGTTCCAAGTGAATTAAATGACAACAGAACAGTGGACCTGGCATTGATGATGGTGACAAAGTAAAGGTGGTAGCTATGTGCTGGGCCTGATGTGTAATGAGAAAACGAGGGACACCTCAAACCAGACCATTGGTCTGTATCTACTAATTACCAATGCATCTTAAATCACAGGTATCCATTTCTTTAACAAACAGGCAAATGGTGGTAGCAGTCTGGCACTGGAGAATAATCTCCGTGTTTATTTAATTAAAAGACAATTTGTTTTTAGTTGCTTGACATGCTGGGCACTGCAAGAACAAAACAAGGAAGAACCTGATAAAAATCCCTACACTCATGATATAGAAAAGGGAATGGGGCTTCATTAGCTTGTACTGATAAGCAAAATAAAATGAAATAAAATAATTATCATGTAAGAGATATGAAGTACAGCCTATTTATTAGAAAAATTTGCTAAGAATCAAATGTAGAAGGTACAACCAAGTTCAGCCAAAGGAGAAGTCCCAAGTAAGTTGGGAGGTGGCCCCATTCTAATGCTAATAACTATTAAAGCTATTGAAGATAGCATCCAAAGACATAAACTTTGTTTTTAGAAATGAAAAAGTTTCAAGTAGAAAAACACCAAATTTTAATATTAACTTAGCTAATATTTATTGAAAACCCCATGTTCTAAAAACTTGACATATATCATCTCATTTAATCCTCACACCCTATGAGGTGAGTAATTAATATCCCTACATCACAGATCAGAGTGTGAGTGCACAGAAAAATTGAGTAATCTGCTCCACACACACTAAGCTATGCCTCTAGAAGCGCAGTGAGCTCTCTCACATTCTTCCCCTCCTCCTGAGCAACTGAGCAACTGTGGAGTTGTTCTGAGGACTCTCTTCACTCATTCTGTATTTCTGAAGATAGATCCTGCACTGTGAATTTTATTATTTTCCATACTTCCATAAGGGCAGCATACTTCCAATTTATAGAGTTTGTAAACGCATTCACCTGAAAAAATTCTCAAGTCAGACAGCGTTTGTTTCTCAAAGTAAACCAATACTTTTTGGTCTAGATTTCTGATTCTCTGCCTTTGGCAGGACCCACAGTGGGTGGAGTCTAGACTCTAGCTAGAGGCAACAGCTGGAGGGCTGCGTGGTGGGAGCTTCTTCTTCGTCTGCATGGCATGTGGCCCGATGACACTCATACATGCAGAGTGGGCTGTTAGAGAGCCATGGAACACATGTTCATTGAAAGTGCCTCATTAATTGCAACACTGGCCATTTCCTTGCAGAGAAGCTTTCACCTCCACCTGGAGAGTGTACTTTTGAACAAGATGAATGTGACTTTACTCAGGAGAGAAGAAACCGAAGCAGCTGGCATAGGAGGAGGGGAGAAACTCCCACCTCCTACACAGGACCAAAGGGAGATCACACTACTGGGGTAGGTGAGTTATGCCACGCGGTGCCATTTCCTGAGGAAACCTAAAATAGCATGTTAAGGGTAGCTACTGAATTTTGAAATGTGCAAATTTATGCCTTGTGTCTAGAATGTACTACAAATGTGATTCTACACACATGAGATAAATAATTCAATATGTGTTATGTAAAATTTGTTCTTTCCATTTATTATGTTGCTTATGTATCTTGCTGCAAAGAGGAGTTAAATGGGCTTACAAAGATATTCACATGAAGATAATTTAATTAGAAGTAGATTAAAAAAGAGAGAGTGGTAAAAGTTTAAAGAACAAAAACGGTGATCTAAACTGGAACCGGGACTGAAGCATAGTACAGAGAATGTACCGGCAGACAGGGAGGAGGCAAGCATGTGTGACTCTGCCTGGACAAAGATGGAAAGCCCATCCATTCATACCTCTCATGAATTCAATCCTTTGCAGTTAGTTGAGATACTTTATTATGCAACATGTAGTCAGTTTAGGTAAATGTTCTATGTGTACCAGAAAAGAATGTATACTTTGTTATTGTTGGGTGCAGTGGTCTATGTACATGTTGATTGAATCTAGCTCGTAATCATGTTCATATTTTCTATATTTTTACTGATTTTTTAATCTATTCAGTTGAGAGGTCTATTACTTTCCCATTATGATTGTGAATTCATTTGTTTCTCTTTGTAGTTCCATCATTTCTTGCTTATATATACTATTTTGGAGCTATGTTATTAGGCATATGCAAATTTATAATCATTATATCTCTGTGTTAAATAAGCTGTTCTATTATTGTGAAATGTCCCCTTCTTTCTAGAAATACTTCTTACTTTTAAGTCTACTTTGCCTGATATTACCATTGCTTCACCAGCTCTGTTACTAGTATTTATGTTTCTTTCTCCATCCTTAAACTTTCAAACTTTCTATATACTTTTTTTCACACATAATATGGCTCTTGTATTTGGCATTAGTTGAGTTTCATATTTTATCCAGTCTCACAATCTTGTCCTTTAATTGGAGTTATTTGGATCATTAATATTTTATGTAATTACTAATACATTTGGACTTATATTTACTTCTTTATTATTCTACTAGTATTTTACTAGTCTTATTCTTTTCAACATTGCTGTACTGTTTGTCTTGTGTTTTATTTCTACACATGTTAAACCCCAGAAGATATTACTGGGTCGGTCTTCTTTTACATTCACTCACATGTTCCCCCATTACATTAGTGTTTATTCCTTTCTGTATTTCCATGTTTGTCT
>CM052540.1:42851091-42874487 GCA_028533065.1 Trachops cirrhosus | reverse complement strand
TGCCAAAAGTATTTTCTTCTGCATTTAGTTTTTTGTTTTATTGGTGTAAATCTGCTAATGATGAATTCTCTCAGTTTTTGTTTGTTCGAGAATGTCTTCATTTTTCCTCCACATTTGAAGGTATTTTGCTGAGAATAGAATTCTAATTTTATGATTAATTTTTTTAACCAGACATTTAAAGATATTGTTTAGTTGTCTTCAGGCTTCTCTCATTCCCATTGGTCAGTTGTCAGTCATATGGTCGTCCCTTGAAAGTGTACATTTATCCACTGGATGCTTTTACTATTTTCTCTTTATGTTTGTGTGGTCTTTAACGTTTTAGAATGATATGTATGTGCATTGTCTCCCTTGTAATTATTCTAGTTTGGGGTTCATTGAACTTCAGTATTCTTTAGGTTGTGGTCTTTCATCAGTTTTCAAAACCCTTCGATCTTTATCTTGTCACATATTGCCTCTATCTCATTCTATCTTCTCTCTTTCTGAGATTTCAATTACACACACATTCCAAGTTCTCACCTTGCATTATATATGCTTTATGCTCTGCTACAAATATTTTCTTTTTGCTCTTTATTTTTTAGTCTGTGTATTTTCTATTACCTACTTTTTAGTTTGAACATCTTTTTAACTGTGTCCAGTATATTAGAAATTCATTGATTTATTTCCATTTTAATTTTGGTAATTCTACCTTTCAGTTCTAGAATTTCCATTTGTTTATTTTTTACTGTTATTTTTAATTTAATTTATTTATTTATAGTTTATTAGTTGATCTTTATTATATTTTTTACATTACCTTTTAGTCCCCTTATACCCCCTCCCCCCACACTGTTGTCCATGTGCAAGGGTCCTTTTTCTTTTTTGCTCAACACCCCCACCTGCTAACCTCCCTCCCTTCCACTAGCTGATATTTTTTAAGTACTAGTTTTATTAAGATAGAATACATATATATACAATTCACTAATTAAAGTATACAATTAAGTGGTATTTAGTATATTCACAAACTGGTGCGGCCATCATCATTATCTAATTCTGGAACATTTATCACCTCAAAAAGAAACTGCCTTTTCCCCATTAGCATCACTCCCATTCCCCACCCCCCAACTCTTCCCCGCTACCCCCATCACTTCCCATCTCTGGATAACCACCTACTTTGTCTCTATGGATTTGCCTATTCTGGACCTTTAATATAAATGAAATCATGTGGTCTACTGTAACTGGCTTTTTTAACTTATCTTTCCACTTATTTCTTTCAGATTTCATCCATGTTGTGGCCTGAATCTGTAGTTCATTTGGTTTTATTGTGATTATGTTCCAATGTGTGGAAATGCCACATTTTGTTTACGCATTCATCAGTTGATGAGCATTTTGGTTGTTTCTACTTTTTGGCTGTTATGAATAATGATGACATGTTATTTGTGTACATGATTTTGCGTAGATGTATGTTTTTATTTATTTTGGGTATATACTCTGGAGTAGCATTGTTGGATCATATGACAGCTATACATTTAACCATTTGAGGAATGGCCAGACTGTTTTCGAAAGCATCTGCACCATTTTACATCCCACAAGCAGTGTATGAGGGTTCTAATACCAAAACTCGTTTTCTGTTTTTAACTGTAGCCATCCAGAAAAGTATGAAGTGGTATCTCACTGTTTGAAGTCTATTTAGTCTGATTTTATTATAGCCACTCCAGTTCTCTCTTGGGTACTGTATGAATGGTATCTTTTTCCCCAGGCTTTAGTTTTCAACCTGTTTGTGTCTTTGAATCTAAAATGTGTCTCTTAGAGAAAATATATAATTGGATCTTTTAAAAAAACAGTTTATTCTATCAATCTTGACTTTTTGATTAGAGTGTTTAGTCCATTTATATTTACTGTAAATACTAATAAGGTAGAATTTATGACTGCCATTTTTCTGTTTGTTTTTGGTATATATTATGCCTTTGCTCCTTTATTCTTCCATTAATACCTTCCTTTGTGTTCAATAGATATTTTCCAATATACCATTTAAATCCTCTGTTGTTGTTTTTAACAATATATATTTTTAAATTATTTTTGTGTTGTCTTGTAGATTAAAATTAATATCTTAAAGCAATCTAGTTCATATTAATATTCATTTAATTTCATGGTACAAAGCCTGGCTTCATTCCCTCCTCCCTCCTTTGTATACTCTATTGTCATATGTTTATATGTTACCAGCTCATAGACGTAATTTTTAAATTTATGCTTTATGCACTTGTCTTTTAAATCACATATAAGAAATGGAAACAAAAATATACTTATTCTGTCATTTATATTTATATAGTTAACTTTATTAGTGATCTTATTTCTTCATGAGGATTTGAGTTATGATCTAGTATTTTCCTTCATTTCTGCTTGTAGGACTCCCGTTAGTAGGTTTTGAGTCAGTATTTGTTTGTCTGGGAATGTCTTAAAATTCTCCTTTTTTGGGGGGGGATGATTTTTCTTTATATAAATTCTGTTTTCCTTCAGCACTTTGGAATTATGCCGTCTTGCTTCTTTCTGGCCTCCCTGGTTTTTGATGAGCAGTTAGCTGTTAATCTTAAATCTTATTCAGGATTCCCTGTACATGATGAGTTACATTCTCTTGTTTTCAAATTCTTTTTGTCTTTGTCTTTCAAGAGTTAAGTGTGATTTTTCTAGGTGTGAATCTCTTTGAGTTTATCCTACTTGGAATTGTTTGACCTTCTTGGGTGTATAGAGTAACATTTTTAAAAAATCATGTTTGAAATAGTTTTGGCCATTATTTTTTAAAATATTCTTTTTATGCATTTTTCTCTCTTCCCTTCTGGGCCTCCCAGTATGCATTTATATGTTGGTACACTTGATGCTGTCCCACTGGCTTTGGAGGCTCCATTCATTTTTCATTCTTTATTCTTTTCCCCTCAGATTAGATCATTTCAGTTGACCTGCCTTCACGTTTACTGATTCTTTTATCTGCTAGTTCCATTCTGCCACTGAGCCTCTCATGTGAATATTTCATTTGTTACTGTACTTTTTAAATCTGTAATTTCTAGTTTTTTTTTAAACTTCTCTTTTTAATGGTACCCTCTATTTGTTGATACATCTTTTTCATACTTTCCTTTAATAATCTAGACCTTATTTCTTTTAATTCTTTAAACAAATGTATCATAGTTGGCTTAAAGTTTTTGTCTATAAGTTCAATGTCTGAGCTTCCTTAGAGTTTCTATGATTGCTTTTTCCTTTCTGTGTATTGACCATAATTTCCTGGTTCTTTGTATGTTTTATAATTTTTGTTGAAAACTGAACATTTAAAATAATACAATGTGGTAGTTCCACCCCAGGATTTGTTCATTGTTGCTTTTTATTGTCTTGTTGTTGTTGTTGTTGTTGTTATTGTTACTATTTGCTTGATTAGGGACTTTCCTGGATTAATTATACAGAGTCTGAATTTGTTGTTGTGTGTGGCCATTGAAGAATATGTTCAGTTAGCTTAATCATCAACTAATGATGAAGAGAGATTTTCCTTAAATACCCTGAACCAATATGTCTTGTAGCCCTTGCAAAGGTGCTGTGTGTGTTGGGACACATTTTCAGTGGTCCATCAGGTAGTTTATGACGCTGTCTGAGTCTTCACTTCTTGCTTGTGCAGAGAGCCTCAAAGTCAGCCAGAGGTGATAGATTGGGACCTTCTCAGTTCTCTCTGGGTGTGCAGAGCTCTCCCCAGGTACATGGTTTTCTAGATGGCCAAGACTATTTTGGAGTTCTGCAAAGCCCCGCACAGACATCCCATTCCCTAATTTATTTTCTTTAAAACATTTTGGTCAGCTTCAATTGTTCCTATAACCTCAGGCAGTTGCAATATTAAACAATTGTTTAACTGATTATTTTTAACTAATGCCCTAGAGATAAGGCTATTCATACAGAGCGCAGTTTACCACAGTCAGGTTAAATGAAGACAAGCCCTGAGAATGGAGCTTCTCAGTGAGCTGCCAAACAGGGCAAATAATGACAATTTTCTGGGTTAGGGTTTGGGTGCGCTGTATTCCTCTTCTGCCCCTTAACCGTGGCTGTAGGTTACTGCTTTTCACAGATACCTTAGTTGTAAAACTCTTGGTTTTCAAGTCATTCTTGGAGTAGAAGAGATAAATATGGGATTAGAACAAGTTAAAAGCTAACCATTCTTAGCAAGATTTATTCATTTTTCTTGAATAAACACTCCTATCATGCCTTTAGTTAATTTCCAGAGTACCAAAAGCGTTGCTTTGACTATTTTTTTTTTTTTGCCAGTATTCTCATAGCTTTTATCCTCTCTGGAGGAAAAAACATCACTAAGATTTTCAGAGGTTCTGACCCTGTCATTCCAGAAACTTGACACCCTTTTCCTAATTTGTTACTTTTTAATAGATTCAAGTTCATTGGTGAAATTCTCCATCTTGCCATCTGTTTTTTGAACATATTATTAAATGCTCACCACATTAAAGTATTAATCACAGTTATTTTACAGTCCTTAAGTGATAACTGCATATCTTTGTCACATGTGGTTCTGTTTCTATTGTCTGTTTTCCTCGCTTTGGCTCTGTTTCTTGAAATATATGGTATTTTGATTGAGTACTGGACATTGTGAGTAAAAAATTATTGAATTCTTGGTGATGTTTTTTCCTCGAGAGAGCATTCAACCTATTCTTAAATAGCCAACCTGAGTGAAGCAAGTCACCTCAGTCCCATCAGAACCGACTAACTTGAGGTGGTGGTGCCGTTCTGTTTGCTGGATTGACCTCTGGTTTTATTAGGAGACCATCTCTTTAGTATGTCCTAAACTTCAATTTTTGTCTCTTTAGCTGATGAGATTGCTGAAAACCGTGCTTTATTTTACATTTGTCTTCTTGCCCCTTGCCCTCTGAAGCTTAAGAATTCGGAACATGCCTCAACAGAAGATTGCCAAGTAATGGGGTCTCTTTTCTTTGCCTCTTTTTTCTCACAAAACTTGACTCTCAAGCCCTGACTGCTTGGGTAGCCTTGAACTTCAGTTACTGTCTTCCCAACCCAGAAGGATCTGTTGAGTCTCTGCCTCTTATTAGCTGCTCTCCGCTTAGCTTCTGAACTAAATAGGCAAATTCCCCAAGGTGAAACGCAACTTGAGGAATGTTGAGCTCACATCGCTGACCTTCCTTTTCCCCCGGGACCTTAGCCTCTCATGTCCTTGCTGCTTGGGAAGCTCTCTTATAGCTTTAAAACAGGTGGTGTTTTATGTATATATATTTTTTTCTAATTTTTCTCCACAGAAATGTAGGTCTGCTACAGATTACTCAGCGTAACCAGAAGGAGATGTCTCTGGTATTACATTTTTTAGTATCATGTATTTAAGAACATGATTATTATACAGTACTCAAAATTTGAAAGCATTTACTCTTTTCTTCTGTCCTGAACCAACCAATCATGGTGTTTTATATGAAACTGTTATGTCTCTGGCTTCTTTCAACTGCATTCTTTTGTTGATATTTCTAGCTGTTCTACCAACTTCTTGCTATATCTGAGATTATGTTATTGTATGGTGTTCTATTCTTTGGCGAGGGGTAATATGAGAATAGTACTAAAATTTACATGTATACTGCCTTTGGCTATAAACTGCCTGAGATACTATGTCATTTCCTCCTTCTTTCTCTTTCTAACTCTCAATCTTGAGTAATATTGGGGATAACTATCATAGTAATAAAGTACTGCAAATATCTTTTTTATTTAATTATAGTGGGAACCACTTGACAATAACCTCATACTTTTTGAAATTATTTATATAGTAAATTCAGTGTTGCTTAGCTGAATTCCACTGGAATTTCTCCTCAACAGGAAATACAGTCTAAAATAATAAGAAAATTTTAATTGACTAACAAATTACTAACAGTTTATAGATTTATAGGACGTTGCAGATAGGATCTTATAAATCAGCAAAAGCTCGTACACATGTTAAATATTAAAACACTGAAAGTCATTCAAGGGGGTTTTAAGTATTCTCTGCATGGATCCTGGGATAGTGGCAGCAGCATACTTGTCTGTGATTAGATGTACAATTTGAACAATTATGAAATTACATCCAAAAAAGGATCTTCTATTTTCTGCTTTGTTGATTTAATGCTATTTTTGCATGTAGTCCTGAATCTTTTCTATGTCTCTTTTTCAAATACAAGCAGTAAAATAACAGCAGGGTACAAAAATGGCAGAACTTCCTATCCTGTACATTAGTAAAGTAATAGGTTCAAACGCTGGACCAGCGACATGATATCTTTCTCCATGATGGCTGGAGGGTATTTATTTGGCGTTGGTGTTAACAGAATCCTTTTGGAATGCATTCTGGGACTTTCAAGGATATACCTGTACTTGTAGACTGCATTCTACCTTTTCACTACCCATCCTTAAAGCCTATCAACTTATACTTGGAAAATATACACAAGAAGAAAATAGAAAGAGGAGAGGCATTCAAAGCTGCTTTATAAACAACTGCATTAGATGGTCAGTAAATATAGACCCATTAAATACAAAGAGAGACTCAGAAAAGCCACCATGTAGATATAACAGTTTATTGTGTGTCTATCAAAATGAGCACATCATCATATGTACCAATGCCAAGGGAACTATAGTTCCTGACTCACTAACTGGAGATGCAATAAACCTTTCTGAATTCTAAGGGGTAGCGTGGTGTGCTCTAGTGGAAAGACAAATGGATGAAGAGTGAGCTGACTCTGCCGCTTGCTGCCTACATAACCGGGATACAATCACATAACTTTCCCGAGCTTTGGTTTCCTCGGGTATAAAATAAGGATAACAGTGGGTGTCCTGCTAATCTCTTTGGGTTGCTATGATGATCAACTGACATTATATTTGTGAAAAGGCCTGATACTATATAAGCTGCATTGAAATGAATGGAACTTCTATTTTTACAATTAGTAAGTCTTTTATAAAATATCATATTCATCTCTGTGATACTTTCTTGGATTCATTGTTCTGTGCCACTTGTGTTTTTATAAATAGAAAATCATGGCTTATCATTGCAAGTAAAATGACTTATTAGTTTGGTAGACCTTAAACCAATGTTTTCCAAACTACTACTGGGTAAATGAACGAACATTTTAAAAAATTTGACAGTAATATCCATCTAAAAGAAAAATACATAATCAATATATCAAAAACATTATTTCATGATTTATAGTTCTTTTCTGTTTTCATGGTAATAAGTTTCCTATTTGAATAAATGCATTTAAACAATAAAAACAGAATCTAAAGAAAATTATGAAGTGAATGATAGTGTAGGTAAAATGAGGGTGGACAAAAATAATAGCATGAACCTGGTATTTGTGTGACTAAACTTTGGGAAACATTTCCAATGTTTCCATCAGTCATCTAGTTGAACATGTCATTCTAGTAGAACAGCAACAAAGACTAAAAAAATTCCAGTACCATCATTTGGTTTCTTATTTGAAAACATCATAAAGGCATTTGTGACAGATGGACCCCAACTTGCACTGAGATGGGCAGGAGTCCCCAGGATTTGCCTCTCCATTTCCCACCACTACTTACTTGAGCAGCGCTATCCTGGCAGAATCAGTAAGTTCCTGACACAGTTGCTATTTCTTTACAAGACATATATACAAGTCTTAACAAATTGCCCAGGGTTTTATTGGCTATTGCAATTTTATCAACATTTATTTGATGTCATGCTGTCACAATTTTTTTAAAACAATTCTTTTAGTTGTTTTAGGGTTAACAGAAATTTTGCAGCCAAAAGATAGTAGAATACATAAATTAACAGATAACTACCCAGAGTAGTAAGAAATGACTTCTATGTAATATTTCCTAGCTCACTGAGTTCACCAGTAAACAGATTAAAAATCAAGTCCTCCATTTCTGTTGCCCCAACTTCATCCTGGAAAAGTAGCTTTTCATTATTTGTTTAACAATCTCCAGAGAAGGAGACATCATCAGTTTCTTTTCTGGTACTGTTTAGTGTTTCAGTGCATCTTCTGGATTTCTGGCAATTAAATTCTCTTCCAACATACTACTAAGTAAAGGTAGAAGCCATTTATTTCTAAGAATACTCTCTTCTTGTGTGATAGAAATACCAATGTTACATTAAAATGCCAATGACATTTATTTATAAAATTGTGCTGTCAGACAAAAGGAAAAGCAAAGCTATATATTTAATGTGTTAGTTATACAGCTGAAGTTTAACAGCAGTCTAATTCAAGTCCTTGTCTTTTAAGAACTCTGGTAGTTGATAGACCTCTAATGATGTGAGCCACCTAGTCTGTAACTACCTGATTTGCTCCAGATTGTCCACATCTCCAGTGTCCTTCAACCTTTCAGTAACTTATCGCACTAGTTTCTGATAATGTCAGATCCTACTTACACAGAGAAGACTTTTATAAAATTTACCATTGTAATTTTTTTAAAGATTTTATCTATTTATTTTTAGATAGAATGGAAGGGAGGGAGAAAGGGAGAGAAGCATCAATGTGTGGTTGCTTCTCACACACCCGCAACTGGGGACCTGGCCTGGAACCCAGGCATGTGCTCTGACTGGGAATCGAACTGGCAACCCTTTGGTTTGCAGGCCCATGTTCAATCCACTGAGCTACACCAGCCAGGGCCATTTTAAATTTTTTTAAGTGTATAATACTTCAGTGGCATTGAATCCAGCCCCATGGTTGTCCAAGCATCACCACTATACTACACCTGAAGAACATTTTCATTTTTTAAAGCTGCAGCTTTATGCCCTTTAAACAATAGCTCCTCATTTATCACAAACTTTAGAAGTTATTTAAAAGGTATGGTAAAAGGCAGTTTTAGAGACACATTTAGCTGTTGTTCTTCCCAAAGACGTCTTTTTCCCCTGGTTGTTTAGAATTCTCTTCCAGCTTAATGAGGACAGCTAGCTGTTCATTCCACATGGTCTTGCACAGGCCACCCGGGCTCCTTCCCTGCCCCGGAGAAAGGGGGCGGCAAGACTGGAGGACAACTGCTTCACTGTTCCAGATGATGAGTATGGTGTGTGTCTCAACACAGCGCCGTTGCTGTGCAACAAACAGATGGGACCCTGATCCACCCGTAGACCCATCGGAACCCTCATCCTGAATGTTAAACAATGACCCACAGAGAGAAAGTGATTTGTTTTTTCCAGTTAATAATCCCTTCCACAGCCTGGAATCCCTCGTGTGCAGGAACACGTGAGCAGGGCTGAGGTTTTGATGCTGGGGCTCTCTGGCTTCCGTTCAGAGCTTTTGTTTGCCGAGACTGACAACATTTGGAGTAGTAATGTGGCAAAGCTTGTCAACACACGGGGTGATTCTCTGCTTTCCAACACATGTGAGCCAGACTGGCTCCCCAGGAAGCTCTGATCTTTTCTGGGGAAAGGAACTGTCATGTGCAAGTCAAAAAGAGAAACATATTTGGAATCAAGAGGAATAATTGGTTTGTGTCTCAGAAGGACAAATTCTGATCAGCCGACAAATATGTTACAATTATTTGTAGGTATAGATGTTGGTCTAGATTGGTCTAAATCAGTGTTGCCTTACAGAATATACGTATATGCTTAAAATAGAAACTACATCCCTGACGTATTTTGGGGAAGGCCAACATTGCTCAAGAAAAGTAGGCTGGTGGTGTCAGTGCCCCAGAAAGACAGTAGTGCTTGCATTCCCCCCGTGTCACCCCTTTGCCCAAAGTAGCACAATTACCCAGATCAAACAGCTTAGAAGATTTATTTCATACTTCACGGTACCAAACACAAAGATCTCTGGAACTGGAAACCTTAGGTAAAGGCGTCAGCCAGATACCGGAGACCACAGGTGCGTGAGGTAAAAGCATCACCAGAGTAGGGAACGCTTCAGGTGTTTAGGTCTAAGTGGTCCATGCATTGTACTCATGAGAGAAAGATTCAGTTGGGCAATCCTAGAGGTGATTAGAGCTTTCCTCTCTCCTCCAGGGCCTCAGACCATTTCTGGCTGGGACTCATATTGTTATCACTAGACAAAGCACACCTCTTGGGGCATCTCTCATTCATGATGGATCTATTGCTTTCTTTGCATTGGGAAAAGATTATGTTTCAGGTCCCAGTAGGTTCTACTTGCCATTTTCCCCATGACAGCATCTTTCCGAGGAACCTTCCTCCCTTTCCCCCAACTGAATGTTTTATCTTGACTTAGGATTCCCAAAGCCAGGTGCAAGTTATTTTTTTTATTTTTTTATTTTCTTTCTGTTTCCTTAAGAATCATTTTTGGAGAAAATGATTTAGGTTAAGCATACATGAAGATAGGGTTTCTTTAGGTTTTTTTTTTTATTATTGTTCAATTATAGTTGTCCCACCTTTCCCCCCCCCACCCCATTGCTATCCCCTGCCCTGCCCCACCCCCAGTCATGGGGGGGGTTCCCCTCCATTGTCTGTGCCCATGAGCCCTCTATTCATGGTCCTTGACTTGCCCTGTCCCCTTCTTTCCCGTTATCCACCCCCCCCCCCGGTCACTGTCAGTTTGTTCTTTATTTCCATGTCTCTGGTTCTATTTTGTTCATTTGCTTGTTTGTTTTGTTGATTAGGTTCCACTTATTAAGGCAGGGTTTCAGTCCACTGTGCCACTGACTTTGCATAGAAGAGAATGGGATATCTTTGTATGTAGTAGGGTGGTAAACCATGGTCATTTCATGCTTTGACCTTATTTTCATGGAATTAATTTAACTATACCCTTCTATTAGGATTATATATGTCTGTGTTTGTTTATATCTAGCCTAGCCTAAGTTCGAAAATCTTAAAGCAAGGAACAATAAAAGTTTCCTTTATTGCTGAAAGTGCCAAAACCCCAGTGCTTCTCGCATAGCAATTTTCTTGCCAGTGAAAGAATGAAAGTAATTATCTTATGTGTGTTTGGTGAAAAAATATATCAGATGGTATGGAACCAGTTTGAGAAGGTTTGCTTTGATATGATTTTAGTGCTCAGGTTCGTGCTGGTTTTGCCTTGGAGCATCCTAGTCAAGTGCATGTCTCATCGCCAAGGCTCTCAAACGACTGGAGTGGCCTTGGTAGAGTCATGTGCTCTGCAGATGTTCAACGTGGTTTGTGCCTTAGTGCTGTGGAAGAAAATAGATTCGTTTGTTTATTCAAATATTTTTTGAGCATCTTTCTGTTCTAGCACTGTTCTAGGATCAGGGGGCATAGTAGCAATAGCAAAGTAAACTGAGACATATCTCTGCCTTAATGTATTCTAGAAGAGGGAGACAAAGATAAAAAAATAATAAAAATTATATAGTATGGTAAGAGGCAATTAAATGCTGTGGGAAATAATAAATTAGGGTGTTGGGAATGAGGAATGCCGAAGGACAAGGATTGCAATTTGTAATAGTGTAGTCAAAATAGGCCTAGTAGAAAAGGTAATATCTGAGCAAAGACTTAGAGGTGAGACAATGAGACTTGAGTTCACAGGGGGAAAGCCATTCTAGGCAGAGGGGTTGGCACATGCCACGGCCCTGATGTGGTAGTATACCTACTGTATTCCAGGCCAGTGTGACCACAAAACACAGAGTGAGTAAGGAGAAAGACAGTAGGAGAGGAAGGTGGTGGGCAGCAGAGAGGTAAGAGAATGGACAGGAGATTATAGGACAGGGCCCTAAAGGTAATTGTCAGGCCTTCAGCTTTTAAAAATACTGAGCCAATGAAAAGTTTCAAACAGAGGAGTGGTAAGTTTTAGCCTTTGTGAAGAAGGTGTATCATGCTTCTCATGTAGCAATTTTCTTGCCAGTGAAAGAACGAAAGTAATGAAGTTAAAGAATTATGATTGCAATGTTGAGGTTGAGGTTAGATTGCAGAAAACAAGGGTAGAAGCAGGCAGACTATTTGAGAAGTGTTGTATTCATCCAAGTGAGAAATGATAGTGGCTCAGACCAGAAGGAAGCACTCCAAGTGGGAAGAAGGAAAATGACTGAATTCTAGGCATATTTTGAAAATAGATCCAACAGGAATTCTGACGGCCTGGATGTGGAGAGTAAGAGGAGGCAAGGAGTGGTACCTGACTCCCAGGTTTGGGCCTGGCCAACTAGAAAGGGTGGAGTAGGTTTTAAGGTAAAGCTGTTAGGGGTTTAGTTTTGAACATGTTTGGTTTGAGATGTCTATTTGACAGTAAGTGGAGATGTCCATTACACAGTTCAAATAAACAAGTTTGGATTTCAGCAAAGATTTGAAAATTTAAATTTGAGAAATGACAACAAATGTAACAGTTAAAGCCATGAAACAAGATGAGATCAAAGGAGTGAGTGGGAATAGAGAAGTTCAAGAACTGGATCTTGGAGCACCCCCAGGTCAACAGGCCAGAAAAGAAAGGTTGGATTCTGAAGAAAGAAGAAAGGATAACTAGCAAAGGAGTGACCAGTGAAACGAGAGAAAAACCAGGAGAGTACAGTGTCCTGCAAGCCAAGATAAGAAAGTATTTGTAGGAGGCAGAAGTGATCTACTATGTCCCATGTTACTGATAGCACAAGAATGGCAAGGACTGAAAACCAACCATTGGTTTTAGTAACAAGGATGCGATTGGTGAGCATTCCAGAAATATGGATGGTATTTTTCCTAAATTTTAAAGCAGATCATGGGGGTGATTGGTTGCGATGAAGGCCACTCCCCAGGCCTCTGATGGTCCAGTTTTACAGATGATAACTTTACTGGGGGAAGGAGTTGCACAGTGCACACAATTTTATAAGACCAAATTGGGCAGGATTGTCTCCCACCCTATTAATAGCCTGTAGGACTTCTCAGATCTATCTGTGGAAATTGGGGAAAGGGAGAGGAGGAATGCTTTGAAGGAGCATAGATGGAGCTTCTGATGAATTCTGGTTTGGGTATCTCAAGCACTGCATTTTGGGAAATGCTATAGCTCATTGACTAAACTTTAACTATAAAGAAAGATACCTAGCAACCACTTCATTTACATACATTATTTGGAATCTCTTACTTTCCCCCCTCGATTTGTCCATTAATGCCTGAATGAAATAGTAAGAGATATAACACTATGTAAAAATTACTCTTTGTATCATGAATTTAAGAAAATCAACATTGGCAAAGAAGACAATAATAATGCATACAAATATTTGTGTATATTTTTTAGGTAGAAGAGATATAAACTTTTCACCAGTCATCACTATACATATATTGCCTTATTGCAGTGACTTGATGGTAATTAATTAACATTGACCAGCTCTATTTTGGGGGGAGAGAGGGCTTATTTGTAGGAATGTCCTATTTCTGTGGTGTAAATACTTTCATCGTGATCCATTTAAAACTACCAACATGAGGTCATTTAGACCTACCAACCGAAGTCACTCAATGGACTCTTGGGAGCCCCTGGAAACCGGTTCCAGCACACTACTACCCGGTTTCCCTGCAGACCAACCCTGCTTCTGTCTGAAACCAGCAAATTCAGAGCCAAACTAAAATTAGGAAAGGAAAATAAAAACATAAAATATTACAGTATATAATTAAACATATGTTATATAGTATATGATATATAATATTCTAAATATCACACATAATTATATTAAATGTTATATAAACATGTTTTCAAGATTAAAAGAATTGTCATGAAAAATTTCAGGAAAGAGGACAGGACAGGAAATGAATATTTGAATATGTATTACATGTGGGCATATACCACACATGGCATCTAACTCTCACAACTCTGTAGCACAGGTATTTACCAACCCATGTTTTTAAATGATGCATATAGGTTCAAAGAACATAATCATTAGACCAGGATCACAGAGACAACAAGTATCAGAGTGAAGACTTGAACCCAGATCTACCTGACTGCAAAATCTATGCTCTTTCCCCTAAACCAGTGCCTGGAAGGTCCAGAATGTTGCGCATGAGTTAGTGGAGTAAATTCTAACATGTTAATTGCCACATCAGTGACAGAATACTAATATACTAATCGCCTCCTGTATGTTAAACTGAATTATAAGTTATTAAGTAAAAATACTTTGATGGTCTAAATTTAGTAGCATATTTATTCTCCTTGGATTATACATGTTCTCCAAAATGATAATATCCTTTATCAGTACTATAATCTAGTCATCCAATAGCTCTAATTCGTTTCCAGGAATACTACTCAAAAGAGAAAGGAGATAATATAATCTGTTTCCTTTTTAACAATACCTGGTTTCGCATTGCTCCCAAGGCTACTACATGTACATCGAGGCCTCCCACATGGTGTATGGGCAGAAAGCACACCTCTCGTCCGGGCCTCTGCGAGGAGTCACCGGGAAACACTGCCTGACCTTTTTCTACCACATGTATGGAGCAGGGACTGGCCTGCTGAGTGTTTATTTGAAAAAAGAAGGCGACAGAGAAGAGTTCCTCTTATGGAGAAGAAGAGGTGAACAGAGCATTTCCTGGCTCCGAGTGCAGGTTGAATACAGCTGTGAGAGGCAACACCAGGTAAGCCAAAGGAGATGAGAATCAAGTACTGGGAAACATTCCTGCAAGCTTCTGATGTTCTTCATTTTTCTTGCTACCAAAGAGAATGTTTTGTTCTTTTTCAGGGTCATAGATAAGGGCAGTACTTGTTTAAGAGTAAACATAATTAGTCTATATTGATTAAATCTGAGCAGTGAATGGGAAATTAGGTGGGAGAAATAGCTTTGGGTATTTATGCACAGAGTGATTTTTGCAGCCCAGTGATGAAAGTGTATCTATTTTTGTCTTGGTACATTATGCGTGTCAAGTACATTCTATGTGTCCTGCAAATCTCTAAAAGAGAATCTTTCTTCTAAACATGGTATTTACCTAATTAGCTGTTGCAGCTGCATCGTTCACTCATCTTTACCCACATACAAAGACTTGTGTTATAAGCCTATGTTTGTCAGAGTATGTGGTCCAGAGGTTTAACTCTGTCTGCATTCATGCAGAAAAAAACAAAAGTCTTCTTTTTTAATTTTTTAAATATGTTTATTGATTTGAAAGAGAGAGAGAGAAACATACGCACCCCTGACTGGAGATGGAACCTGCAACCTAGATATGTGCCCTGATGGGGAATCAAACCCAAACCTTTTGGTCTACAGGACTATGCCCCAATCAACTGAGCCACCAAGCCAGGGCAAAACTGAGAGTCTTAATTCTAAATCCTGGGTTTCTCCCTGGGTCTTTTCATGTACTATAGAAGACCTTCATCCTACCGGATCTCAATTATAAAAGAATCTGGGCAGCCACAGGAATGAGCCTTTTACATTCCAATAGATAACGCTGAGCAGCCAAGCTAGTCTAGAGATCAGCAGTGGCCTCCCGATAGCCACTGACTTCACCTGCTCACCATGAGCCAAAGCTTCAGAGAACTCTGGGGAGATAACCTTCAGACCCCTGACTATTTCTGAACTTGCTCTGAGGAATTCTCAGATGGGACCTTCAACTAAAAGTCCTGCTTCCTCCTCTTCCTTGCTTCTGGCTGATAAACCTCCTGGCCCAGTACATCTCACCTTTAACCACAGGCTGCTTGCTCTAAGCCTAAATCTTCCTGGGAAGAGGTATCAAAAATAAGGACTTTATTTGATACGACCCACAACCACAGTGACTTTTCTACAGATCTAAATGGGGAGGAGTTGCAGAAGCTCAGATGGCCAGATTGCTTTGCCATCCAGGGTGCAGCATTGCTAAAGAACAGATGACAGAGGGAAGACGCACCATCATCCAGGGATGGCCCATTACCTTAGCATGGATAAAACTGTCTAGAAATTTAGTAAAGAATACCAGATAGCCCCAAAGATTATTTTGACAGTGATTTAATGCCTATTTACAGAAGGAAAAGGGATCCCTCAGGAGCTTACTACTATAGTTGATCATCATTTGGAGGTGATGAATTATTTGTGTTAGGCTACAAGGGCACCATTCCCAATTCAGATGTTTTCAAAATGTGGTCCTGAGACAAGCAACAACACCCAAAGTGCAAATTCACCTAAAATGAGACTCACCTGAAATGCACATTCTCAGGCCCCACCTCAGAGCCTTTGACCAGAAACTCTGGGGGTGGGGCCCAGAAATATGTGTCTTAAAAAGCCCTCCTGGTGGTTCTCATATATGCTAAAGATGCAGAATCTCTGTTCTAGACTAAATGAATCTGAGTCTCTTAGATGGATCCTGAGTATTGTTTTTTAACCATCCCCCCCTCTCCCGCCCTACAATGATGCTGAAGCACAAGGGTTCTAGGATTTGAATTCTGGGGAATGAGTGACTCCCAACATCTAAGCCCAGGGGCTCAGGTACAGAGCCTTGCATATACCAGACTTGCTGGGTGACTGGTTCTTTCAAATGCTTTTTGAGCACAGAGTAGTGAGGCATCTGGGCTGGTATCTTGGGGTGTTCAAGTTCAAAGGGTGCAGAATGGCCTGAGACATTTACAGCTCACAATCTGGAAGGAAGACTTCTAACCATTCTCTTTGGCTTAGAATGAAATAGATATAAATCTGCCATGAGGAATTTTCTTCTGGATTTAGTTACTCCCTCAGGTTTCCCAAATGACTATATGGAGACTGAACTAATTTCCTCAAAACAGCCTAGTGTCTGTGCAAACAGACTGGCCATCTTCTATGTGTCAGGCACTTACAGTGCTAAGAGCTACACATAAGTTCTTCCAATTGATCTTACAGCTCCTCTTTATAGCCGGGGGAAACTGGACACCCAGCTGGTAAGTGGCAGAGTGCGAATTTGATCCCAGATCTGACTGGTTCCAAAGTTGTATCGTTAAGCCACTGTTCTACACTCCCTTTCACCACAGAAGTTCAAAAATACACTCATTCTCCTGGATGTCACAAGCACTGGTGACTTTGGGAAAAAATCTCATTCTCTCTGAGATTTATATAATTTTGAAATGGGGTAATATTCCTGCCACAATGACATCACCAGACTTAAGTGAGGGTCCAATAAGATTATGTACTTGAAAGGGTTTTACAAACTATAAAGTACTAAAATATGAAGATATTATTATTGTTTCTAAAAATATATTCCCTCCAAACCTCTCTGGTCTCTAATTCATATCACCATGACAGACATGATGCAGCTATTATTCTCAATATACATATAAGGCCAAAATATCTCATTTTAATAAGTATCTGTTCACCACTTGCTATTCTGGTAAGCGTGTTCATCATCAGCGGGGGCAGGCAGGTGGAGATGGCTTTCAGAATGCTGTGGTGCTCCTGCGGTTTGAGACTCCTCCTATATGGAGAATGTATGGGTGGCCTCCCAGTGACATTCCAGTCATCAGATTATCCTTGTGGAAGAAATATTATTCAGTGGCAACATTTTAATGATGCTCCTGCCTGGGGGAATTTATTAAAGTGTGAAGGCAGAATCTAACTTCGCTATTGATCAAAAACACAAAATGATTTTATTTCCTTTAGATTCTTTGCTTGCCTTTCCTCCTCTGCTCCCAGGTGTTTTCCTCTTTGGTTTCTTGTATTCTGATGCCAGGGGAACGAAGTGTGAGAGATTCTCAGCTCACTGAAATATGTACACCATCCTTATTTACGACACTGCCTAACATTTACGAAGAATTATTATGTGTCAGGTACTCAGCTAAGACCAGGTCTGCACATTTTCTTGTCCATGCTGCTCTTTGTCTCAGTAAATGTTTTCTGATGCCCTGGACTAAAAGAAATACATAACAGTTCCATTTACTAAGTAGCTTGGTTGAAAAAACTTAAGTATTGATGTCCTCTTAGTAGCCATTTCAAAAAATAACGAATTGAGAAAAAATAATATTTTTATCTTATTCTTAAATAATCTCAATTACTTACTCATAGGACGTATATCTAAAATACAAGGGCAAAATTGTAATGCTATAAAATAGTTATTATTCAAGTATTAAGGAAATTCAAAGGAGGTTTTATGAAATCGAGTGTTTTAGCCCAACCACAGACTATTAAGAATATAATGCCATCAAGTAATTGGTCTATCACACTTTATATTGCAGACTTGGTGAACAAAAAACAGGTTTTATTATTTTTCAGAAAACCAAAATGCTTATTAAATACATTCATATATACTGTTATCTAGATGTATTAGAACTCTTTTTTCTCTCTTCTTGACAATGATTTGGATCCTTGTTTAGGAATGGGTCCTTAGAATTTTTATTAATGTTATTTTGCCACACTGCTGTTATTGAAGCTTCTTTGGGTCATTAATTTTAAGATAGTTTCATATGCTTATTAATTATCCACTTTATATGCTTTGATTTACTTTAAATCACAATCTAGTCCAATGGGGAGTCATTTGCTTACAAAATGAGTAGAGAAAATGTGTCTTCTAGATACTTTTTATTACCCACAGCCTCACTGGAGTATTCAGTGGGCTGCTTTAGAGATTGTAATGCAATTGATTCACCCTAGAACCTGAATATTTGATTATTTTCTTCTCAGATCTAAAGTCATAAAACTGCTTTCCTCTTCTTCCCGGACTTTCTTATATGTCATGGTATTTAATATGATAATTAAAACATTTGGGGTTTTTTTGGTAAATTTAATTATTATGCTTTGCTGATGTTCATACATGGGTTTCATCAGTCACATTAAATTCTTCCACCTACCACCAGTGTCAAAAGTAGATTTATGGAAAGCCTAAGAAAGCTTAAGCTTCTGGGCCCATGACTTTCATGGGTCCTGTGAATGCTGGGAGTATAATATTCTAAGGGGTTGGGGAAGGGAAAAATCAGGTCATCACCAGGAAGCATTTCAAGGTGAGCATTTCTTAGAAATTGCCTCCGAGCCCCCAGTAATTTGTTGTGGACTTCTTTAAATTCTAAGTAAGTATTCTCTTTTGTACCTAAAGTTGAATTTGTGATTTTGTATTCCTTGTCTTAAAGTGGGCCCTGAGAACAGTCTCGGCTTCTAGACCCGTGCAACCTGGATCTGCCCCTGGCCAGCCTTGTTTTGTCAGGGTGACTGTATTTCTAAGGCAAACGTATTTGTTATCTTTCAGATAATTTTTGAAGCCATTCGGGGAGTGTCAATAAGAAGTGATATTGCCATCGATGATGTTAAATTTCAAGCAGGACCCTGTGCAGGTAACAGTATTTTTCCCAATTAAATAAGCTTAATTGAAAAGGAATTTTGAAACAGTCCCAAACCTTAAAAATGCCAATTAAGTATTTTTCTACAATAAAAATAGAGAAAACTATTATTGTCTATTTGTCTTCTGACAGAAGTGGAAGATACAACTCAGCAATCATCAGGATATTCTGAAGATTTAAATGAGATTGAGTATTAGGAAATGACCCGAATTGGATTAACGAAACAAAAGCCATACCTCTTCAATCAAAATGAAAATAAAATAAATGAATACTGGACAACCATAACTGTTTCATAAGTTATGAAATAACTTCAGAGCACTCTTCTTCATTGCTTTTGCAAAAAATACTGACTCAGGGCTTTTTTTTTTTTTTTCAACTGATGACAACTGTCTCTAGAAGTACAGGCTACTGGTTTTGCATAGATCATCTTAATTTTGGTACCGTTTCAAAATACACAGGTACCGTATTGTAGTCATCTTTCAAGTGCACAGACAAAGGGCACCATTGAAATGAGATGTGCTCACTTAAATCTGCATTCAGTGAATGTATAAGGAGGAGAATACTGTGGGTTTCATTTTGAATTTCAGATATCGTAAATATTTTTAAAGAAATGTGGGGTGTCAGTCATATCTGCAAAATGAATGCAACTTTTATGGTAACAACTTAGTCTAAGAATGTAAAGTCTTTCTGTTTTGTTCATAGAAATGGAGTATTAATTTTTTAATATTTTTACTACATGTGATAACAAAGGATCTTTCATAAGTGTCCTCAGGTAGTCAGTATTAGTTAATGCTGTATTAGGAGGCAATGCTATCTCCTTTTTTCCGCCTTTGAACTCCTTTTGAAAGTCACTATGATCACATGGATAGAAACTGCACTCTTTTTTTTTGTAAAGCAAGCTTGAAAATAATTATGTGCACACACCCCAAAATTTTATAAACATGTTAAACAATTTTATTGATTTTTATAACAAATGTTTTGGTAAGGTTTTGAGTAATATAAATTCCATCAGCTATAATTAACTACTACTTTTCATTTACACATTTGAAAATTGTATATACATGTTTATATACCCAAAGAACTGTTTTGAAATTACAAGATTACCTAATAAAAAGTAATGTAAAAATCTTTTCACTGGCAATTAACTCATTTCTACATTATTTTTTGTTGTCAGGATATCTTTACTAGTGAACATGGATTCTAATTTGAATCTCTGCCACAATTAACTGCTTCTGAAGCCTTTTATTAGTAACATAAGCACTGCACACATTGATGGAATAATTTTAAAGAGTTTTTTATTTCACATACACATTCTCAACTCCCTGCCCCTTTTATCTTTTTAGAATTTAAGCTGTTATGAGGATAAGAATTCTGGATTGTTTTGTTTACTTTTGTAGTGTTAGTACCCAGAAGAATGTCTGGTATATAGTAAGTGCTCAATAAATAAATATTTGCTTGGATGGATGGATGGATGGATGTAAGGATAAATGAATGAATGAATTTAACCCTTTCAACATCCTTCTAGCTGGAAATATTAACTTTTTTTCAGAAATAAGGAAACCAAGGCTCAGAAGAGTGAAAAAATAACTTCAGATTCCACAGCTATTATGTGAAGGAACTCAGAGCCAGGTCTCTCTGACCTCAAAGCCTATAACCTCTTACTGCTTTGTGTGCCTAAAAATCCATTCTTATGATAGAGTTGGGAGGATTTCCGCTAAAGAATTTCAATTCCCACCATAAGTTAATCTGTAAAGAACATTATACCTCCCTGAATACATTACTTGGAAAACAAAAAATACTCAACTAGTCCTGACTGGTGTGGCTCAGTTGGTTGTGTGTTGTCCCACAAAGCAAAAGGTGGCCAGTTCGATTCCCAGTCAGGGCACATGCCTGGGTTGTGGGCCAGGTCCCCAGTAAGAGGCGCATGAGAGGCAACCACACATTAATGTTTCCCCCTCTCTCTCCCTTCCCCTCTCTAAAATAAATAAATAAAATCTTTTTTTAAAAAAAGTACAAAAAAGAAATGAACGTTTCTCTAGGACCTAATGTCTAGTGCACAGTAAGGGGTTTATAATATGTGGTAAGTTAAGTCATTCACCAGCCCCCTTGCTAATGGATTACATAAATCCATAGTAATGATCATAGCTAACATTTATTGAATACTTACTATTTTTAGGCATGGTTCAGAGCTTTACATGAATTCACTCATGTTATCATCCTAATAATAATCCATGAAGTAGATCTAGTGATGTTTCCATTATAAATAGGAAAGATGAATTTGTTCAAGTGCAGCAGTGAGTGTAGGGCCTAGTTTTGAACTTGGGTCTGTTTCACTGCCAAATTTGTGTTCTGATCCCTATAAGACTGCCTTCTGAATGTAACTCTCCTGACAACTCCATCCACAGCACTAATCCAAATTCTAGTGAAAGGTCCCGAGTTCCCACATTCCAGAGGATTTCTTGGCTACCAAAATTTCCCCAAAGGTTGCCAAATCAGAAACACTGCTTGGGACACTAACTTTGAGAATTGTGGTGTTGGGAAGAGTTAGGAACTAGTTACTGACATAGGGCAGAAAGGTAGGAGGTAACTGTTACCAGCTATTGCTCAGAAATGACCTGAAGTTCCTAGAAGGAAAGAGAGAAGGTGGAAGGTGAACAGATTAATTTACTCTTGCTCATGTGTGCTCCTTTTGCAGGATTTGCTTTTTGGATGCTTCTTTTCCCTTTCCAGGTTGCCTTTGCATTCATTTACCTATATTTCATGTGGATGGAAATATGGAAGGATGGTAGTAAGCACAATATAGTTTTCTCAGGTTTAGAAATGTCCTAGGGGGAAGGCATACTAATAGGTACTGCTTACCATTTAAACCCCGTGTTTACATGTATTCCAATTTTCACCTAAACACACAAGTGTTTCAGATAGAAACTACTTTTTCACACAATTTCCTTCTCTCCTATATTTGCTGTTTGTGTGGAGATTAGTTATGTAGAGAAGGGAGTGAAAAAGAGGAGACTGAGAAAATGGTGGCTGGGATGCAAGGTCTGGTTTAATGTGGAAGATGAAAACGTTCAGCAAAGACTTGTTGAGAAATCTGTGCTCCAGTCATTGTATCAAGCATGGAAATTGCAAAGATGCTCACATATTAGGAACCAAACAGATCTAAACCTGTCAGTGCAATTAGGAGTGCTGAGTACCATGAGTTCACATGCTCAGGGTGCTATAGAGGCCTGGGAGGGGCATCTGACCAGGGAGGGCAGGGCCAGCCTCCTGGCCCAAGTCTGGGCAGAGCAACCAACTAAGACTTACCAACGTGGACTCTGATTTATTCCCAGGTGGGGACATAATTTCCTGTGCAATTTAACTATAGAACTGGGGGTAAAAATGAGAGTTTTCATAACTGATCATTCTAATGTGGTTGCATTTTCAACACGTGGATTACTATAAAGAGGTGATAGTGATTAAGTGCATGGTTTCTGGATTCAGGCTGTCTCAGTTTAAATCCTGGCTCTGCCACTACAGGCTTTTGTGACTGAGGGCAAGTCACTTGCAACCTAGCCTCTCTGACTCCTATTTCTACTCTGCAAAATGGGGCAAATACTTGACTATACTTCTTTAGGTTGCTGTAGATATTAAATACAAATAATATGTGCAAGCACTTAGTATCGGACACACAAGAGCCATTCAAGTTTGTATTATAAGGTTTGAGTGAAATTTTTGGATAAGTTGCAGTTATTTTTATGTATTCTCTCTCTATATAGGAATTGTGAGTTTATAGTGCCATCTTAAGGATAGAGCAACCATGTACTCTTATCCTTTTATCAGCTTTTTCTTATTAGCAGCAATACAAGGCTCATTTTTTTTCCAGCTTATTTTTTTTTCACCAGATGATTTTATATTAAAAAAATCATGCATCCACACAAATAGAAAGAACAGTTTAATCAACCCTCACATACCCATATCCCAGTTTTTAACAATTGTCTGTATGTAGCCACTCTATACCACCCTTTACTCTCTCACCTCCTCGCTGGATTATTTTATATGAAATTCCAAAATGTATGTCAATTCATCCCAAAATATTTCATTATGTATTTCAAAAAAAATATGGACTTTTTCCCCCAACATTACCACAGTATTATTAACATACCTTAAAAAGCTACCAATTTCTTAATGTCATCAGATGCTCAATTAAATTTCTCTGATTGTTTTTTTTATTATTTGTTTATTCAGTACAGTTTCTATCCTTTATTCACATTCCAGCCCACCCACCCATCCTTCCCCTCCTCCCTCCCATTTCCAACCCCACTAGTTTTGTCCATGTGTCCTCTATATTTG
>CM052540.1:42650214-42850591 GCA_028533065.1 Trachops cirrhosus | reverse complement strand
AAAGGGACTTATCGAAGAAAAAGAAGACAAAAAATATGAACAGTAAAATGATAGCAAACTCACAGTTATTAACAACCATACCTAAAACAAAAGCAAAAGCAAACTAAGCAAACAACTAGGACAGGAACGGAACCACAGAAATGGAGACCACATGGAGGGTTAGCAACAGGGGAGTGGGAGGAGGAGAGAGGGAGGAAAGGCACGAAGAATAAGTAGCATGGATGGTAGGTAGAAGGTAGACAGGGGGAGGGCAAGAATCGTAGGGAAAATGTAGAAGCTAAAGAACTTATGACACATGGACATGAACTAAAGGGAGGGATGTGGGTGGGAGAGGGTGTGCAGGGTAGAGGGGAGTGAAGGGGGGAAATGGGACAACTGTAATAACATAATCAATAAAATATATTTAAAAATTTTTTAAAGTAATTTAAAAAAGAAAGGGTTAGCTCTAGGCTTTCTTAGCATGATGTATCACAAAGAACATTTGAAATCTGATATTAATTCCTAATTATTTTTAGTCTTCAGTTGGTTTTTGTATATAAGAGATGAAAATTTGAGAAAGAGGCATTCATACAGAATATAAAATGAATTATTAAAAAGTGCTTCAAACAATAGTAGCTGGTGTGTGGTTAATGCTGTTGGTATTAACTGTTGCTACTAATATTATAGCTATTACTACAGCCAACTCTAATATTAATATGCCTGTGGTAAGAAAAAGCAGATATTCTGTCTTGTATGATTTTAGAAACAACTTTTAAAAAATTGAAAACTTTAGAGATAAGTATCCTTATCTTCAGCAGAAGCTTGTTCCATAGGTTTTTAGTGCCCCTGGGGAAGGATGCTGATGCTCCTCAGAACTTCTCTTCCCTGCCTGGATCTTCCCCATGAGTTCTTTAACTAGGTCTGTTAGAAAAGTATATGACAGGGAAGTGGAGGGAGCAGGAGAATGGTCGTTCCTGGGTGCCCAAAACTCAGGTTTTAGCATGGGACTTCTTCCCTCTCAAGCCATGAGGGTTCACTTTTCCACTTTCAGAATTTGCCAAAAGCAAAAGTAATGTTTTTTCTCACTTGGTATGCAAACCAGAGGAGATTATTCCTGTTTACCTGTGAGGGTTCTGGTTAGAACCGGAATCTCAGTGGACTCCCATTCCATGCCATCTTGACCCACCATCCTGGTATTGTGGCATCATTATCAAGGGCTTGAAGTGAAGCCAAGGAAGAGAACAGG
Source organism: Trachops cirrhosus (assembly GCA_028533065.1). NCBI lineage: Eukaryota > Metazoa > Chordata > Mammalia > Chiroptera > Phyllostomidae > Trachops > Trachops cirrhosus. Next base: position 42,849,366 of record CM052540.1, on the reverse strand, counting down.
GAAGATGGTGTTTTGATGGTAAAGTGAAACCAGTCCTTGACCCTGCCCCTTTTTGGCAGGGTTTTGTTTGCATTGGTTTTCAAGTTCCTCACAATGAAAGGCTGTCACCCAAAACAGCCCCTGGTTACTCACTCCTTGGTCATTGGAAAGTTAAATACAATTACTTTGCCATACCTATTAATTAGCAAGGATGGGGTGATGAAGTCAGCTGATGACTGCACTTTGAACCCTAAGAAGTGTAGGACTAGCTGTTGTGGCTCATTCACTCTTTAACATATTCTGGTTAATTGATAATCTTTCTAAAGAACTTATCCCTCAGCCTCTTTAACCACCACCCTTTGCAGGACAGTTTTCATCAGTAGAATTAAAGAATCTAGATGTGGGAAGATAGATTTGTATATTTTTATGAGTGCATGAATTTTTTTAAGAATGTTAGGTTAGCACTGAGCTATTATAATCCACAGATAACTTCCAGTCATACAAATGCCAACAAAAAAATATTTAAGTCAATTATAGTACATCTATACAGTTACTTAAAATTATGTCATAGAAAAATGTTTATGACATGGAAAGATACTCATATTCAGTGAGAAAGGGGGATTAAATAATAGTATCTATAATTTGTGCTGCATCTTTTTTTATTTAATGAAAAGAGCATACTATACACATGCAAGTAAAACATCAAAAAATACACCAAAGTCTTAACAGTTACTAGTCTGGGCAAAAGAATTGTGAATAGATTTTTTTCTTTGTGAGTTTGGTTTCTTTGTGTGTGTTCCCGAAGTATCTTCATTTAGCATGTATTGCTTTAGTAATTAAAAACAAACTTTTCCTTTTTAAAAGATGATGGTAGAGTATGACTGGCTGGCTGCTTAGACAAGAATTCATAGTGTATGTGCATGCAGGGTCATCACAAGATCAGAGGCTCATTCTTAGCCTTCAAGTTTATAAGCACAATTTGATCAATTTGCTATAGAAATGATGGCACAAAAATGATCAGACTGGTTCCCTTCCCTCAACTCTCATTACCACTGCCTGTATTATTTTCTCATTAGGATAGATTCCCCCAAGTGATCAATTTTTCAAAGAATTTGACTCTTCTATGGCTCTGAAGCGAGGGTACCAAATGAGGTACTTTTTTTTTTTGTATTAGCAATGTAGGGTTGACAGGGCTACCAAATTCAAAGGGTTCCCAGCTTAGAGCGCTCTGTTCTGTTCAAGAGCAAGACGTGGTTGTCCTTAGGCAGTTTTATTTGCAACAAGGAAGGGAGACAGGCAAAGCCCTGTCTCCCAGAAGGGAGGTTTAGCCATTGCTTATAAACACTATTTGGTTGGTTACATGTTTTCTTCTTTGCAGTTGGCTAAACTTCAGGTCAAGCTCATCCGGTTGCAGCCGAGTCTCCAAAGCATTTAGTAAAAACTGCCCAGTCCCTGAGAACTCTGTCTTATCTAACAACAATATAGCGTCCTCCTATAAGCACTGAGTATTTTTATTATTTTCTGTCATTTGACAGTTTTCAAATTATTCTTCATTTTAATTTGCTTTTTCAAAAAAAAATTCTAGTAGCCATGACAAATTCACATGCTTTTTACTCATTTCTATTTCCTTCGGTTATAACTTTGAGAAAATGGGGATTCCATTTGCATGAGGGAAAAAGCAGAGACGTGGGGAAGGAGCATAGTTCTACTGCAACAGCTTTTTAAATGGCCTTCCTACTTCTACACTTGACTCCCTCCAAACAGCAACCAGAGAAGTCACTTTAAAACTTTAGTCAGATCAACTTCCTCTCCTGCTTAAAACCACCCAGTGGCTTCCCATTGCTTTTAAAATAAAATTCAGCTGTGCCACCTCGGGCAAGGCTGTGCTGTGCAATCTTGTTTACTGCAGCCACACAGGCCTTTGTTCCTGAAACACCCCACTTGTTGTCACATTAGAGCCTTTGTCCTTGCCTGTAATACTCTTGCTCATTGACGTAGGCACTTGGCTCCTCCTACTCCTTCAGGATTTTTGGCTCAAAGATTTATCACCTCCTCAGACAAGCCTTCTGCGTCTCCTCCATCCAATTCATTGTTTTAGTTTGTTTATTGCATCTATCACAGCCTGAGGTGATCCTTCCTATGGTGATTCACTGGTCCTTTTTCGGTCTCCCACACCACAAAGCAAGCTAGGAGATACGCAACCTTAATTTGGCTCCTTTACCGCAGTAGCCCCCGCCTCTTGACTAGACGTTGTTAGTTAAGAGAATGAAGAGCTATGTAGGCCTGCCTCAGTGCTCCTTTTATTTTTTTTCAGTGCAGAAATTAAAGTTTACTGGCAGGGTGCCAAGCAAAGGGACATAGTGAGTTAATGCTCAAAATCCAAACTCGCAGTGCCCTTCATCTTTACTGAAGGGGTTAACTAGACGAATGTAAGCAGGTTTAAGTGGAAGCACCCTCGAAATGAAGCCAGAACTCCTGCATTACAACAAACCTCAGGAAGATGAAGTTTTGATAAGGTATTGGGGAGCCAAAGGGTGGAGAGTATATAGGAAGAATCAACGAGGTGTAGTCTCTTTTCACACGTTGTACTTACTTAGTACAATGCTTTAAGAGAGACATTTGGGTATAGAGTCACTTAGAATAGTTTCCTTTCTTCTTTTTAGATAAGGGGGATGGATTGAAAGCAGACAAGAAGCAAACAGAAAAGAGTAAGAGCGAAGACCTGCGAATCCCTGAGCACTTTGGCGAAATCCACACCCCCGGTTGCACACCACCTGCCTTTGTGCTTGCGGCCCCGGGTCCTCAGCCCACCCCAGCGACCCAGGCCCCACTGCAAACGCCTCCCTTCCTCACTTCGCAGATCTGCTTCCTTGGAGCGCTAAAAGAGCTTTCAAAACACTAAATGAAACTGACATCTCTTTCCAAAAAAAAAAAAAAAAAAGAAAAAACCCTGAAAATTTCAGGAACGTGCAGAAAAAGAAGGTCCGGTAGCCGCAACCCGCTGGGCCTCCCATTCACCTCCAACCGCGCTCTCCTACGCACAGATCTCCTAGGTCCAAGGCGGGGCATACCCGCCGACGCCGCCAGGCCGGAACTGCGCAGCCGCGGGGCGGGCTCTCCGGTGGGGTCGCGCGCCGAACTGTTCGCGCGGGAGCGGGACGTCAGGGCGCTGGGTCGGCTGGTCGGTAGGAACGGGAGCTGCTGCGGGGCGAAGGGGAAGCCAGGATGGCGACTTCGAGCCGGAAGACCTCGACCCCAAACCCCCTGGCTTCCAAGAGAGCTCACCCGAAAGATCCCTCGTCGGAGGTCCCGAGCAAGAGTAGTAAGAGTTCGGCGCCGCCCCTGCCGTTGCCGTCGTCCGGACCTTTTGTGGAAGGGTCTATCGTCCGCATCGCGATGGAGAACTTCCTGTGAGTGGCCGGAGGCCGCACGGCGGCGGGGGAGGCGAGTGGGCCCACAGGCTGGGGGCGCGCGCGGCGTGTGTGCGCGCGTGGGTGGGTGTGTGTCTGGCTTGTAGATCTTGCGGTGAATTTGTGACGGGATTATCAGCACATCTATTCGTAGGCTTTGGAGATTGCTGTATGTGTTGGTGTGCTAGGTATGTGTCTTGTGTGATACGGTATTTTAAAAAATTTGTTCTACCAACGTTTTTTTCAAGGCGTCATTTGCCGGGCAGTGGACATAGTGGGGATTAGGTCTCTGCCCGCTGGAAGCACGGCCTACCGAGGAAAGACTTAATCTGTAATTCACAAAACTATGGTCTTTAGGGACTCCCAGGAAGCAACAGTTTAATCGGAGTGCTAATGAGGTTGCAAAGTACAAGAAAATTAATCCTTACTGTCAATTGTTGGGCCTCTCAACAGACCCTTGTCCCCTACTAAACCACTTTCCTCTCCTAGTTCCTACCTTTCTCTCCCTCCAGGCAACTAATAATCGTACTAATCATTTTAGAATTCAGTAATGTGTTTTAACACAAATACCGTGTTAGTATAGCACCTTACAGTTCATTTGATCAAGATGTTTTTTAAGCTTGCACAGAGTGGCGTAGGGGAAACAATTGCAATAACATCAATATTTTTTCTAACCACCTACAATGCCATTTATAGAAGTAGTTGCTTTATTTATACAATGCTCTCATTCTTTACAACAACTCTACATTATCTCTTGATGAGATAAGCTCACAGAGGTTCATTTGCCCACACACAGCTTGTTTAGTAGCTGAATTACTATTTGAATCCCAATCAGGCAAGTTCATCAAATGAATTACCAACGATAATAATGTATATATCAGGATGCCATGGGGGCACAAAGGATGAAGTGGTTAATATCCTCCACAACTGTGGGAAAGGGCTTTTTTTGTACGGACGTTATAAAAGAAGGGAAGAGGACTGTAGATGGGAGGAACTGCCTGCAGCAGTTTGTTATATTGAGGAAGCATCAAGTATTTTAGCTACCTAGACCACAGGATATGGATGGACGTAAGTGGTACCGAAGAGGTAGGCAACTAGTGAAGTCTGTGTTTACTGTGCTAAGGAATCCAGCTTCATTCTATAAACAGCCAGGATGCATATTAAGTAAGGAATGGCATGTGATTTATATTACTCTGGAAGCATTGTAAAGGATGATTTAGAAAGGGTGCAAGATTGGAGGCAAGAAGACCTTTGCAATACTAAGACAAGGGGTGATCAGGATTTGAACCTAGAAGTTGCACTGGGGAGTGGAAGTGGAAAGAAGAGGTTTGATGGGAGTTGGCTACAGATTAATTGTGAAGCATGAGGGTAAGGGAGAAGTGCACTGTTAGCTAATTGGTCAGATATGGTGCCGTTCAGAAGAGGGAGCAATTTGGAAAGAATAATAATAAATGCCTTTTGGATCCTGTGACTTGAAGTTTCCTGTGGGGCATCTAACAGAGATCTTCCATGGGCAGTATTTTAACTGTCTGAAGCTTACAGAAAAATGTGAATAGACAAGAGATTTGGGGATCACGCACATAAGTGATTGTCGAAGTTGCAGAAATGGTTCAGATTGCCAAAAGGAAATATAGATAGGAATAGAAGGCCAAGTACAGAATCCTGGAGGAATGCCAGCATAAGGATGAGCGGAAGAGGAATTCACAGGCTGAGAAGAGACTGTTCAGGGAGGTAAGAGAAAAACCAAGGGAGAGTATTTATTAAAGAAGGCAAGGAAAAAGTGTTTCAAAAATATCTGCTATGTCGAAGTCAGATAACAGCTAAAAAAGAGCCCACTGCATTTGGCAATTAGGACATCTTTGGCCCTTTGATGCAGTGGAAGAAGAAAACGTTTGCATTCATAAAAGAATGAATGAGTGAGGGAGTAACCTTGGATGTGAAGAGGAGAAAAAATCTGACTGGAAAATGCAGAGCTAAGTGAGGTTTTATTTTCACAGTGAAAGGACTTGAGTTTTAGGAATAAAGTGAAAGAGGTAAGCTTAGGCAACCCAAATGGTCTGGAAAAGAATGGTCAAGGGAAGGATTCCTATGAGTGAACCAAGTCAAATAGGGTTGGGAGTGGAGGGAGAGATTTCTAGGCAGAAGGAACAGCATGTGCAAAGGCTTTCTCTGAGAAAGGAAGGAAGCCTAAAGTAGTCAAGAAACTGAAAGAAATTCACCATAGGTAGAATTTAGAAGTCTGATTGGAGAAGAGGGAGAGGGAGGTAGAAAGTAGAAAAAGGGGAAGCTGGAGCTAAATTATCAAGGAACCTATTTTTTCTTGTTCTTTTTAATTTTTTTTTGACAATTGACTTCAGATTTGCATGTCTGTGAACATGATTTGGTGATTGATGGAGGGGTGTTGTATGCAGAGGTTAAGGAGATGGTAGAATAAAAGATAATGCAAAACTAATTAATACCTAGGTTTCCGATATGGGCAGTGGGGTGAATGATGGTACCATTCACTGAGATCAGTGGGTTTTGTTTTGAATGTGCTAAGTTTGGGTGGACTGTTGTGGGACATCCAAAGTTATTGAGGTGGTTATTTAATTTATAGGTCACCTGGACTGACTTTCAATATAGAGATCCTACCCGAGGCTGTAGAGAATACCTGAGCTACCAGGCAAAGTATATAGTGTGGGCCTTTGACAGTAGCAGTTTCAGAGGAAGCTTAGGCAAAAGGGAACTCACAAAAAAAAATTTCCCAATAAACATATTATAGAGTCAGAACAGTTAATTTTTTTTAAATACAAAGGATTTGTTTTGTTTTTGGCAACTCTTCCCGTTTATAATGTGTGTGTATTGTATAGGCCATAGATTCTTACGCTTTTGTCTGTTTTCATTGTTTTTTTAAATACCACTTGTATCACTATTTTAGTAGACAATTGCACAGAGATTTCACAGAAGTAGATGCAACTGTTAAAAGAATGGGGCTTGTGTGTTGGGATTAAGAAGTTCCAAGTCGGGTAATTTTCCAGCTGTGTGAAATTCCCCAACTAGTTTTAATTTAACCATTATAAAGGATTCTATCAAGATTCAGCTGCTAACAGAACAAAGCCTCTGAAAGATAAAGTAGATAGATGTTGTGTAGAGATGTGGGGTGGAAACCTGCCAGAAAATAACTTCTTTACCATGTTTTTATCTTTATTACCACTTAACATTTCAAAATTGTTAATTTCTTTGAGTGTTAGAGTTGAAGTATGTTTGGTTAAATTACAAGCTGTGGTAAAAAAATAGGTTTACAGTTGTATGTGAAACATGGTTTATTTTACTATCTATTAATTATTGTATATTTTCCATACAAACAACTGTAAACGTACTTTTGCCCCCCTATATTTAGTATGTTAGTAGCAGGTAAAACATTTATTCTTGGGAATTAGTTGACAGCTAACTGAAACGCCATGGGAACAGGACATTCTTTATGGGTTTTAATTCAGGGTATTTGAAGATAAGCCAGAAAGATATCTGAGTCAGAGTTTGCTTCACACTTTGCCATGGCTGTCTCAGGCGACTGCGAAGGATTAGATGCTGTTGCTGAAGGTAGCGTGCTAGACAGCATGCAGCTTTCTGGCACAAGGGAATATTGCCCAGTTACTTGGTGTTGATGCATTCCTGTTTCCTCTCATGGGGATAAATTTTATTTGAATATGGACTGTGCCTTCCTGGGTAAATTTCTGGCAGCAAATTAAAGGAAATGGATGTAATATTTTTAAATTAATAAGAGAATGAAACCAGTGGGTTAGTATATATCTTAAGTTTTCTAATTACAGTAAAAACAGTTTGGATTCTTTCAAATATTAGACTATGAAAAGTTGCTATTAAGTATTGTAATTAAGACAAATGAAATGTAAAAATCTACAGACTTCAAATGAGCCATGGCTTCTCTTACATAAAATTTTTAAAAAATTATTTTATTTGTATAGTAGCTTTGATATGTTTTTTCATGTCTTATAATTGTTAAAAAGGAAAACATAATATCAAATTTGCTTTCTTCAACAGACTTATGCTTGAAACAGGCATTTGAAATCTTATTTTTCTAATAATGTTTTTATTTTATTTAGCTTTTTATTTGTCAATTACATCCTATATTATTTTGTATTAGTTTCAGGGGTACAGCATAGTGGTTAGATAATCATATACTTTACCAAGTGTTCCCTCTGATATTTCCAGTACCCACCTGGCACCATACATAGTTATTACAATATTAGTGACTATATTCTCTATGCTGTACTTTACATCCCCATGGCTATTCTATAATAGAATTGTACCAATTGTCCTTCTTATTCCCTTCATCTTTTCTACCCAGCCTACCACCTGACCCTCAGTCTGGCAACCATCAGTTTTTTCTCTTATCTGTGAGTCTTTCTGTTTTGTTTGTTTGTTCATATTTTTCTTTAGATTAGCTCTTTTGTTTTTTCCACTGATAGATTTTTTTCCCCCTCTAGTTTATTAACAGCCTATAAGTAATATTAACTTTGTAAGATGAGCTGGCTCTTAAAGGAATTTGAGTAAGCCTGTAGATAATAATAATGTAAAGCAAGAAAAAATGCCTTAGTAAAGAAAATATTCTTCTCTGCTTAGTAATTTTACCTCTTTCTAATTCAGAACATATGATATCTGTGAAGTATGTCCTGGACCCCATTTGAATATGATTATTGGAGCTAATGGGACGGGGAAGTCCAGCATTGTGTGTGCCATTTGCCTTGGATTAGCGGGCAAACCTGCTTTCATGGGACGGGCAGATAAGGTGAGTTAACATAAGTACTTTCCAAAAAATTTCAAAGTGGTGACTTGCTTTTAGTAAGAAATCAATTTCTACATTTCAGTTCCTTTGATATAGCAAAAATATAGTGCTTGAATATAAAGAATGAAGTTGGAAGGAAGAGAAGCTGGGAGGAACTTTCCATTTCTAGAAGCATTTGGGGCTGTATCTATATGGAGAGAATTCTCTGAGTATGTAACACTTGAAGTTCTTAGTCTAAAATGTTGTTGGTTGGTTTTTTTTTTTTTTTAATGTATTGCTGGGCTTGTGGAAAGGTGAAGTAAATTTACCAATGACAGAAACAAAATAGTGTGGACCTGGAAACTTAAGCAACTCTGGAGTTGTTTTCTCAGGGGCATTTGCTTACCTTTTACCTAAAAGCCTGGCTTTGAATTGGTTCCATGGGATAGGGGGCCCTGAAGGTGGTGGGAAAGGGCTAGAATATAAAACGAAAAGCTAAGCACTGTGTGCAACAGAGAAAACAACATCTCAGAATGGGACAGTGAGGTTACTTACTTATCTCATTGTAAACTCTGAATACAATGGGGGAAAAAAGAAACTCTTCCAAAGAATTCTTAACCATAAGCCTTAACCCACCTTTGGGGCCCGAATTCATATTATCTATATGGTCTATCATAAATGGTAATTTTAGTTTAGAGTAGTTTCAGTTAGTAATATCTCCAGACATTGGCAGAAGTAAATGCAAATGTTCTTAAGGGAAATAGCCTTAGTGCTGTCCTCAAAAGAATTTAGACATAAAAGCCTAAGAAATTCATGAGTCCATAACTAAAAATCACAAAACATAGGACAAAATGAATTACCAAAAATAAAAGCCAACAAAAATAGCAGAGTATACAAATCAGAGCTACAAAGCTTGTAAATAGTCAATATAAAGTAGGAATATTTAGTTTAAGGTAATAAAAGAACTTTGCAAGAGTAACAAAGGAATAAGTAACAAAAAGACTAGGTAAATTTGAAAAAGAATCAAACAGAACTTAAAAGTACTTTTGATGAAGGGTTCAGTTCTCAACTTGAATTCACATAATCTAGCTGTAAAACGTGTAAGGAAAATCAGCAGAACTCTTTTTCAGCAGAACTCTTAATGAGAAATTAGTGGATGCATAATCACAGTGGGAGGTCTACTAATAATCAAGAGATCAATTAGAGAAAATGTTAGTGAGAATACAGGCATATCTTAGAGATACTGTAAGTTTAGTTGCAAACCACCACAATAAAGCGAGTATCACAATAATGCAAGACACACTAATTTCTTGGTTTCCCAGTTCATATATGAAAGTTATATTTATACTGTAAGGTAATATATATATAGTAAGTGTGCAGTAGCATTGTGTCTAAAAAAAGTGTACATACCTTAAAAAATACTTTATTGCTAAACAGTGCAAATCATGTGAGCTTTCATTGAGTCACCATCTTCTTGGCATTGATAGACTCGCTCAGTGCAAGATAGCCACAAAACTTCAGTTTATGTATTTAAAAAAATCAGTATCTGCAAAGTGTAATAAAATGAGGTATTTCTGTACAGAAGATCAGCAATTAAGCTTGAACTAATGGAACTGTTATAAACACTGTGGTCAACAATTGGAGAGCACACATTCTTTTTAAGCACAAATGGAACGTTAAAAACACCATCTACTGAGCCATAAGGCAAATATCAAAGAATTGTTACCATATTCTCTGACCACAATGCTGTTAAGAGAAATAATTACAAAAAATAACTAAATTTATTCCATTTGTTTGGAATAAAAAAATATACTTCTGTGTTATACACAGGTCAAAGAAGAAATCTTAAAGGAAATTAAAAAGTAAGAGCAGAAAATAGTTAACAATAATATACTAAGCCCCACAAAACAAAAACTACTTCCAAAAAGACTAATGAAATAAGTAAGTTCTGAAAAGATAATGTGGGTGGTGGTAAATAACAAAAAATAAAGGAATGAAAAAGGTAGCAGTTAAGGTATGTTACCTTGTGATACAAACACCCCCAAATTTAAGTGGTTTGGAAATACAAAAGATTAATTCTTGCTCTTGCAACTTATTTTAGTGTAGCTCCTTTGTTGTGACTTACGTACCTAGGCTAATGGAGTCATTTCAATACATACTTCTATGATTGTCACATTGGGGAAGGGAATTGGCTGTTAAAATTTCCTCCAAGAAGTGATACATCTTTGTTTCACTCAAATGTCAGCAAAGCAAGTCGAATGGACACACCTTGCATCAAAGAAAATGGGTAAATACAAATCTGCCATGGGCTTGACGGAGAAGCAGAATATTCATGAACTGGCCTGATGGTTACCACTGACACATTGCCAGAATGCAGCAGAAATTTTAAAGGATTTTAAGTGTCCTGACTGCTGTGACTCAGTTGGTTGGGTATTGTCTCACAGAGTGAAAGGTTGCTGGTTCAGTTCCTGGTCAAGGCACATGCCCAGGTTCCGTTCCCAGTGGAGTGACTTACGAGAGGCAATTGATTGATATTTCTTTCCCACTCTCCCTCCCTTTCCCTCTCTCTAAAAATAAATAAATAAAATTTAGAAAAAGATTATAAGAATATTATGAACCACTTTATGCCAATAAATTTTAAATTTTTTAAAAAATGAATATATAGGTTTCTACAACTATAGAAATTATCAAAACTGACTTGAACCAAAAAAAATGTAAGCTGTTAATGTTTTTTTCAGAACACCAGACAATTATGGATTAGTTCAACTGCAATAATTACTTATTTTACATAGAGAATATGACTCTAGGTACCAAAATTGGTCGAGGAAAGAGTGAGAAAATTAACAAGCCTGTCTCATTCATGAATATAGAAGGAAAACTCTCAAAAAAAAAAAGAAAGAAAGAAAAGAAACAGCCTGCTGAATCTAGTACATAAAATGCATAATACATCATGATCCAGTTGAATTTATTTAAGACATGGGAGAGTGACTGAACATTAGGAAACCTTAACATATCATGTTTTAAAGAACTACATGATCATCTCAATAGATAAAGTATTATTAAATTAACAGTAATTTATGATTTAAGAACTCAGCAAATTAGGAATTGATGGGATCTTTCTTAATTTCATAAAAGATATCTATGAAAGTACATAGCAAATTCGGAAATAAGCTGAGGTCACCTACTGTCATGGCTATTCAACATTGTACTGGAAGACTGACAAAAGATACAAGTTGGAAAGACAGAAAGCTGTCATTCACAGGTCATATGAGTGTCTGCATAAAAACCACACACACACAAAACTCTAGATAAGCTTCCTGAGCATTAATACGGAATTTTCTCAGGATTGCTAGAAACAAGATTATATAGCAAAAGTCAATTGCAAAAGTACACTAATGATGAACAGAGAAATATAATAAAAGTAGGTACCATTTATAAGAGCAACAAAAGTACAAGTAACAGAGCAGTAAGTAAACAAAAGACATGTATGGACTATATACAGAAATTATAAAATTTTATTAACAAACTTTAATGTTTGATTAAATGGAGAGAATCACTGTATCACTGACATAAAAATGTCATTCTTCACATGTATCCAATATCATTCCAGTCAGAATCCCAATACTGTTTAAAGAAAATTACAAACTTTCTAAAGTTTAGACGGAAGAACAAAAGACCAAAGAATAGTTTATGTACAGCTAAAGAAATAGAACAAAATGGGGAAACTTGTCCTACTAGATATTAAGACTTAATATGAAATTATAGTAATTTAAGACATATGCTTTTGGTATAGAAATATAAAATAGACCAGTGCAATGGGACAGAATGAAAAGCCCAGATATAAAACCATGATTAGTATTCTCTTGATTTATGACAGAACTGACACTGTAGATGTGTGTGTGGGAGTGGGGAATGGATAAATGGTACTGAGACTATTGGCTGTCCAGACAGGAAAACAGGAAATTGAGTGCTGTCCTCACACTTTAACAAAAAATAATTTAAGGTGAGTTGAAGATGTAAATGGGATTTACTAGAAAGTTGCGGGTGTAAATGGGATTTACCTAGAAAGGTTTTTTTTTTCAAAGATTTTATTTACTTACTTTTAGAGAGAGGGGAAGGGAAGGAGAAAGACAGGGAGAGAAACATCAGTGTGAGAGAGATACACGGATCTGTTGCCTTTTGCCCATGTCTGGGGACCAGGCCCATAGCCCAGGCATGTGCCCTGACTGGGAATCAAACTGGCGACCTCTCAGTTTGCCTGGGTTGCTGGCCAGGTGCCCAGTAGGAGGTATGTGAGAGGCAAGTACACATTGATATTTCTCCCTCTCTTTCTCCTTCCATTCCTCTCTCTCTAAAAATAAATAAATAAAGTCTGTAAAAAAAAGTGGTTTGTGAAGTTTCACGCTGGAGATTTCTCACTGGGTGATGCTCCATGGTTGGGTAGACCAGTTGAAATTCATACTGATTAAATCGAGCCATTGAGGGAGAACAATCAACGTTATACTACATGGGAGATAGGTGACATACTCAGAATATCCAAATCAATAAAGTTATTGGTGAAAATGAAAAATGTATCTTCTGTTTTATAGAAAAAAATTAAATAAGACTTTTTGGCCAACCCAATACATGGTTTTATTTCTTAAATACTACATGAGGTATATATATACCATTTGGTATATATTTCACATAGAAACATGTTTTAAAAAGAAAATCTTGAGAGTTGAGTTGATACCCTACTGTAAAATATTCTTAGAACTTGAAATAATTCTTTACATTTTTCTAAAGTTATTGCGAATATTGCAATATTATCAAAACAATATTTAAAAAAACAATATTACATGTTTCTTAGCCAGGCTAAAAATTTAATGTAGGGCTATAAGATTGAGGCATAGATTGCGCAAGATTATAAGTAAACCTATTCAAAATATGTGTGTGTTTTTCAATGTTCATAGCAGCACAGTTTACAATTGCTAAGTGCTGAAAGCAACCTAGGTGCCCATCAGTAAATGAATGGATCAAAAAACTGTGGTACATTTACACAATGGAATACTATGCAGCAGAAAGAAAGAAGGAGCTCCTACCCTTTGCAACAGCATGGATGGAGCTGGAAAGCATTATGCTAAGTGAAATAAGCCAGGCATTGAAAGACAAATACCATATGATCTCGCCTTTAACAGGAACCTAAACAACAAAACAAAGAAAAAAGTGAAATATAACAAAAGACTCTGAAATAGAGGACAGGTTGTCAGTGCCCAGAGGGGGAAGGGGAGGGAGTTTCAGGGGAGAAGGGAAGGGTTTACAGGAACAAATATAGAGGACACATGGACAAAACTAGTGGGGTTGGAAATGGGAGGGAGGAGGGGAAGGATGGGTGGGTGGGCTGGAATGGGAATAAAGGATAGAAACTGTACTGAATAAACTAAAATAAAAAATATATATAAAAATAAAATAAATTAAAAAAAATATGTGTGTGTGTTTAATGTTATATGGGAAGCACTTATGAGGTAGAAAAGATACCACGCTGTTAGTAATTAGCCTTCTGACCTTAGGTAATTGGCTGGACTTGCATTTTTCTTTATTTCAAAGATAAGGGGGTTGGAGTAGATAACTTCCAAGGGCCAAGTCAGAATTTTATAAATATTAATGTAGTTTTAAATTGTCATAAACTATTTATTAATCCTTATCTCTGCATAATGGTTTGCTAGATTGTACTCCACGGTGTGTATAGTAAAAATAGATTGGGCTGTAACAATTTTCACTGACCTTCCCATATATTTTTGTCAAATGAAGACACTTCTCATCCTTAAGTGGTGGTGGTTTTTAAGAAGGCTGTGCAGTGCATTTTCTTAAATGACAAATTGCAGACTTCAGGTATCCAGAGATGTATGAGTGCTTAGGGACTGCCCATTTACTCAGCAAACATTTTTAATGTTGTCTTTATGTTTAAATGCTAATATAAAAATTTAACACTGGCATGTTGGGTATCATTCCTATATGTACTCTACAGTAAGAACTGCCCCCTGATTTTTTCTTCTGCTTGGTACCAAGTATTTTGATTGCTGCAAGCTAATACAGATGGTGCTCCTATAAAAATGCCATTGTCTTTTCTACTTATGAAGAAACTGAAATAGGTTAAATTTTTGCTTTTCTCAAGGTCATGTAACTTATCTATTACTTTCTAGTTACAAGAACAGACTTTTCCATCTTTCTAGGACTCAGTGTCATCATTTATTAAATGGATATAATATATATCTCATACAGTAGCTCATGAGTATTAAGTGAGAAAAATTGTATGTAAAGAGCTTAGCACAGCAGGATATAGTAACACTTAATAAATGTTAGGTGTGTGTAAGTGTCATCACTGCTGTTATAACTATTAAAAAGATAATTATTTCCCAGGTGTCTTGTAGCCTGATTTAAGATTCAGTCTGATTTTTTTTATGCTCAGTCTGTTTTCATGCTTATGCTCATACACGTATAGCAACTAGCTCAAATAGTTACTTAAATTGTATTTACCCCGTGTGTTGCTCTTTTTAAAAATATACTTGGTGACAGTTATGTCCTGATTAATAACTGGATAAGTTACTAATATTGAATCTGTGCAACTACATTGAACTTTCCATTAACTTCAGTGAGATTGGGTATATAGCTCTTTATGGCTATTGTGTAGAGCTTGTTAATATTGGCTTTCTTCTCTCTGAGAGTATATTAGGTGTAGTGGCTAAGAATACAAGCTCTGGAGCTAGATTACCTGGGTTTAGATCCTTGTTCTGTACCAGTTACTGGCTTTGTCATGAGTTTTGTAAAAGGCTATCTGGCACATAAAAAGTTCAGGAAATGGTAACTAATATTATTGCTTTTTGTGGGTAGAAACAATAAAGGGGCATTTCATACAGAGTAGTTTTTGAGTTAATCTTGATCTGACAAATAATAATAACTGCTAAATCTCTTAACCTGAGAATGTCATTACGCAGTTCACTATGTTTTTTTGTTTTTGTTTTTTTAATTTCTTAGGTTGGCTTTTTTGTGAAGAGAGGATGTTCCAAAGGCATGGTTGAAATTGAATTGTAAGTGTTAAAAGTGCTGAAACTACTTTTATCCCTACAATTTCTTAGCTTATGTTCATGCTTTCTTGATGACTTTAGAAAAGAATAATAATATAGTATTATGACATAAATATTGGGAATATTTCAAGAATATTTAATCCAGATAAATTTTTTAAAATTCATCTTTAAAACCAAAATTGTAAGAATTTTCTTTTGGAAAAATTATTAAGGAAATTATAAGTTTATAGGAGATAATGCAATAGAAATATAACACTGTTACATATTCATTATGAAATTGCAGTATTTTTTACAAATTTAAGATATTTTTGTGTGCGCTGATTTTGAAAGTAATAATTGCTTGTTAAAAATGCTAATAATATAGAATTGTATAAAGTTGAATATGGAGGTCTTCTTGATATAATTGTACTTTTCAAAATACACGGTAAATAATTTGGTGAATCTTATGTATGGTAAGTACTTGGCACCAGTGTTACCATTTTCCATTTCCTCCTTCATGGCAGAGATCGATAATTCATTATGGTGTTCTTTTTCCTCAAGCCTAGATGTTATCAGTTTATCACTCTTGGCATCCATTTTTGATGGAACAGAGTTAGAATTTAAGATGAAACCAGTTGACTGTCTTGATGTATATACTTACAATCTTTTATAGATGAAAATGCACGTGGTTTGGGTGATTTGTAGAAAGTTTTTTCAGGGGGAGTGTTTATAGAAGAAAGTCATGGAATTTTTTAGCTGAAATAGCTCTCAAAGATTATCTGATAGTCCTGTCATTTTATAGGATATGAGGAAGTGATCTTTTTACTCAAAAATGGTTAGAAAATTTTTTATTTATGTAGAGATGAGTAATAAGTACACATGGAAGTAAAAAGAAAATAGATTTTACTTACCTTATTAAAATATAATGAGTATTTTACTGAAGGATACAAAACCAAGACCTGAATAAATGTTGAAGCATATTCTGTTCCTAGAAACATAAATTTAATATTAACATGCCAGTCATTTCCAAATTAATACATATATTTCATATAATTCCAACGAGAGTCTCAACAGGTAAGTTTACAAGTTGATTCTAAAGTTCATCTGAAAGATAAATGTGCCACAAAACCCAAGGAGATTTTGAAAAAGCAGAATCATGAATAACATTTGTGTTCCAGATGCTAAAGTGTACTATAAAGCCATTTATAGCATGGTATTGGTGCAGAAAGAGCAGCAGAATGGAGAAAATAGGGACAGAGTTAAATGTATATGAGAATTTAATTTATTGTAATAGTGGCTGTTTAAATGGGTGGTATAATTACTCATATTGAGTTGGAATAATTGGCTATTAATGTTTTTTAAACAAAATAGGCTATATGCTTAGTAGTTATCAAGGAAATCAGAATAATGATTTTTTTCTCTCTGTTTAGGAAAATTAAATCTAAAATTCATTAATATGAAGGGACAGGGAAGTTAATCCTTTTATGCACTGTTTGTGGGAGCCTAAGCAGTATATCATATTTGGCAGTATTTATTGTCCAAAATAGAATTTTAAATAGAAAATATTCTTTGATCTGGTTACTGTTCTAACAAAGGTTTACTCATTTGCACAAAATTAGCTTTTTCCTAATTTTAATAGTGAAAAATTATAAATAACTCAAAAGTCCATTGTTAAATAAAAGTTGATATATAATATCCATATGGATATATCCATATTATTCAGCATAAAGAGGAATGAGGTCCTGATAGATCCTAGTTTGGGTGGACCTTGAAAATAATATGCTCATTGAAATAAGCTGGACACAAAGACTATAGTCTATAATTTCATTTATGTAAAATGTTCAGAGTAGAAAATCCATAAAAACAAAATAGATTAGTGGTTGCTGGGGCATGAGGGGAGGAGAGAAATGGGGAGTGAGTGACTTCTTAATAGGCATGGGCTCCTTTTGGGGGTGATGAAAAAACTCTGGAATTATAGGGTGGTGATATTTGCACAGCCTGGTAAGTATATTAGAAGCCATTGTTGCTACATGCATTCTTTTACCTTAAAATAGTGAAAATGATAAATTTAATATTATATATATTTTCCCACAATAAAAAAAATTGAATTTTATACTTCAAAATGGTAGAAAATAGATGTGAATTATATCTCAGTTTTAAAAATAGCTGAAGATACTCGTGAGTTAACCCTGGGACTGTTGATTGATCGCAGTGGTTTCTTAGATACTGAAACTAAAACAAATATACTAAGCCAGTTACATATATAAAATGCAGACAGAGAATTAGTATTTAAATTTCAAAGTATTATTATGGATGGCTGCAGATGTTAAGCACTCTTGACTTTCTACTATAACTCTCTAAGGCCCAGTTGTTTTCTTAGTTATCTTAATAGATAAACTACTAGCTCTTATAATCTAACCAGTGACCATTAACCAGAGTTCTGTTACCAAGTATGGCACAAGCGGAGGTTTCCCTTTCCACAAACAACATAGTTACATTGTGCTTCCACTTGGGTCCTCGTGGCCTTGAGAGTACTAAACACAAACCAGTTCATCAGCAGTTACTGAAATTGTTATTGCTGTTGAATAAACCCTGCATTAATTAGGCATGTACTCATTGAGTGTAATGGTGAATAGAATAAACTTGGGCATGGATTTATGAAACCATTTTTCAACTCTTTATTGAGTGCCTGTACCTTGGGGAATACAGCATTTTGCCTTCGTGGAATTTATGGTTAAGAGGGTGGGGGGACAGAAGAATAAATAGGTCAGATAGATACTATGTTTGATGATGATAATAAGTATATGTAGAACAATACAGCAGGAAAGGAGGATAGGGAGTACCAGTGTGGTGTTTACAGTATTGAATAAGATGACCAGGAAATTTCTCAGAGAGAAAATAGTATTTGGGCCAAGACTTGAAGGAGATAAGGGGTGAGCATGGAGATACCTGGGGAAATAGCTTTTTGGGTAGAGGAATCTGCAAATGCTAAGATCCTGCATTGGTACACAGTGTGACTGGATTGCAGTGAACAGGAGACTGGTAAAAGATAGGTCTGAAAATACCAGGAAGCCAGCTAGCTCGTAGAGCCTTGTAGGCCAATGTAAAGACTGCATTTGTTTTCAATAAGATGTGAGGCCACCAGGATTTGTGCAAAGGAGTGGCATTTAGGTTGCTGTTTAAAAAACAGATTGTAAGAGAATAGAGGCAAAAGCTTGGATTTCAGTTAAATGGCTAATAGAATAACCCTAAGAGAGGTTACAATAGTTTGGGATTTGCTCACAAATTGGATAGAGAGTGGGAAGAAAGAGCGGCATCAAGGACTGTAAAATATCTGGCATCCTTAAGTGTGACAATTCTATTAACTGAGGTCGAGAAACCTGCTACAGGAAGTTTTGGGGTAAGATTAGAAGTTCATTTTGGAGTAAATCATATATCATTGTATTAAGACGCTACCACTTATAAAATGCAGCTTCCTGTAACAGAGTTTAAAATGTGCATCCCAATTTCAGAAATGTTAAGGCATAAAACAGTAAAAAGAACCAAATGCTTTTCAAAGTTAATAGACCACTGAGTAAAGTTTGAGGTGCCTAGTAGATGAATGTTGAATGGGTAGAACTATAAACCCTATTGCAATGCAGCATTTAGAGTTTGAACATAGGAAAGGCTAGGAAAGGAAACTGCAAAGAATTTGCCAGTGAGTCAAAAGAATGTATCTGGAGTGCAAAGCTTTAAATGCCAATGAGGGAGTAATCTGTGTCTAATACTGCTGATAGGTGAGGTAAAGTGAGGGAGTGAGGACAGCTCAAGATTTAGTCATCATTGACCTTGACAAGGTTTGAGGGGAGCTGGTGCTTTTATTTACTCTTCTTGAATGTTTAGGAAGGCCTGTTGAAAATATTTATGAGCTGAGAACTGAATGATAAAAATGAGCCAACTATAAGAAGAACTGGAATTAAGGGTAGAGGGAATAGTTTATGCACAGATCGAAGGTGGCATTGTTTGTTTCTGAGGAACAGGAAAGTGATAGTTTGGCTTGAATAAATTGAGATTATTTGTTGTATGATTCTGAAAAGTGCCATTTACATGGTTGGGAGTATTCCCTTCTGTTCGATTAATTTTCCAATATTCACCCAGTTTTGCATTCTTAGATTAAGTGCAGTGGTCATAATATGCTTTTGATGCATTGCGAGGTTTGCTTTTCTGTTTCATTTGGGGTTTTTACATCTGTATTTTGTTTGTGAGATATTTGTTGGAATGTTTGGTTAAACTTGTAAAATCATCTGGGTCTAGAGTTTTTTTTTATTTTTAACTTGATTTAATTTAATGGTAATAAGATTGATTAATTTTTGTATTCTTGAATTGTGGTAATTTTTACTTTTCTAAAAATTTTTTTCAATTTTTCCTAGTTGTATTTCCCCTTTTTCATATTTTTTCTTGATTTGAAAAAAATGGTTTGTCAGTTTTATTGGTCTTTTTCAATGTATTAACTTTTGAAATTGTTTCGGTTTTTTATCAGTTTTCTATTTCATTGATTTCTACTATCTTTACTAATCCTTTAAACTTTTGGTTTTCTTGTTTTTTTTATTTCTTGAAATGAATACTTGTACTAATTTTCAGTCTTTTGTTTTTTCTAACATAAATAGTTATGGTTAAATTTTTCCTGTTGCTATTTAGTTCCATCTCCCAAATTTTGGTGCATAATATATTTTCTGTTTATCTTTTCTAAATATTTTATGTATTTTCTTTGAGGTTATAATTAGAAGTTGTTTCAAATTGTAATGCAGTGATTTTCTTGTTATATTTCACTATTGATTTCCACTTTGATAGTAGTGTGGTTAAAAAATATAAACATACACACACATAAATATATAGTATGTGTATATGCACACACACACATGGTCTTTATGTTATTACCAATCCTTTGAAATTTGTTTAGGCTTACTTTTTGTAATGAGATTTCATAATTGTCACTTGTTTGGCCGAAAGAATGAATAGTCTGCTGTTGAATGGGCAGTCTTCCATATTTGTCCGTTCAAGCTTACTAAGTGTATTGTTAAATCTAACATTTTTGCTGATTTTTGCTAATATCAACTGTCAGATTGATTCCTAATTTCTGAGAAAAGTGTATTATATTAACCCTCTCTGTAGGTTTGTCAATAACCCTTGTCCTGTCAGTTTTTGCTTTATATTTGGAACATTGTTAGTTGCAACTAAGATTCAAATTTTTCTATCTTCCTGGTGAATTAAACTTTTTATTACTGTGTACTAACTTTATTTTTTAATGCTTTTTGCCTTGGAATCTTTTTAATTTGCCATTAATGTAGTGAGCAGTTTTTTCTTTTTTTGAAAATATATTTTTGACTATCTTTTTTCATTTATTTCAGTCTTTTATCTTTTGTATTTCATTTAAACAATACATAGCTGGGTTTTTAAATATAGCCTTAAATAATGCATACAGTCCATTTATATTTATTATAACTTACTTGTATGTTTGAACTTATTTTTACTGTCTTACTGTGTGGGGTTTTTTTAGATTTTATTTATTTATTTTTAGACATAGGGAGGAAGAAACATTGGTATAAGAGAGAAACATCAGTTGGTTGCCTCTCGAACATGTCCCCATGGGAACCAAACCCACAACCCAGGCATGTGCCCTGACTGGGAATCAAATGGGAGACCTTTTGCTTTGGGGGAGGACGCCCAACCAACTGAACAACACCAGTCAGGGCTTGTTCTGTGTTTTTTATTTGTCCCACTTTTTGTATTCCTCTTCTCGACATTTGTTTGAATTTTTTTTGGTTTAATTTTTCTTTATTATTTTGGAAATTATACATTCTTGTTAGTGGTTATTAGAATTTTTTAACAATTTTTTTTTAATTTTTAAGTTATTTTTTTAATCCTCAACCGAGGATATGCTTTATTGATTTTTAGAGGAAGGGAGAGAAACATCGATGTGAGAGAGAAACATCGATCAATTGCCTCCTGTATGTGCCCTGACTGGGGATTGAACCTGCAACCTAGGTATGTGCCCTGCTTGGGAATTGAGCCACCTGGCCAGGGCTATACACATTTTTGTTTCTTTTTTCTTTTAAATGAAAGTTAGGTATATTTGACTTACTGCAGCAAGGGAGGAGATAACTCCAGAGAAACCCAGTGCATCCGAGTACCAGGAGTTGAGTGGGGCTTCTTAGAAGAGATCTGGAATGGTGCTGATGAGGCTAAGGAAGGGTTGGGGAGCAGGGGCAGTTCTGGATTGCTGTCTCTTTTAAAGGAGGGGGTGGGCAATTTGATGATCAGGTCTTCATAATTTGATAATTATTATTACCATAATTAATTATTGTTTAGTTCCATCCATAATGATCTAGCAGGGTGGAAGATGAAAGTGGGCCTAGAGCCAGCATTAGTATGGAAGCAGCAGGCAGCCACTCCTGTTAGTTGGAAAGGAAAATATTTAGTCCTATTTTTGGTTTCAGAGTGGCCTCTTGTCTGTCTTGTTGAAAGGTGGTTGGATGTGGAGGGTCCTTGTAGCACATTGTTTCTATTCTGAGGGCACTTTCTGTATTCAGTTGAATACATTATAGTCTGGCTGCCAGCGGGGCTGGTTTTTGTTGTTGTGTATTGTTTTCATTTTTTCACACACCAAGAAACTTGGGGAATGTCTTTGAGGTCTCTCTGTACCTTGGGTGACAGCACAGCTTTGGGTGGCTGCCTTTGAAACCAGAAAAGCTGGTGTTCATGCTGCCTGTCACCTACCAGGCCCTATCAGCAGAGACTGGGATTGGATCTTTATGGGTGGGTTATTCAGATGGTTGGCAATCTGAGGAGAGAACGGGTTTGTACTCTAAGGAACTGTCTTACATTCCATTTTAAAATGGCCCTTTTTATAAAGAGAACAAAGTATAGATAAAGGGTTTGACATTCCCTGAAGAGTTAACTGGATTAACAAAACAGCAGTATTCCAGCCCTGGGCGGTGGTCATCTCACTCTGGAGTACAATGGGTCAGATTCTATCTTGAATTGCTTGCAGTCCTGAGGCACAACGGGTAGAACTGTTTATGGTCTCCTCTACTCAGGGTGGGTCATGCCTTCAGTTCCTGGAACAATAGCTTTTACATGGATTGATTACTAAGCTTATTAGCTACTACTTAAACTAAAATTTTCCAACTTTCCAGTCCCCCATCACCATCACCTCTTGTGCCTGATTTCCCACAGTTAGTATGCATGGATCCCTTTCAATATTGACACCCTGAGTGTCAACAGGGCTTATTAAGAGGTCATTGCAGTGCCCTGAGACCTTCAGTAGGTGCCTCGTCTGGTGTTGTCTATCTAAACGTTAACAAGGGAGAGAAATAAGAAAGCACAGTTTTACCTGTTTAAACATGACTCATTGCCCCCTGCCTTGACCTAGTGTGACTCAGTTGCCTTGGGTGATTCAGAGATTCTCAGATACCAGGAGGTAAAGGCACAGTTCTGTTCAGAATTCTATAAGAATAATCCAAGCCATAAATGACCATTAGACCAATTTTTTTCAAATAATATTTTATACAGGGCCAGGTCATCAGAATTTGATCAAGTACTAACAGTGAAAACATACATTTGATGCCTTATGAAAAGAAACTCTTGCATTGCTTTCAGTAGAACCAAGATGTATGAAATCATAGCAGCTGTTATTTTTAAGACCTTTTAAATATGTCAAATGCTTTGCCTATTTGTTTTGCTTAATATATGCAGCCACCCTGTGAGATAAGTATCATTATCCTCATTTTATAAATGAGGAAGTTGTGTCTCTAAGATTTGAAGTAACTTGATCTGGGCCTCTCAACTAGTGAGTGGCAAGGAAAGATTTCACACCTAGATATGTCTTACTCTAAGCCCACTGTTCTCCAGCAAGCCAGAGAAATTGGGTACTACAGACTTAAGAGGTACCCCACCGTGGATGTCAGTGCCAGGGGAGCCTGGGACATACTTTGAGCTCCTCTGGGCCTGGCCACTTCTAACTAGAAGTTTGCACTCACCTTACCCACTATGAGTGATGGCCACCTCAGTGGCCCTGGAAGAAACCCATCCCTACATAAAGTCTTGATCCCCTCACGTCTCAGCCTCCACTGTACCCCCGGCTTCCCAATAGTCAGGCTCAGAAACTGTGTGTACATAAATCCAAGTAGCCCCACCAAAAGAAAGGAGTGGCCCCATGATGTCAAGCCTGAAAATCTGGGCCAGTTTGAGGAAACCAAGGCTACAGTGTTTTCTGTCACCTAAGAGGCCTTTAAGTCAGGGGGGGTTGTTTTTGTTTTTGTTTTAATACATTGTGCTGGATCCTCCATGGCTTCTTTGTGACTTGGTGATATGAAGACACACTTGAGAAATTTGCCTTCTTGAGACTCCCTCCGTCTTGTTACACAGGTCTTGCAGATGTTCATGACTAGGTCCACTTGGTGTATTGTTCATGTCCTGGCCACCACCTTCATGCCAGGTAGAGCAGCTCCCATCCCTGAGCTTCATGATAAAGATAGGTGATAGTGTAGTAGGAAGAGCTGGATAAAGAGACTCATGAGGGAAGGTGGGGATCAGCCTCCCCACTCACAGGATACATCCTAGTGACCAGTTCAGGACATTCAGAGGATGGTGTCTCGTACATGAATTTACTCACAGATGTAGCCGTACATAAGCTTTGTGCCAGGTCTTGTGGTTGGACTGCAACACATCCAACATTCATCCAGTGTATTGGTTGGGTAGGGCTGCTGTTGTTCCACAGAGTGGCTCAAACAATGGAAATTGACTTTCTCACAATTTTGGAGGTTAGAGTTCAAGATCAAGGTGTCAGCAGGGTTGACTTCTAAGGTTAGCTGTGTGTTAGTTATGTATAGCCTTTATTATGTTCCCTCTATTCCCACTTTGCTGGTAGTTTCTACATAAATAATGTGGATTTTGTCAAATGCTTTTTTCCACGTCTATTGATATACTTGAATTACTTTATTTTATTTATGTGATATATCATATTATACTTGATATGCAGATACTGAACCAACCTTGCATCTAGGAAGTAAGTCCAATTGGGTCATTGATCATGGTGTATGATCTTTTTAATGTATTGCTGAATTTGGTTTGTTGAGGATTTTTGCATCTTTGTTCATCAGGGATATTGGCCTGTAATTTTCTATTTTTGTAGTGTTTTTGTCTGGTTTTGGTGTCAGGGTAATGCTGGCCTTGTAAAATGAGTTTGGGAGTTTTCCCTCTTTAATTTTTTGAAATAGTTCGAGAAGAATGAATAGGTATTCATTCTTTTTGACTATTTGGTAAAATTCACCTGTAAAGCCATCTGGTTCAGGGTTTTTGTTTGTTCAAAGAACTAGCTCTTGATTTCATTGACCTTTTGTATTGTGGGTTTTTTTTTTAACTACTTTATTTCTGCTCTGATACTATTTCTTTGGGCTTTGGGTTTTGTTTTGTTTTTTTTTTCCCTTTAGGTGTAAGGTTAGAGTGTTTATTTAAGAGGTATCTTCTCTCTTGAGTTAAGCTGTATAGGGTGAATTTTCCTCTTAGAGTTGCTGTGGCTCTGTCCCATGGATTTTGGGTCATTGTGTTTTAATTTTTTTTTGCCTCAAGGTATCTTTTGACTTCTTCCTTAATCTCATTGTTATCCCATTCATTGTTTAGCCTCCCTGTGTTTGTGTTTTCTAGTTTTCTTCTTATAATTGATTTCTAATTTTATACCTTTGCAATTGGAGAAGATGCTTCCATTTTCTCTTAAATCTGTTGAAACTTGATTTGGGGCCTAACCTGTGACCTGTCCCGGAAAATTTTCCATGTGTACTTGAATGCGTAGTCTACTGCTTTTGAGTAAAATATCAGGTAAATCCATCTGATCTAGTGTGTCATTTATGGCCACTGTTTCCTTGATCCAGACAGATCTACCCTTTGGGGTCAAGAGGGTGTTCAAGTCCCTTACTATGACTATATTGCTGTATTAAAGTGTAGATGTTTACAAGAGTTATATCCTGCTCTTGGATTGATCCCTTTATCAATATGAAATGCCCTTCTTTGTCTTCTTCTGCAAGCCTTGTTTTAAAGTCTGTTTTGTCTGATAAAGTATTGGTACTCCAGACTGTTTTTTATTTACATTTGCATAAGACAGCTTTTTCATTTCTTTACTTTTTTATTATATTTTATTGATTATGCTATTACAGTTGTTGTAATTTCTCCCCCTTTGCTGCCCCTCCACCCAGCATCACCGACTCCCTCAGGCAATCCCCCCACCATTGGTCATGTCCATGGGTCATGAGTATAAGTTCTTTGGCTATTCCACTTCCTATACTGCCCTTTGGCTATGTTGTAACTAGCTATTTGTACTTCTTAATCTCCATACCTCTTCACCCATTCTCCTGTACCCCCTCCCATCTGGCAGCCATCAGAATGCTGTCCGTATCCTTGGTTCTGTCTCTGCTCTTGTTTGCTTAGTTTGTTTTTTAGATTCAATTATTGATAGGTATGTATTTTTTTGCCATTTTATTGTTCATGGTTTTGATCTTTTTCTTGAATAAGTCACTTTAACATTTCATATAATCGTGGTTTGGCGATAATGAACTCCTTTAATTTTTTCTTGTCTTGGAGGTTCTTTTTTCTTTATGTCTCCTTCAATTCTAAATGTTATCTTTGCTGGGTAGAGTGATCTTGGCTGTGGTCCCTGCTTTTCATGACTTTGAATATTTCTTGCCAGTCCCTTCTAGCCTGAAAAGTTGCTTGTGAGAAATCAGCTGTAAGTCTTACAGGAACTCCCCTGTAGGTAACTAACTGCTTTTTTCTTGTTGCTTTTAAGATTCTCTCTATATCTTTAACTTTTGGCATTTTAAGAATGATGTGTCTTGGAGTTAGCCTCTTTGCATCCATCTTGTTTGGAATTCTCTGTGCTTCCTGGACTTGCATGTCTATTTCCTTCACTAAATTAGGAAAATTTTCTTTCATTATTTTTTCAAATAGATTTCCAATTTGTTGCTCTTTCTCTTCTTCTGGTACCCCTATGACATGAATGTTGGACCCCTTGAAGTTGTCCCAGAGGCTGCTTATACTATCCTCACTTTTGGGGTTCTTTTTCCTTCTTGTTGTTCTGATTGGTTGCTTTTTGCCTCTTTATGTTCCATATCATTGATGTGACTCTCAGCTTTATCCACTCTATTGTTATTACACTGTAAATTGTTCTTTATTTCAGTTAGTGTATTCTTTGTTTCTGAGTGCATCTTTTTTTTTATTCTGTGGAGGGCCTCACAAAGTTTCTTGCGCATTCTTATAACCAATGTTTTGAACTCTGCATCTGATAGATTGTGTATCTCCATTTCGTTTAGCTCTTTTTCTGGAGTTTTGATCTGTTCTTTCATCTGGGCCATGTTTCTTTGCTCATTTTGGCAGCCTCCCTGTGTTTGTTTCTATGTATTGGGTAGAGCTGCTTTGATTCCATGTCTTGTTAGCATGACCTAATGTAGTAGGTGTCCTGTAGGCCCAGTGACACAGCCTCTCCTTTCAACAAGCTGGGTACTTGAGGTGTGCCCTCGTGTGGGCTGAGTACACCCTTATCTTGTACTTGAGCCTTGGTTGCTGTTGGCAGATCAATGGGAGGAATTTCCCAGGCCAGTCAGCCACAGGGATTGGCAGTGACCACTTAAACACTAACCTCCACCCTCTGTGGAGGAACATCTGTTCATGGGCAGGGTGGTGGTTCTCAGTGTGGTCTGCAGCTGTCTACTGGGTGGGCTGGCCCTGGTGTTTCACAGGTGGTGCGGGCCAAGGCCAGCCCCCACCTGTGTTTTGCCCAGGGCCACCCTGCCTAAGCTGTAAAGCAATCTGAGGTGGTTGCTCCTTGTCCTGGGCTTGGAGGTTCTCAGGCAAAGTGAAGCTGTGAATCTAGGCTGGCTGCTGCTGGTGCTGGACATGGGGCTCAATGAGGCCAGCTGTTGCTTATTTGAGAGGATTTAGGAAGTTGTGAAGCATGAGTGAAGACCAGCCATTCACATGGAAAAGCCACTTGGGTGGGCCCATAAATTGGGTGGGGCAGAGTCTTTGCGGATCTCCAAGGCAAGTCAAACAGTGTTAGCCAGGTTGATGGAGTCTCAGTTATGGCACCAGCTTGCCAGCTCTGTGGTGGGAGGGTTTAGAAAAGGAACAGTGGCCTCTGCCAGCTTTGATCCCAGACACTTCAGTTCCTCCCTGTATGCCAGTGGTGCCTTTCAAGCTGCTGCCCCCATGCTGGAGCTCCGAGGGAGTGAGTCTAGTAGGTAAGTCCATGTGTGGGTTCTTTAAGAAAAACTGCTTGGGACTCCAGAAGTTTCTTCTCCCACCTCAATCCCTGCTGGTTTTTGCAGCCAAAAGTTGTGGGGACTTATCTTCCTAGCACTGGAACCCTGGACTTGGGCTGGTGTGGGTCTGGGACTCCTTGTTCCTGAGATATTCCTCCTGAGTATTTGTCCACCACACATGCATGAGAGACCAGCCTGTTACATGTCTCTGCCCCTCCTACCAGTCTGGATGGATGTGGTTTCTTTAATTTCGTAGTTGTCTGTCTTCCATTCAACTTGATTTCTGATGGTTTTGAGTGCTGGTGGTTCTATATTTTAGTTGCAATTTTTTTTCTTTTTTTTATTTTAGTCATTATTCAGTACAGTTTCTGTCCTTTACGCCCTTTATTGCAATTTTGACGTGGTTATGTGAAGTAGCGAGCCATGTTTGCCTATGCTGCCATCTTGACCAGAAGTTCCTTCATTTCTTTAGTTTTATTCTATATGCATTTTTTGACCTGAAGTCTGTCTCTTTAAGGAAGTATATGTACAGGTCTTGTTTTTTTATTCATTCAACTACCCTGTGTCTTTGATTGGAGCATTTAGTTTATTTACATTTAAAATAATTTTTGAAAGGTACGTAGCTATTGTTTTCTGTTTTTGTAGTTCTCGTTTCCTTTTCTCTTGTTCTCTTCACTTGTATGTTGGTGACTTTCTGTAATGTCATGTTTGGATTTCTTTCTCTTTATTTCTTGTATATTTCTTATAGATTTTTGGTTTGACATTTCCATGTGCTTTATATATGCCAAGCTATGTTTATAGCAATCTTTTTAAGTTGATCACTTAATTTTGAACATATTCCAAAATCACTAAAAATTTTACTCACCTCCTTTAAACTTATGTTTTCATCAATTTTTTACTTCTTTTGTATATTTGTGTGTATCTGTTAATTTATTATTGTAATTACACATATTTCTTCTTTTGCCTTTTAACCTTTATAGTATCTTTATAGTTGGTTGATCCACTGCTTTTATTATGTGTTTGCCTTTTTCAGTGAGAATTGTTCCCTTATATTTTTTAATCTTACTTTTTTATCTTTTTTACTTAAAGAAGTCCCTTCAACATTTTCTGTAATACTGGTTTAGTGGTAAGGCACTCCTTTTGCTTTTTCTTATCTTCGAAGCTCTTTATCTCTCCTTCAATTCCAGTGAACTCTGCTGAGTGGAGTAATTTTGGTTGTAGCTCTTTGCTTTTCAGCACTTTTAATATTTCATGCCATTCCCTTCTGTCCTGCAAAATGTCTATTGAAAAAATCTATTGATAATCTTAAGTGAGCTCACTTGTACATAACTAACTGCTTTTGTCTTGATAGTTTTAAAATTCTCTCTGTTTTCAGTTTTGGATTTTACTTACGATGTGTGTTGGTATGGACTTCTTTGCTTTCATCTTGTTCGGGACCCTCTGTGCTTCCTGGACTCGTATGTCTATTTCCTTTGCTAGGTTAGGGAAGTTTTCCGTCATTATTTGTTCAGATAGGTTTTTAATTCCTAGCTCTTTCTCCTCTTTCTGGTTCCCCTATGATGTGAATGCTGTTAACATTTGTTGTTGTCCCAGATGTCATTTAAACTGTCTTCATTTTTAAAAATTCTTTTATCATTTGCTGTTCTGATTGGGTGTTTTCTGAGACTTTGTCTTTCTGATTACTGATTCTGTCCTCTGCTTCAACTAATCTGTTTATTCCCTCTAATGTATTAATGATTTCCATGTCTTTGTTGAGGTTTTCACTGAGTTCATCTGTACTTCCCCCTAGGTTTATTGAGCACCTTTAAAATCAGGTTTATTGCTTTTCTCCATTTCATTTAGTTCTTTTTCTGGAGTTTTGTCCTGTTCTTTCATTTGGGATGTGTTTTTGTCTCCTCATCTTGGCTAATTCCCTGTGTTTGTTTGTATATATCGGGTAGATCTATGTCTCCCAGACTTGGCAGAGTGGTTTTATGTTGTAGTTGTCCTGTGAGGCCCAGTGGCACAATCTCTCTGTTCATCTGAGCCCATTGCTCTAGGAGTGCTACTTGTGTGGATTGTGTGTGCCATCCTATTGTAGCTGATCCGTGATTGCTCTTGGCACATCAGTGGATGGGATTGACCTTCATATGGACTGGCTGTGAGGGCTCACCGTAACTACAGCAGACAAGCTGTTGTGTGGGGCCTTACCCCACGGAGTAGGAGTTGATTTAGCAGGGCTCTGGTGCCGTCTGAAGCCACCCTTCAGGTGTTTGTGGAGCTGGTCTGGTGTGCTCCAGTGTGCTGTGAAGCCGGCTACTGGGTTTGTTGGTTCTAGAAACTCTTAGGTGGTGCAGGTTTTGGTCAGCTGTCTTTTGGGTCCACCTACTGGGCGCTACAAAGTAATCTGTGGCTAGTTTACATTTGTGCTGGTCTTGGTAGTGCTTGGGAGAGACTATGCTGCAAACCGAGGCTGGCTGCCACTAATGCTGTGCTTGGGACCCTTTGTTGGATACCACAGTGTGAGCTGAGGCCAGCTGCTTCTAGTTGAAGCTCAATTCCAGGCAAATACAGGCTGCAGCTTTTTCCAGTCTTGGGACCACCTGATGGGCATTAAGATGCAAGTTGAGGCCAGGTACTGGTTGTGCTGGGCTTGAGGGTATTTAGCAAGAGGTACAGGGCACACTGAATGCAGCTGCTGTTTGTTCGTGGTTTTGAGGACTTTGAGAGATTTTAGGAAATTACAGCACTAGCATAGGCCAGCTGCTTGGGTAGAAAAGCTTCTAGAAGTGTCTTGGGCTAGTGCTTGATTTGGGTGTGGCCTTGGGGGATCAACAAGCAGCAAAAATAATGCTAACCAGGTTAATGGAGATCACAGATTTGTACCAGGCTGCCCTAACTGGCTGGTTGGAAAGGGGTCAGCAAAAGAGTAATGGCACCAGCACTTTATATCCCAAGGGAAAGCCACTATGACTCCAGTCGCAGCTGTCACCCTGAAGCGAGTCAATTTTGTTTCTCCCCTTATGTCTCTGGTGCTTTTTAAGCTGCTGCTCCGCACTGGAGTATAGAACAGGTGAGTCTGTGAGCAGGCAATTTGCATAGGCCCTTGGTAGGAAAGTCTGGGACTCCAGCAGTCCTGTGTCTCACCCAGGTGCAATCCATGCTGGTTTTTACAGCCATCTGTTATAGGGACTTCTCTTCCCCGCACTTGTGCACTGGGCTGGGGACCTGGTTGTGGAGCTGAGAGCCTGTGTGCTCCTCTGGAGCCAAGATATCCCTCCTGACATTTAACTGCCACACGATGGGTCTGGGACCTGCCCATCTGTGTCTCTGCCCCTCCTACTGGTCTCTTTGTGGCTGCTTCTTTGTGTCTTTCATTGTAGGACTTTTGTTCAGCTAGTCTTAAGGTGGTTATCAATGATGGTTTTTTTGTAGTTTTGATGTGGTCCTGGGAGAAGGTGAGCACAGCTTTTGCCTCTGCCATCTTGACCAGAAGTCCCTTAACATAAACACTTTAGTGTCTAATGTTAAATTTCTTTGTCTTCCTACTAAATAAGACCTTGAAGTACTGTTATTTTAATCATAACATCTTCTCTGAACTTATATGCTATTTTAATTTGATATTTTTAAGCCCTTTAAGATATAACTATTATACTGTTGTGTTTGTTTAGAATTACCCCACTTATTTTCTCTTTGCCTTTTCATTCTTTCTTCCATTTGTGTTCTTCCCTTTGGGATCTCTTTCTGCTGGAGGACATTCTTTAAAGTTTCCTTTAATGAGGGTCTTCTAGTGGAACACTTAGTTTTTGTCTAAAAATGATGTTATTTTGCTCTTATCTTGACAACTGTATTTGCTAGATGTAAAATTTTACGTTGATTTTTTTTTCAGCACGTGCAAAGTGTAATTTTATCATCTTCAGTTGTGAATCTAATCTTGGTTTCTTTTCATAGTAATTCTTTTTGTCAAGAGGATTTTGAAATTATATCTCTTTTTGGTGTTTTATTAATTTTACATTATGTATTTAGGTGTAGGTTTATTTTTTATTTTGTTTGGGATTTAGTGAGCTTCCTCAATATGTGATTTGGAAAATTCATCTATTTACTAAATCTTCAAATATTACCTCTGACCTATTCTGTCTCCCTCACAGAACTCTTATTAGACTGATGTTAGACTTTCTTAGTCACTCACCCATGTCTTTTAACATCTTCCATATTTTTCTTCTTCTTATGTCTCTGGCATTCTAGCTCCATTTCTCTGGAGTTCTTTTTCAGATGTTCCTGTTGTTCACTTATATTTTCAGTCTTTTCCTAAAATATGTTAAACCTACATATTTTATTCTGAAGTCCATTAATTCTAATAGATTCTCCTTTTCTGCTACTTCTGCTAGGTCTTGTTCTTGACACTTCATTTTGTGTGTGTGCACATGCACATGCGTGTGTGTTTCGCCATTGAGCCAGAGAGATACTCCTTTATCTTTGGACTTTATCTGTGTTAATTCTTTGAGGATAAAGGTAGATTTCCTACAGAGGGAATTTTTATTAACATCTGTCACAGACCATTGGACACTTTAAATCTGGGATCAGAATATACAAAACTCTTAGTTTGAGGGGTTTTGAACCTCCGAAGGCATGTCATTTAACTTCAAGATACAACTCTGTTTGAGACTGACTGTTTAGTAACTCTTGGAGGAGGTTTTTCGCTTGTGTCACAGTTCAAGCTATTGTTTCAGATAGGCAATTTACCCTGCTGCAGGTGGGAAGTGGTGCTGGTGGTGTTGCTGCTGCTGCTGGTGGATACCTAGTTTGCTCTTATACTGAGGGTATAGCCTTTGGGGGGTGGTTTCTTTTAGACTCTCTACCTTTGTAGCTCTGGGCTGTGTCTGCAACACCCCTCTCCTGTTATATCATGAATATGAACGTGCAAGCTTACCTGGTTTGCCACATGCCCTCATTTTTTCACTCCTGGGTTCCTACTTGGGATTTTTGACCAGACTTCATTTTTTTCATGCTAACTCATAAGTGCATTTATGAAGATGTTTCAGCATTTTACTTATTAATTTTTGTTTGTTGTAGCAAGACAATCAAAAAAGGGTCTTTATTACTCATTATGTTGGAAATGTAAGTTTAAAATTACATTTTTTTTGCCCTAAAATCTTACTGCTTGGAGAGTGCTGATTACGGTATAATCTGTACATACAGCATTTTTAAGTTATTGTCATATAGCTATTGGATACCAATAATTTATCTTTATCCTGCATACTGCTGATTCTCAGTGAAGAAGATAGATGGATAGATGGGAGGTGTGGAGCATTAGTATTTCTAAAATCAAGAAATAAGTAAATACCCTTCTTTCAGATTTTTCATTGTTTAATGTTCCTGTGTAGCCATGTGATACAGTCTCCTGTGAATCCATAGTGGAGTGTATTATGAGGAGAAGCCATGGGCAGGCTAGTTTTGCTGTCTGGAAATGCATACGTGAGAGTTGGTTTCATTCATACATTTTCCAAGTAGAGGGATTTTCAAGGTTTAACTGTTGCGTTACATGGTTTTATATACCAGCCAATTTTGAATTGCAGTCAGTACATTTGATTGAAGAATAGAATAAATAACTCCAGATATGCAAATCCTCTGGCAGTGTTTAGGAGTTAGTATTGGCATTTGATTTTAAGTCTAAATGATTCTGAATGTTGAAAGAGTATGAAATCATGTGTAATTACTAATAAAATGTCAAAGTTTTCTTCTTTAGAGGGGCCAAAATATCAAAAGGAAAAAAATTATAATAATAATCCTATCCAGCAACCTTTGGTGCAAGAGACTTTTGGAAATTTTATTTCTAAAATACAGTATTATTTTGAATGTAAAGATTTTAAAATTATTTTTTGACTAGGTTCAGGACTTCTGGAAATCTTATAATTACCCGTGAGATTGATGTGGCAAAAAATCAGTCCTTTTGGTACATCAACAAAAAATCAACAACCCAGAAAACAGTAGAAGAAAAAGTTGCAGCCTTAAATATTCAAGTGGGAAATCTTTGCCAGTTTCTACCTCAGGTACGAGAGAATTAAATGTAAAGCTGGGAAAGCTTTGTAAATACTGTTTCCTTTTTATGCTATCTAAGGATATAAGTACTTTTTCAGGGATATTATAAAGATTACTATTTCAACTGAGCATAGTAGTCTTAATACTAACAATTCTTTTTAAAAGGTAGCATCTCTTACAGCAGCAAGTTTCAACCTTTTTCATCTCCTGGCACACATTAATTATTACACTTCTTTGTGTTACACCAAAAAATGTTTTTTGCCCATTGGACACACACACAAAAAAAGGTATAATTTTGATTCATTCACACTGGACAGCTATGGTTATGTTGGCTGTTATCATTTTTTATTTGACAATCTAAGGGAAAAGAAGTCAGTGCCCCTGACTAAATAGTTAGGTGTTGTATATTTTAAAAATTCTTAGGACACACTGGTTGAAAATCACTGTCTTAAAGTATAACCTTATTTTCTAGTAACTTAGAAAATCTCAATCAATTAAAAAGTCTATGTTACAGAGTATTGCTCAGATAATAAAGTTGTATTATTTTCACGTACAGAGAGTAGCTTGAATCATTATGTTCTTCCATTTGTTGTGGGCTCATAAAATTTTGTTAACAACTTAATCAGTGATTTTGTACAAGATACTTGATATATTAAAACTCTTAAATCTTTTCACATGCTTTGTGAAACCTTTATATATTTTAAATTTCTTCAGTAAAAATAAACATCTTGGTGATGCATGTTAAATGTTAAAATCAAATACCTTTTAAATTTGTCTTGGAATACTGTCTAGTAACAGTAACTGAATTATAGTTCATTTTTTCTTCAGAAATGATTATTTCATTACATGTTTATATCAAATAAAAATTAAAATTAGAAATCATTTATCAGTTGATGTCAAGTGATTTCCAGAAGTAGATGTTTAAAATTGCTTCTTTTTTTTTTAAACATTCCAATGTATAGTTGATGATTATTTCCATTCAGGGGACTATTTTCTCTTTTATTCCAAACTATTTATTATGTGAATATAAACCTTTCAGCTAGGAAATATTGACTTTACTGGAGTGACATTGATTAATAAAATTATGACGGTTTCATAGGGGGTACAATTCTATAACACATCATCTGTATATTATGTTGTGTGTTCACAACCCTGTCAAGTCTCCTTTCATCTCCAGTTATTCTCCCTTTACCCTCTTCTAATCCCTAACCCCCTTTCCCCAACCCCTCTTTCCCTCTGGAAATCAACATACTGTTTGTGTCTGTGGGGGTTGTTTGGTTGTTTGTTTGTTTGTTTTAGAGTGTATTTGTTTTTTCTTTTTACTTAATCCCTTCACCTCTTTCACCCTGTCCCTCAACCTTACCTTCCCTCTGACAGCTGTCAGTCTGTTCTCTGTATCTAGGAGTCTGTTTTTATTTTGTTTGTTAGTTTATTTTGTTCATTAGATTCTACATATAAGGGAATTTATATGGTATTTGTCTTTCTCTAACTGGCTTATTCCACTTAGCAAAATACTCTCCACATCAATCCATGCTATCTCAAAAGGTAAGATTTCCTTTTTTTTACCACAGCCAAGGGTATTCCATTGTGTAAATACACCACAGCTTTTTTTATCCACTCATCTACTGATGGGCACTTGGGCTACTTCCAAATCTTGGCTATTTGTAAATAAAGCTCCATTAACATAGGGGTGCATATATTCTTTCAAATTAGTGTTATGGGTTTGTTCAGCTATATTCCCAGAATTGGAATCACTGGGTCATAAGGCAGCTTCAGTTTTAATTTTTTGACGTAACTCCATACTCCTTTCCATAGTGCCTGCACCAATCTGCATTCCCACCAACAACAGTGCACGAGGGTTCCCTTACTGATGATAGCTATTTTGACAAATGTGTGGTGATATCTCAGTGTAGTTTTAATTTGCATTTCTCTCATGATTAGTGACATTGAGCATCGTTTCATATGACTATTGGGCCATCTGTGTATCCTGTTGGGAGAAGTGTCTCTTCAGGTCCTTTGCCCATTTTTTAATTGGATTGTTTGTATTTTTGGTGTTGAGTTTTATAAGTTCTTCATAAATTTTGGATATTAACCCATTATCAGATATATCACTGGCAGATATGTTCTCCCATTCAGTACGTTGTCTTTTCACTTTATTGATGGTTTCCTTAGC
This sequence comes from Trachops cirrhosus, assembly GCA_028533065.1. NCBI lineage: Eukaryota > Metazoa > Chordata > Mammalia > Chiroptera > Phyllostomidae > Trachops > Trachops cirrhosus. Next base: position 42,813,691 of record CM052540.1, on the reverse strand, counting down.
TGTGCAGAGCTTTTAGTTTGACATAGTCCTATTTGTTTATTTTTTTTCTTTTGTTTTCCTTGTCCAGGGGGATATATTGGAAAAAATGTTGCTACGAGAAATGTGTGAGATTTTACTGCCTGTGTTTTCTTCTAGGATTTTTATGGTTTTGAGTCTAACATTTAAGTCTTTAATCCATTTTGAGTTTATTATTATGTATGGTGTAAGAAGGTGTTCACATATAAATTTGTTAAAAGGTTCTCAAAAGGATGACAGTTTATATCTTAAGTTTAGTATTATTATTTAAAAGAATATATGTGAAAGGACAGAGTTCATATTAAGATCACATCTCAAAATAAAGATTTTTTATTTTATCTTGATGACTGTGATCATTGAGTGAAATGTGATTTGAAAGTATTTGTAAATGATAATTGTTGCTGATATTTAAATTTTGTGTTCTAGGATAAAGTTGGAGAATTTGCTAAACTCAGTAAAATTGAACTACTTGAAGCTACTGAGAAATCAATTGGTCCTCCAGAAATGCACAGATACCACTGTGAGCTCAAAAACTTCAGGGAGAAAGAAAAACAACTAGAGGTATTTATAAAGTTACGGTTCATTTTTATTCTCCCTCATTAATTTCCATTTCTCAAAATGTGGGAAAGTGAATTCTGATTCATTGAGTAAATTCATATATTTGTGGTTTTTTTCACATAGGCTTGTATTGCTAACATTAAGTAGGTGACAAAAAGTGAGAATGGATTTGCTAAATGTAAAGTTTGAAAAATTTGACTATCATTTCATTAAATATGTTATTAATTGAATTTCTAAGGACTAATAGCATTGTAAAGTATTTTTTTTCTCTCAGGGGGTTTAAGTATTATTCTCTGAATCATTTAAGATTTGTTAAATGCCTCCCATATGCCAGGCAATGTGGAAGGTTTTGTGTAGTGTAACAGCTACCATACAGCTTTTAATATTGTGTCTCTGTTGAACCAGTTCTCGTATTTTTTCAGTTGTATGAGGGTTGACTTTGTAAGAAAACTGTACACTTAGTAATAATGTGGAGTTTTTATTTTCAGCTTTAATAAAACATAAATTTAAAATATCTTTTTTGTATATCATTTGTAAAGGTCTTTTATTTAATGAATCATTTTTCAGGAGCCAGCAACTAAAACATGTTAATAAATTTTTGTAATAAGTAATCTTGTAAACTGACACTTTTTCTCAAACTGTAATTGTCTGTGCTTGCTCATGTGTTGTTATAATTTAATATTATTTTTATTATTGCATTTATTCAGAGTAAATGATCAAAAGAGTTGCAATTATTTTATCTTACTGCAGGTACTCCATCAGTCCTGTCACCTTTTCCCATATCAAAATCTAAATTCCCATCTGAAACACTCATTGAAACTTCCCACTGTCTGTGAAATGAAAAAGAGTATATTCTACTACATTCTAAGTATATCTTTGTATTCGTTACTCTGTTTTGCAATTTAAAGGCTAAATTTTAGCTTTCCTTCACCTTATTTCTAAGTCCTTAAGTCATGGGTGTTCATAACATTAATAATAGTATTTTCATTTGCATATCACATTATAGCTATTATTGAACTTTCACCTATAGCAAGTGAATTGCTTCTACCCTTTAGATGAATGAGGCAGATAACTTTCTTTCTTTAGGCAAGAGGTCCAGGCTCAGTGATATATGGCAAGGCTTCCTCACAGTTACACGACTAATAAATTATAGAGCCTAGAGCCTAATGTGCATAACTTATGTGTGCCTGTTAGTTTTACATAGTACTTAACAATGTCTATGGAATTCTTTATTGTGAAATTTGTTAGCATTGTACATTTTTTGTTAAAAAATTGACCTATTGTCTTTTCAGTTAAACTGATTGTTTAAACCATTTGTTTTAGACCTCGTGCAAAGAAAAAACTGAGTATCTAGAGAAAATGATTCAGAGGAATGAAAGATATAAACAAGATGTGGAGAGGTTCTATGAACGTAAGCGACACTTAGATTTGATTGAGATGCTTGAAGCAAAAAGGCCGTGGGTGGTAAGTCTTAATTATTAGAGGCTAAATAGTGATTCTTTAAGTAGCAGAAAAATTATAAAAAAGGGCTAAAATTCAAATTAGCTGCTTCTGTTCATTTTTGCTTTATATCATATGTAATAAAATTTTTGTCTTTTTGTGTTGTTATATAGCTCTGTGATGTAATAACAAGTAACAAGTCCAAGAACTCAAATGTGGGATTCCTTTCAGATTTTAATCCTTAAAGATAGTTTTGTTAAGATCTAAAAATGTTTACACATGTAGAAATTAAATTTTTGAGTGTCCTCTGGTCACTGAAAATTTACTTGGAGTGTGCCACTAATATCAAATTCAGCTATAGACACAGCTGTAATCTTCTCACATGCTTACTGAGGCTACTATTTGTAAACATTGTATAACATATATTTTATTATTTATGAGCACAATTTGGCTAAAGGTTCAGTTCCCACAGTGCATTCTTTTACAGTGGGTAAAACGGAATAAGAAAGTTTTATAATGCTTGTTCTAAGGTTAGGATGGAAATAATTGTTACTAGATTGGAAATATATGCACCCCTCTTTGTGTCCCTCCCACTCCCCACCCCTGCTTCTACTTCATCATACCCTGCCCCATAATGCCATTACTGAACTTCTTCCTTTCTTCAGTTCATTTTCATTACATTTTTCTACACCCATTATTTTTTTTGCACCTATTTTATCTTATTTTATGAAGTCTTTGGTTTTTCTTTTTTTTTACTTTCAAAGATTGAGATCAGTCACTTTTCATTTTACTCTTTTGTGCTTTAATGTTTTTCTTTTCTCTTTTTAACTTCATCTCATTCACTCTTTACTGCTCTTAGTGTTCCACTTATTTTTACTAATTCCTATAACATGACAGGCATCATTTTTACTTGCATGCATCTTTTTTTTTGACTTAACTTTCCTTTTGTCTTCTACTTTTTTCATTTTTATTTTTCATAACTGAGTTTCTTTTGCTTCTTTATACATTCCTGTATCTCATCTTCCTTGAAAAACTAGAGGAGAACCTCATTTTAGTAGCCATTAGGTTATAAATTTCAGAAGCAGGAAGAGATGGACATCAGAGAGTCCAAACTACTGGTGGAGATAAATGCTCAGTGAGCATCAAGACTCTTAGTAAATCATTATGTCTGTATTCACCATTTCTAAAGTTGTTTCAGAGGGCAGATGTTTATATTAATACACCTGCCAAATGGATGTCAAAACTGTCTTTTCATAGATTTAGTTTCTGCCTCTATCTTGATTTTAGAATATGTGTTAGTTTAAACTAGTAGTGCATTAACTTCTATTTTTTAAATAATTGCAAGGAATATGAAAATGTTCGTCAGGAATATGAAGAAGTAAAGCTAGCTCGTGACCGAGTGAAGGATGAAGTCAGAAAACTTAAAGATGGGCAGATTCCTATGACATGTCGAATTGAAGAAATTGAAAAGCAACGTCACACCTTAGAGGCTCGAATCAAAGCAAAGGTACTTTTCTGGCTCAGTTTTGGACTTCCTCTATTTTATTTTAGCACATACAAAAATATTTTGCAGATTTCCTCGTTGCTTTGGTTCCTTAAATTCTTCGACTAGAAATTCTACCACCACAGGGCTTTCAGGGTTCTAATCATCACCGTTGGAAGGTTGCTGCTTTATAGAAATATCAAGATATGAAAAGAGAAAAACGGAATGTGATTGTTTTAATTATGAGGATTCCGAGTAGTAGTATTTCTAGAAACAATGAACTCCTTTTGTGAATTTATTATATTATCTTTCTAAATATATACCCTTTTGGACGAGGGTGATACAGAAAACTTTGATGTTTCTTAGAATAAATAGTATAAAGGCATTTGGAATATTATCTATATTTTGAAAATATAAATAAAATTTTGGTGATCATGGCCTTCGTTCTTTAGGGGGATTTTGAAGTCAAAGGTTATTTTTGAAGATGGCTTAAACTATGGACCCTGCTGTCCTGTGGGATTATTTTTAGGATCAAGTGAAAGAACATGAGAAAATAAGTGTGAAGAGATTAAAAAAATATGTCTGCATATTGCTGCAGTTATTTTCAATATCATTAGGAATAACCTTATATAGATTTGCAAGTAATGTATTTTTGGTGATAATTATGTATTTGGTTTGGAAGAAATTATGGAAAAACATTGAGGTTTAACTTACATAACAACTTATTATTTGGATGCGCGGAGCACATAATTCGCTTGCTTAAGTGTTTAACTAATTTCCCCCTCTCTGGTTCAATCTCACAGGCAACAGATATTAAGGAGACATCTCAAAAATGCAAACAAAAACAAGATGTTATAGAAAAGAAAGACAAACATGTAAGATTTTACATTGAAGTTTTCATTATGCTAATTTGCCCTAACATTTATGTTTGGGTCTGGATTTGGGGACAGTCTCTTGTTTGGGAATTATCTAAGATCTTTATCATTCTCTATTTCTTATCATAGCAGTTGCACAGAGGATAATTCGGAAAAATTGCTCAAAACTACTCGTAGATTTGCATTATGATCTTTGCAGCTGTGTTGCCATAGTTTTTGTTTTGTTTTTAATTCGAGTAATGATAAAATTGGATTCAGTTACCTTAATAGCAGACATTAAATTATAAGGAATTGATTCAGTTATGTCAAGAGGAGGGCATTAAAAAGCTGATTACAAATTCATTTTCATGAGTGGGACTTGATGGCAAAATTGTTTTAGGGTGATTGGTCAAGAAAGTGGATTTTTTAGCTGACAGATCCCCCAGTATTTGTGGAGTTCTATTTTCCAGGACCATTCAGGAACTGAATTTTGAATTATCTGTCTTAGGGTTAGATATATAACTTGGACCATTCCTGGTAGTTGAAGCATTATATTAATCTCCCAGTTTTCAGCCTCACTCCTTTTTCTTTGCCTTTATCTTTAAGTTCCAGGCCTCTTTCATTTATTTCTCTAAAGAATAAACCTCAGATTTTCCTGACAGAAGCTTGGCTGCCAGTGTTATTGCTCAAGGTCTGTGTATGGGTTGGGTGCGGGGACATTGGGTAGGAGGTAGAGCTGGAGTAATCTCTTCTATGTGATGTCTTTTATACCTGACATTTCTTAGTTCTAAGAGTCTCTGGGATTTTTTTTTTCTTTTTTTAGAGTCAGCTTTATATATATATAATTTTTTATTGTATTTTTCTCCATTAGCATTTAGTCCCCTTATATCGACCTCCCCCCTCCATCACCACACTGTTGTCCATGTCCATGAGTCCTTTTTCCTTTTTGCTCAGTCCCTCCACCCCCTACTGTCCCGTCACCTTAGCTGTCATCCTGCTGTCCATCTATGAGTCTGTCTCTATTTTTGCTTATTCAGTTTGTTCATTAGATTTCACATATGAGTGAAATCATATGGTATTTGTCTTTCTCTGACTGGCTTAGCATAATGTTCTCCAGGTGCCTCCATACTGTTGCAAAGGGTAAAATTTTAGTCAGCTCTTTTATTGTCCCTTTCTCTTTTACTCAGTCTTTCTTTTTTTTAAATAGCATTACATTAGTTTTAGCTATGTAGCATAATGATTTGTTATTTGTACGTGTTGTGAAATGATCACCACAGTAAGTCTAGTTAATATACATCACACATAGTTATAAAATTTTTAAACCACATGTTTTTATCTTCTGACACCTGTCATGCATTTCACACAACCACTAAACTCCCACCTGCGGCAACCACCAATCTGTTCTCTCTATCTATCAATTCATCTCACCTAGCAGAGCCTCCTGTTTCATCCATGTTGTTGCAAGCAACAGGATTTACTTCTTTTTTATGGCCACATAATATTCCATTGTGTATATATCACATTTTCTTTTTTCATCCGTCCATTGAGGAACACTTAGATTGTTTCCATATCTTGGCTGTTGTAAAAAATGGTGCATTGAACATGGGAGTGCATTTATTTTCAACTTAAGTGTTTTTGTTTTCTTTGGATAAATACCCAAAAGTGGAATTGCTAGATCATATGCTAGTTCTCTTTTTAATTTTTTGAGGAACCTCCAAACTATTTTCCATAGTGGTTGCACCAATTTACATTCCCGCAGCAGTGAACAAGAGTTCCTTTTATCCACAAACTTGCCACTGGCTATTGATAGTAGCCATTCTAACAGGTGTGAAGTGATATATCTTTGTGGTTTTGAGTTACATTTCTCTTGTAATTAGTGATGGTTAAGCATCTTTTCATGTATATGTATGTCTTTTTTGTAACAACATCCATTCAGATCTTCCATTTCTAATCAGTGGGTTTTTTTGTTTTTTGTTTTTTTTTTTTTTGGTAATGAGTTATATGAAATTTTTACATGTTTTGAATATTAACTCCATATATATATGATTTGCAAGTATTTTCTCTTAGGTTGCCTTTTTTATTTTGTTGATTTCCTTTGCTGTGCAGAGTTTTCCTTAATTTAATAAATATATTTTAGGGTATTACTTTTTTATGTTTTAGAGTTTTAAGTTTTATAATTTTTTTAAATCCTCACCTGAGGATATGTTTATTGATTTTAGAGAGAGAGAAAGGGGGAGAGAGAGAGAGAGAAAAGCATCGATGTGAGAGAGAAACATCGATGTGAGAAACATGCCGTACACTCCCCAACTGGGGATCGAACCCACAACCTAGGTATGTGTGCTGACCAGGGATCAAACCCACACACCTTCAGTGCATGGGATGATGCTCCAACCAACCAAGCCACCCTGCCAGGGCGGATTTTATCATTTTTATTTTAATGTTTTCATTTATTTAAGGTTATATAGGAGTTTTTATTTTAATTTTATGGATATGGAATTTTTAAGCCTTTTTTATGTAGAGTTCTGGTTATATTGCTTTATGGTTAATACATGTGGCCTTTATGACTTTATTTTAGAATATTTTGAGACCTCTTTGGAATTTTATATTTGGTTTTGTGTATTTGGTTATGTATACTTGAAAAGAATGTGTAGTCTGTCTTTAGGTGTGAAGATATATGTGTTAGAACAGGGTTACTATAAATATGTTTATACAAATGTCCTTTGTTTTTATCTTTTTACCTATCTGATTTATTCATTTTTAAAGTGTCACTACCTGTGAATGTGGATTTGTCTGTTTTCTCATGAGATTATACTAGTTTTTGCTTCCTAGATTTTAAAGCTTTATTGTTTTGTTCTTTCTGCATCATGTTTTGTTTTATTTACTGTAAATAATATATACTAGGTTTTGTTTTGAAAAATTTTTCTGTTTGGTGTGGGACGCTTCGTAAACGAGTTTAACCAGTTCACATTTAGCATTGTTTTCTACTTTCTTTGCTTTTTGCTTGATTCCTCCTGTGCCTCTTTTACTTTGTTGCTATTGATCAAGATTTTCTTAATCTCTTTTTTCTAAAGTTATATATTCTAAACCTAGTGTACTGATTACTCTTAAAGCTTAAATAACACATTTCTCTAAAAAATATTAATTAGTGTTTCTTCCACTTACGACAAAAATCTTAACTAGCTTTAATTTCTTCTTCCTCCACTGCAAGTGAATATCATCAGAAATTTTACTTACCAGTTATTTAAAATACTATTTTTTATGTTTTTACTTAGGTCTAGTAATATACCTTATTTTATCGGATCATGTTACTTTTTATATCACATTTCTGCTGGCTCCGTCTTTTGAAGAGGTAGGGATTTTTGCAGTTTTTCCTTGCTGTGTGTCTTCTATAGGTGTTACAGTGAGGCTCTTTGGATGATGAACATTCTGAGTCCTTGTACGTCAGAAAAAAGCTTTTTGCAGTCACTCTGGAATTAAATTCAGAATGTCTGGATATGTCTGGATATTAAATTCAGAATGATAATTTTTTCTTAACACTTTGACAGTTCTGTTTCAGTATCCTCTTTGGTCCAGTACTGTTCCTGAGAAGTAGCAGATATAAAGGTAGGCAAAGGCTATATTAGATGACCCTTGAAGAAAAGAAGAAAGGAAATTGAAATTGATTCTAAATGGAGTAAGAAACCATGAGAAGGCTTTGAAAGCTTTAAAGCATAGAGGAACAGTATTTTATTTATTTTTAAAGAACTTTAGACTGCCTTCTGGAGAATGAACCAAATGGGGCAAAAATAAAAGTTGGGGAGTTCATTTAGGAGACTCTTATAGTCATCTAGGTGAGAGATGATGGTGGTTTCAAGAAAATTTAACCAACAAAAGTTGCTCAGGAAGTAGATATAATGATTGAATTGTGGTAGAATCAAGGATCACATTTAACATTTTGACTTCACAGTTGATGGATTCTGGTGCCTTTTTATTGAAATGAGGATTGCTAGGATAGGGAAAATTCTATTTGACTATGTAAAGTTCCATCTTTTTACTTGAAACCTCTCTGTGTCTTCCACTCTTAAGTGTGTTCTCATAAACAGTATATAATTGGGTCATGGGTTTTTATCCATTTTACCTATCTCAATTTTTTAATTGGAATGTTTAATACATTTACATTAGCTGTAATTATAAGGTAGGATTTACATGTGCCATTTTGCTAATTTGTTTTCAGCTATTCCTCCATTATTGCCACCTTTTATATTAAATTTTTCTGTTCTACCATTTTAATTATTTCTTTTAGTGTGTATGTTTTGAGCTATTTTCTTGGGGGCTGCCTTTGAAATAAATAATATCTTAATTTATAGTAATCTGGTTCCTATTAATACCAACATAATTTCAGTAGCATACAAAACTTTATTCCCATGTAGCTTCATTCCCTTCTTTCTTCTTTGTGTTGTTTCATATAAATTATAGCCTACTGACAGTTTTATAGTTATTTAAGTGTATTTTATTGATTATGCTATTATAGTTTCCTCAGTTTTTTTCTCCCCTTTATCCCTGCTCAGCCCTGCACTGCCCCCTGCCCTCCAGCATTACTCGTCTGCCTTAGTTCATGACCATGGGTTGTACATATAAGTTCTTTGGCTTCTCTCTTTCCTATACCATTCTGACCTCTCTCTGTCTATTTTATGCATTCCAATTATGCTTCTTATGTCCTGTACCTTCCTCTCTCCATTCTTCCTCTCCCCTTCTCCACTGAAAATCTTTCATGTGATCTCCATTTCTCTGGTTCTGTTCCTGTTCTAGTTTGCTTAGTTTTTGTTTTTGTTTTTTAGGTTCAGTTGTTAATTGTCAGTTTGTTGTCACTTTACTGTTCATAGTTTTTGTTGTTCTGTTTCTTAGATAAGTCCCTTTAACATTTCATATATTGGTGATGATGAACTCCTTTAACTTGACCTTATCTGGGAAGCACTTTATCTGCCCTTCCATTCTAAATGATAGCTTTGCTGCATAGAGTAATCTTGGATGTAGGTCCTTGCCTTTCATGACTTCAAATACTTCTTTCCAGCCACTTCTTGCCTGTAAGGTTTCTTTTGAGAAATTAGCTGATAGTCGTATGGGCACTCCCTTGTACGTAACTGTCACCTTTCCTCTTGCTGCTTTTAAGATTCTCTTTATCTTTAATCTTAGGAAATTTAATGATGATGTGTTTTGGTGTGTTCCTCCTTAGGTCCAGTTTTCTTTGGGACTCTCTGAGCTTCCTAGAAGTCTGTTTCCTTTGCCGGATTGGGGGAGTTTTCCTTCATTATTTGTTCAAATAAGTTTTCCGTTTCTTGTTCTTGTTCTTCTGGCACCCATATGAGTTGGATGTTGGAGCATTTGATGTTGTCCCATAGGTTCCTAAGCCTCTCCTTATTTTTTTGAATTCTTGTTTCTTCATTCTGTTCCAGTTGGATATTTACTTCTTCCTTCAACTCCAAATCATTGATTTGAGTCCTGGTTTCCTTCCCTTCACTGTTGGTTCCCTGAATATTTTGCTTTATTTCACTTTGGGTAGCCTTCATATGTTCCTTCATTTTGCGACCAAGCTCAATTAGTTCTGTGAGCATCCTGATTACCAGTGTTTTGAACTCTGCATCAGATAGGTTGTCTATCTCCTCATCGCTTTCCTCTTTTTGTGGAGTTTTGATTTGTTCTTTCATTTCATTTGTTTGTCTTTGTGTATGTGTATGTTGTAAGGGGGTGGAGCCTTAGGCATTCACCAGGCCGAGGCTACCCTCTTTGCTGCATTGTGGTGCTGTCTGTGGGGGAGGGTCAGAGAGGGAACAGTGCCTCTCACTTGCTCCACTCTAGCCCCACTTTGCAATGAACTCTCCTGTGAGATTGGGAGTTTCTCCCGGATGGCAACCCCTGCAGTATATCACAGCCAGCTCTGAGTCTTTAGTTTCCTGTTTAGCCAGCCTCACCTCTCCCACGAGGTCTGCTGCCTTGCCATGTGTCCTCAGCTTGGCTGCCTGCCTGCAGTCTCCATCCCTCCTACCGGTCTGGGTGAATGTTTCTTTAACTGCTTGGTTGTTGGAGTTTTGTGCAGTTTGATTTTCTGGCACTTCTTAATTGGTTTTTAAACCAGTTAAGTCTTAGTTTTTAAATTGGTTGTTATCCTTATTTTGGTTGTGCAAGGAAGTGAAGCATTTCTACCTATGCCTCCATCTTCTTATTTCTTTATACAGTTTTGTTTTGTAACATTATCTGATTTTCTGATACCAAATGAGCATGTCCTATAATTCAGTTCAATTTTAATACTAACTACCTGGGATTGGAACAGACTCTACAGGTTAAGGGCTCAATTCTACAAGATAGCCCCTGCTTCAGACACTAGACTGAAGGCCCCAGGATACCTGCACTTCGGTCTGACTTGGCTACAAATTCAGGGGTTTCCACAACACCCACACCCCTTCAGGTTCAATATTTGCCAGAAGTACTCTCAAACTCAGGGAAACATTATACTTAACAATTACAAGTTTATTATAAAGGATATAACTCAGAAACAGCTAAATGGAAGAGATACATAGTGCAAGGTATGAGGGGTGGAGTGGTGCAGAGCTTCTGTTTCCTCTGAGTATACCACCACCTTCCCAGCCTGTCAACGTGTGTGCCACCCTAGCAACTCTGTAACCTTGTTGTTCAAGAGTTTTAACTGAAGTTTAATTACATAGAAATGATTGTTTAAATTATTGGATATTGGTCTCCTACCCCTTTCCCCTTTTTAACGTCATGGTGGGGTTGAAAATTCTAACCCCTTTAATCATGTTGTGTCTTCCAGCAACCAGTCTCCATCCTGAGGCTATCTAGATGCCCTACCTAGAGTCATCTTATTAGCATAAATCCAGTATCATTGAAAGAGGTTTGGTATGAATAACAAAAGACAGTTCTTTCACTCAGGAAATTCTGTTTTAATAACTCTGAGTGAGGAACCAGGGACAGAGACCAAATATATACGAGTTCTGTCCAGAGAAAGTCCAACCATAGTTATTATAATGAGAACAGTTTGCTTGACATTGATGTAACCTGGCAGCCAAGGAGAGTGAACTGGAATATGCATGCATGAGCAGTGAAGACTTTGCTGTACTTAGTGGGGGCAGTAGATCTATTGAGTGAGCATGTGCACTGTGTGACCATCACATTCAAAATGGCTGAGTGAGTAGAGCAACAGCTCTGAATCAAATTTTGCGTTAAGCTTGAACATTCCTTCACAGAATCTATTCAGATGATTCAGAAGGCCGCAGTTATGGGCAACTGGTGGTTGGCAGCTTCATCACAACAGTGCTCCTGCTCATGCATCACGTCTCGTGCAGAGTTTTCTGGTGAAACACCAAATCACCCAGGTGACTCAGCCCCCTGCAGCCCAGATTCGGCACTCTGCAGCTTCTGGCTTTTCCCAAAATAAAATCACCTTTGAAAAGGAAGAAATTTCATACCATGGATGAGCCTCGGGAAAACATGATAGGGCAGCTGGTGATGACTGGGAGAACTGTGTGAGGTCCCAAGGTGCCTACAGTGAAGGGGCCTGAGGTGTCCTTGTCCTGTGTACAGTGTTTCTTGCATCTTCTTCAATAAATGTCTCTGTTTTTCATATTATATAGCTGAACACCTTCTGGACAGACCTTGTATATTTTTAATATTACCACTGTAGTTGCCTTTTGTATCACATAGGAGAAAAAAAAGATTTACAAACAACAAATACCTTTTCTGTTTACCTGTGTAAGTTACTTGTACTGGTAGTCTTTATTTCTTTGTATAGATTCAAGTTACTGTCTAGGGTCCTTTCATTTTGGCCTCAAAGACCTCCTTTAGTATATTGGTCTGCTAGTGACAAATTCTCTCAGGTTTTCTTTATCTGCAGGTATTGTAAAGATGGTTTTGCTGAATATAAATTCTTGATTTTCAGCACTTTGAATATGACATCCCACTGCCTTTTGGTCTTTATGGTTTCTGATTACGAGTTGGCTATTAATCATATTGAGGATCTCATACTTGATGAGTAATTTTTTCTCTTCCTTTCAAAATTCTCTGTTTTTGTCTTTCTAAGGTTAACTATTATGTTTCTACATGTGAGTTTTCCTGCTTGGAATTAATTGAGCTTACTGGATGTGCAGATTGATATTTTTCATCAAAGTTGAGTCTTTTGGTCATTGTTTCAAATATTCTTTCTGCCTCATTCTCTTTTCTCCTTCTGAGACTGTTAGGCATATTTTGCTATACTTGATTGTGTCCTACATTCTGTTTCTTTTTCATTCTTTTTTTTCCTGTTCCTCAGACTACATAATCTCAGTTTTTCCTGTTCACATCTGCTGTTGAGCCCCACTAGTAAATCTTTTATTCCAGATATTGCACTTTTCTCCAGAATTTCTGGATGGCTCTTTTTTTAAAAAATAAGTTCTATCTCCACTGATATTTTCTATTCAATGAGACCTTGTTCTCTTTCTTTAGTTCTTTAAAGTCTTTATTTTGTAAGTCTGTTGGGACATCCTCCTCTCCCTTAAAGTTGTTGTTTGTTGATAATGATGTCACTGCTATTTTTTAGGTCTGTATTCTTTGTCATATATGACTACTAAACTGTCTGCTCAGTTAGCTTAGCAGTCAGCTAATGATTGGACAAATATTTCCTTAAATGTTGGGAAGCAGTATGTCACCCAGTCTTTGAGACTCTCCAGGTACATGTAGGGTTACACCTTTAGCACTCAGTTGGGCAGGATTTTTACTTTTCACCAAGATTCAGGTTTTTTTGTTTCTCAGTAAATGCCCCCATAATTATTGCAAACTTTGCTTAATTTTCAGTTCAAGTTGACAAGTCTGTATTGGCCTTCACTTCCTGTTTGCGCAGAGCCTCAAGATGATAGTTCTTTGTTTGTACAAAGCTAAGGGTTCCTTAGGTCTTTCTTGAAGCATACACACAGCTCTGGGCACGCACACAGTTCTACTCATACAGTGGCCTTCTAGATTCCCAGTAGCTTCCAAAGCTTCCTGTGGGCATCACATGCTCTAGCATTTTCTTTCTAAACATTTTGGTTAGCTTATTATTTGCCACAACTCTTAGGAATCAGGCAACTATGGTGTTAAACAATTGTCATTTAATGTTTTTGACAACTGGTTTCAGTTGTTTTGCAGTATGCAGGCTGTGGAGTCAGGTCAAATAACGACAAGTCTTGAGTGTAAGGGTTTTCCACGGAACTGCCAGACAAATCAGGTAATGATAATTCTCTGAGAATGAGCTCTAACCCTGTTCTGACCTCCCCAGTGGCTGCTAGGCTGCTGACTTCACTATGATTTCGTGTGCTGCTGGCTTTCAAGGCTTCCTTGGGGCTTCTGGTCAAGATAGCAGTGTAGATAAACAAGGTACTCACCACCTCCCACAGCCATATCAAAATTACAACTAAACTACAGAAAAACCATCATTCAGAACCACTTGAATTCTGGCTGAATGGAAGTCCTGCAACTAGGGGATTAAAGAATAAGCCTCATCTAGACTGGTAGGAGTGGAGACATAGAACAGTCTGGTCCCACACCCATATGTGGAAGATAAAACTCGGATTTTTGTTGGCTGCAGAGGGTCCCCGCTGAGGAGTGAAGAGTTCCGGCCCCACACTAGACCCCCAAGCCCAGGGTTCCATTGCTGAGGAAAGTGCCCATAATGTCTGGTTGTAAAAACTAGCAGGGATTGAGGCTAAGGGAAATGGAGGGCTTCTAGAGTCCCAGGCAGTTCCTCTTAAAGGACCTACACACAGACTTACTTGGACTCAGTCCGTCTAAGCTCCAGTACTGGGGCAGCATCTTGAAAGTCACCAAAGACATATGGGGAGGACCTGAAGGATCTGGCATCAGGCCAAGAGCTCAGGCAGCTTTCTCCCAAACAGAAGTGCTGGCAGCAGCCATTGTTTCTTTGATGAGCCCTTCCCTCACAGAGCCAGCAGGCAGGTGCTGTAGCTGAGACTCCATCAACCTGGCTCACATTGTTTGTTCCTTTCTGCTGATTCCATCAGGCCCCATCCCACCCATATATCAGGCTCACCCAGCTGTTTCTAGTGGCTTTTCCACCCAAATGGCCTGTCTTGGCCCATGCTTCAGATTCTCCTAGAATCTCTCAAACAAGCAGAATCTTGCCTCAGCATGCCCTGTATCACTTGCTCAGTGGTTTCAGGATTGGCACTAGCAGCACATGGCCTTGGTTCACAGCATGGCATTGAGTGGGCACCTTTAAGGCCAGCACAATTAGCAGTCATCTGCAGATTGCTTTGTAGCTCATATCAGATGGTCTTGGGTAGAATAGAGGCAGTGGCTGACGTTGGCTGGCCTCCCAGTGGGGCCCACAACCAGTGTGCCCAGTGGATAGCTTCAGACCACATCAGAGCATCACCACCCAACCACCTAACACACTCAGGGGTGGACTTAGCAGGAACCAGAGCCCCACTGAAGTCCTGCTCCATGAGCTGATCCTCTAAGGTGGTCAGTGGTTGGTGGTCACAGCCAGTCCTTGCAGCTGATCAGTCCATGGGTAAATCCCTCCCATTGACATGCCAATGGTAATCAAGGCTCAGTTACAAGAGGAAGGTGTACACAGCCCACAGAGGGGACACACTTCCAGTGCCTACCTTGGGTGACTGGAGAGGCTCTGCCACTGGTCCCTACAGAACATCTGCTACATTAGGCTACTCTACCAAGCCTGGGTTATGTAGTAGTTCTACCTAGTGCATAGAAGCCAAAACAGATAGGCTGCCAGAACAAGGAGACATACATCCCAAATGAACAGAACAAAACTTCATAAAAAGAATAAACAAAATGGAGAGAAGCTATCTAGTAGATGCAGAGTTCAAAATACTCGTTATAAGGATGCTCATTGAACTTAGTGAGAACTTCAAGAGTACAGAAAAGGACCAGTCAGAAATGAAGAATACACTAACATTTTGAAATGAAGAGTAATTTACAGGGAACCAACAGGAGAATAGTTGAAGCCAAGAATCAGTACAGTAATTTGGAATATAAGAAGGCAAAAAACAAAAAACAGTCAATCAGAACAAAAAAGAGAGAGTCCAAGGAAATGCAGATAGTGTGAGGAACCTCTGGGACAACTTCAGGGATACCAACATTTGCATCATAGGGGCACTGGAGAAGAGAGAGAACAAGAAAATGAAAAACTATTGGAAAAATAAGAGGAAACTTCCCTAAATTGGTGAAGGAAATAGATGAGTCCAGGAAGAACAGAGAGCCCCAAACAAGATGAACCTGAAGAGGCCTGCACCCAGACACATTGTAATTAAAATGCTGAAGGTTAAAGGCAAAGAATCATATAAGCAGCAAGAGAAAAGCAGTTAGTTACCTACAAGGGAGCTCCCATAAGACTGTCAACTGATTTCTCAACAGAAACGTTGCTAGCCAGAGGGATTGGCAAGAAATATTCAAAGTCATGAAAAGAAAAGACCTGCAACCAAGATTACCCAGCAAAGCTACCATTTAGAATCAAAGGACACTGGAGCTTCTCAGATAAGAAAAAGCTAAATGAGTTCATCATGATCATACCAGGATTATATGAAATATTAAAGGGTCTTCTTTAAGAATAATTTGTAAAAAGATAAGAAAAATTAAATGGCAACAAATACCTATCTACCAGCAATTGAATCTAAAAAACAAAATAAATGAACAGGCAGAACATAAACAGGTTCATAGATAAAGAGAACATTTTGATATTTGCCAGATTAGGAGGATAGGTAAAAAAAAGTGAAGGGATTAATTTTACTGATTTTGCTATTACAGGTGTCCCATTTTTTCCCCTTTATTCCCCTCTGCCCTGCACCTCCCTCCCACCCACATTCCCCCCCTCCTTAATTCATGTCCATTGGTCATACGTATAAGTTCTTTGGCTTCTTCATTTTCTATACTATTCTTGCCCTCCCCCTGTCTATTTTGTACCTACCATGTATGCTTCTTATTCCCTGTACCTTTTCCCCCCATTCTCTCCCTTCCTCCTTCCTGATAACCTTCCATGTGATCTATATTTCTGTGAATCTGTTCCTGCTCTAGTTGTTTGCTTAGTTTGTTTTGGTCTTAGTTCAGTTGTTGATAGTTGTTTGTTGTCATTTTACTGTTCATGTTTGTGACCACCTTCTTTTTCTTAGATAAGTCCCTTAACATGTCATAGAATAAGGGCTTGGTGATGATGAACTCCTTTAACTTGAACTTCCCTGGGAATCATTTTATCTGCCCTTTCATTCTAAATGATAGCTTTGCTGGATAGATAATCTTGGATGTAAGTCCTTGCCTTTCATGCCTTTGAAAACTTCTTTCCAGCCCCTTCTTGCCTGTAATGTTTCTTTTGAGAAGTCAGCTGATAGTTTTATGAAAACTCCTTTGTAGGTAACTATCTCCTTTTCTCTTGCTGCTTTTAAGATTCTCTCTTTAATCTTGGGTAATATAATTGTGATGTGCCTTGGTGTGTGCTTCCTTGGGTCCAGCTTCTTTGGGACACTCTGAGCTTTCTAGACTTCCTGGAAGTCTGTTTACTATGCCAGATTGGGGAAATTCTCCATTAATTTTTCAAATAAGTTTTCAATTTCTTACTCTTCCACTTCTCCTTCTGGCACCCCCATGATATATCGGATATTGGACCGTTTAAAGTTGTCCCAGAGGTTCCTAAGCCTCTCCTCATTTTTTTGAGTTCTTGTTTTTTCTTTCTGTTCTGATTGAATATTTACTTCTTCCTTCAGCTCCAAATCATCGATTTGAGTCCTGGTTTCCTTCCCATCACTGTTGATTCCCTGTACATTTTGCTTTATTTCACTTTGTATAACCTTCACTTCTTTCTCTATTTTGCTACCATACTCAACCATTTCTATGAGCATTCTGATCACCCGTGTTTTGAACTGTGCATCTGATAGGTTGACTGTCTCTTCATCACTTAGTTCTATTTTTGTTATTTTTGGAGCTTTGATCTGTTCTTCCATTTGGGCCATATATTTTTGTCTCAGAGTGCCTGTTATGTTCTAAGGGGCGGAGCCTTAGTATTCCCTGGGTGGGGGCAACCCATGTCATTCTGTTGTGGTGCCATATGTGGGGGAGGAGTCTGAGAGGGAACAGTGCCACTTGCTCACCTCTCGACTGGCTGTCAGTCACTTGCCCCGCTTCCCACAAGCAAATTTGGCCCTTCTGGTGCTGATTCAGGTGTGTGGCCTTGTGTATGTTTCAGGACCTTGTGGGTCTCTCCAACAAACTCTCCTGTGAGGCTGGGAGTTTCTCTTCTGCCCCATCCCCCATAGGTGTTTACAGCCAGAGGTTTTGAGGCTTTATTTCCCCTGCACTGGAGCCCTGGATTGAGTGATCTGTCTTGCTCCCCAGTTGTTCCTACTGGTTTATCCATATGCAAATGTGGGACTGCCAGGTATGCCAGCCCACTGCCTCGCTCTCCTGGCCCATCCAGTCCTCCAACTGCCACCTGGTGGTGTGGTGTGTTGTTTCGCCCCTCCTACCGATCTGGATGAATGTTTCTTCTTTAACTCTTTGGTTGTCAGACTTCCATACTGTTTGATTTTCTGGCAGTTCTGGTTGTTTTTTGTTTCTGAAGTTGTTGTCCTTCTTTTGGTTGTGCGAGGAGGCAATGTGTATCCACCTTCACCTCCCATCTTGGTGGGAAGTTTTTTTGTTTTTTTATGTAGGAGTGATTTTCTTTACTTCTCCATACTTGATGACATACATCCAAATCTTTATCTACAGAAAGATGTTGCTGGGATTTTCACTGGATTTGCATTAGATGTGTATATCAATTTGGGGAATCTTTATTATGTTGAGTCTTCCATCCTGTGTATATCTCCACTTATTTAGATCTTCAATTTCTTTTATTAGCATTATATAGTTTTTAGCATAAAAGTTCTCATTGTGTTTTGTTAGGTTACACCTGAGTTTTTCTTTTATTTCTCCATTCCGTCTCTCCTGCTCTCCCTCTTTCTCTCCCTCCCTTCTTCCACGTCTGTCTGTCTGTCTATCTCTCTTTATCTCTAACTAGCTCTCCTTCTTTAATAGATTCCTTGGCATTTTCTACAAAGGCAGTCATGTCATGTACAAATGGGGATAGCTTTATTTCATCCTTTCTGAGTTGTATGCCTTTTTTTAACCCCTTATTTCACTGGCTAGAACTTCTATCACTTTAATAAGAATGATAAGTGTAGGTATCCTTGCCTTGTCCCCAATCTTAGGAGGAAAGCATTCAGGTTTTCACTATTAACTAGAATATTAGCTGTAGGTTTTTTTAGGTGTTCTCCTAAACATCTATTTAGAGATTTCATTAAGGAAGTTGAGGAAATTCCACTTTATTTCTGTGTTTCTGAGAATATATATCATGAACAAGTGTTGGATTTTGTCAAATGCTTTTTACTTTATCTATTGATATGATAGCTGGTGTGTTCATCCTTATCTCGTTAATATGATGGATTACATTGACTGATTTTTGAGCATTAAATCAACCTTACATCCATGAAATAAATCCTACTTGGCTCTGGTGTATACATATATACTTTTACATATGGTTGAATTCTGTTTGCTAACAGTTAAATTACGTTTGTGTATTTATGAGGGTTTTTTTTTTTTAGTTTTTGTTTTGTACTGTCTGCTTTTGATATCAGGATAATAACTAACTTAATAAAATGAATTAGGAAATGTTCTTCCTCTTATATTTTTGGAGAAGATTGTGTAGAATTATTAATTATTCTTTAAATATTCCAAACAATTTTCAGATGATATTATCTGGATCTGGAGATTTTGGGGAGGAATTAAAATTATGAATTCAACTTAATAGTTATGGGGCTATTAAAGTAATCTTTTTCAGATTGGATAAGTTGTGCTAGTTTTTTTTTGAGGAATTGGTCCATTTTTTCTAAGTTGTCAAATATTCATGTATATATAAATTCTTTTGATATCTGTGAGGTCTGTAAGATATAGTGATACTTATTTCATTCTTGATAGTGGTAACTTGTGTCTTCTGGGATTGCTTTATGTGTTGTCATTCTTGCTAGAGGTTTGTTAATTTTAATGCTTTTTTTTTTTTTCAAAGAACTAGCCTTTTTAATTGTATTTCCCTTTCCAGTTTCATTGATGTGTGTTCATATCTTTAGTTATTTCTTTGTCTCTGCCTGATGTAGGTATATTTTGGGGGGGTTTAGGTTCATGGGATAGAAGCCCAGATTATTGATGTGAGACTTCATCTTTTCTTGTGTATGCACTTAATACTTATAAATTTCCCTCATCACTGTTTTAGCATGTTCCACAAATTTTGATATGTGTATTTTTATTTTTGTTCAGTTTAATATTTTTCTTCTCATTTTTCTTAAGATCACAATTTGCTGTTAGTGGGCATTTAGTTTGTTTTTGGTTTGAGGCTGTTTAATAAAGTTTCCGTGAATATTTCATACACATTTATGTATGGGCATATGATTTTGCTTTTCTTGGATAGTCTAGAAGTAGACTACCATAGGTGTACATTTAATTTTTGAAGTGATTGCCAAACTGTTTCCCAAAATGTTTGTTAGTAATTTATTATAGTTGTAATTAATAAAAGTTGGCTTGTGATGGTTTGAAATTTTTTTATAAATGGTTCTTCACCATGAATAATTTAAGAAGCACTGCTTGGAGGAGCCTTGGATGGTTAGATATAGGCAGCTTCAATAACTCTCCATAAAGCAGAGGGAGTACCACTGGAGGTAAGGGTGATAGATTTGAAGACAGAGAAAGCACTTCAATCAGAGTGTTCTGATTTTAATTATGCTGTTAGTGAAGGGTAAGACAAGAACATTAGCTGAGTGAGTCAGAGGGTCTGTAGCACTAAAGGGCTGAGGAAGGAAGGAAAGAGGTGAACTCATCTGAGAATATAACAAATTGGACACTGTAAGGTCCAAGGATAGTTGGAATAGGAATACTACAATAAATAAAATGGAAGGAAAGGAAATGGTGATCAAAGAGTAGGATTGTAGAAGTCGACTTTTCAGAAGTGGTATAATTTAGGGGGATTTGCGTGAGCTAGAATAGTACTGTAAGAACAGGAGGGTGAGGGAGGAGCATTTTAGGAAAAGATGGGTGAAGTTCAAAAAGTCAAGGAACACAGAGGCCGATGAGTTAGATTGAATTTTCTCTATGTTGAAGGCTCATGATAACAGGCATAATGATGGAGAGGAAGACATTAAGTCAGTTGAGTGCTAAAATCATCAGTGAATGAAGTGGGTGAGAAAGAATTTTGAGGGAGTAGTTAACCTGTCAACAAAGATAATGGTGGTAAAGTCTGATCACATGGGTTTAAAAGGAATTGAAGTGGGGCTCAGTTAATGGAGGAAGTAGTACAGTGGAGATTAATCAGGACACTCTCCTCACCTCTCAAGGATTATGGCAGGAAAAGGTCACTACCTCAGAGGGCTCTAGGGAGAATCATCTCAGGAATAGCCAAATTTCAGTTAGTACTAGAAGAGAAATCATTCATAGAAATGCAAGATAGCAGTATGGGAATGGTGTCCTTGAGAAGATTGGTTATCTAGGAGGCTTGGACTTACTGTGCCGGAGCTAAAGATAGGTCTGATGGGGTTAGTCATGGTAGTTTCTTGAATGGTGTTTTGGTACCTAGGATGTCTCTATTTTGCTGAGAGGACAAGATTATATTTTAAATTTCTTGTTTTACATAGACCTGAACTTCTTTATGTGTTTGGTGATTCTTAATTCTCTTTCTCTCTTCTGTGACATGGCTATTTATTCTCCTGAATGGTATGGACTTTCTGACTTAACTTGTCTGTTATGGCTTCTTGTCTGCTTGCTTCTTTTAGGTGGGTGTGTTGAACATTGTTAATTTTCAGATATGTAACTTATTTTTTTCAAATATTTTTTCTCTCTTGTGTGTTTGGTACAGAAGAGGAGATTTTGGCATATATTTCTTTGTTCATTATCTTGACACTTGGAGAGCTAAATTTTTAGGAATAAGAAATTGATACCAACCCAAATTTCTAACAATAGAAAATAGGTAAATGTGGCATATCTGTATAACAGGACATTATGCAGGTATTAAAATTATATTTTGCAAGGACATGTGCGATAATGAGAAATTGCTCTCAGTACATTCTTAGTGATGCCATTTAGTAAAATACATATGTTCTATAGATAGGTATTAAAATGTAAATGTTTAAAGGTATTAGGATACTAGATTTTTTTTATACAGAATTGAAATTTTTTAATAAAGTGGTTGTATTAGAGTATATTTGTGTGTGTCTTAAAATCTTAACTCTGTCTTAGGTAGAGTATGTGTGGTTTTGACAAAAATTTCACTGACATCTTACATGATATGGGTTTTTAAAAACATAATTTACCCTGAATATAAGTTAACAAATCTAAACATACAGGTCAGTGTTTAAGAATCACATAATATTAATTTGAAGTGTTAGTAGGAGATAATTTTTTTTGAAAGAAAATAGTTATTTTAGCTTAAAATTAATAGGGTAAAATCATCATTTCTATTATTACTACTTTATTGAAAGTATCATATACCACATGACTTAATGAAGCATGCATTTACTTCCTATAAATGTTTAGAAATCTGCTGATTGGCTTTATAAATATTTTGTTTATTCAGCAAATATTTAGTGAATGTTAACTATATGCTAAACACTGCTCTAGGGACTTGGGATATATTAGTGAATAAATAAAATAGAGATATAGGTAACCTGGTAAGAGTAACAGTCTCATTCTAGCAGGATACCTTTTAGTAAGGAAAACACCTATGTTCCTAGATTGTATGCATTTTTAAATTACTATAAAAGCCTTATAAACCAGGAGAAAAAATAATCCCCAGTACTAACTGTCTTTTGTTTTATTAGATTGAGGAACTTCAGCAGGCTTTAATAGTGAAACAAAATGAAGAGCATGACCGACAGAGGAGAATAAGTAATACCCGCAAAATGATAGAAGATTTGCAAAATGAACTGAGGACCACAGAAAACTGTGTGAATCTTCAACCCCAGATTGATGCCATTATAAATGATCTGAGACGGATTCAAGATGAAAAGGCATTGTGTGAAAGCGAGATAATTGATAAGCACAAAGAGAGGGAAACTCTAGAGAAGGAGAAAAAGAGTAAGTTTTATTAAACTTAGGATGAAGAGATGTTTATAAAATGGAGGTACATCTCTAGTGATGGGCTTTCTTCGTCTCCTGATATAATAATGCCTTCAAATATTTAAGTCTCCCTTTTGGAGAGGCTCAGCTTAGTTCTTCCAACTTAGTGCCTTAATTACCTATATCTAGCATGTATCATGATTTGCCAATGGCTGGTCATTGTCTTCAGTCAGATCATGTCAATTTTTTTAATTCAGTCAGTTTAAAAATACTTTGCTTTATTTTCTTAGAAAGTCACTCACTATTATTTTTCAGATCAAATTTAAACTCTTTATTCTAGCCTTTATAAACTTTCTATTTACTTTGTTCCTTGAAGCCTGTCCAGTTACATCTTTGCTTTTCTTTCCTTTAGACCAAGGGTGTCAAACTCATTTTCACCGGGGGCCACATCAGCCTCGCAGTTGCCTTCAAAGCGCCAAATGTAATTTTAGGACTGTATAAATGTAACTTCTCCTTAACAGATAAGCAAGAGTTTGGCGCTGCCACTGGGTAGAAACAAGGTGCTGGGCTGGATTCGGCCTGCAGGCCTTATGTTTGCTGCCTGTGCTGTAGACCATGTGGGTAGATCTATAACATTATCCAAATGGAGTAGATGTCATATTCGATCTGCTCAGTATATATGACTAACATCAATTTTTTAAAAGACCCATTTTTATATGTTTATCAAATATGAGATGTGTATGGTTTAAAAAAGAGAAAAAAAACTAGAACAGAAGGGTAGCCCAACTCCTTTTAACCTCCAAGTGTACGCACTTTTAACTCTTTCATCAGTTTTTTTCTAATTGTGCTTCATATATTTTCAGCATATTCTTATTTTACCATAGCTTACCTTGTCAATTTTAGACATCATCTTTTGCTATTTTGTTACTTTAGATGTGATTTCAGCTCATAACTCTCCTCCCTATTATTGTAATTTCTCAAATGAGATTATTATATTCATGAGTTATAAATCATAAAATGTATTAATATTGATTTATTGTGACTAATATATCTTTTTATCATTTGTCACTTAACTCTTGTCACTATTTTTTTAATGTATACTGTAAGCTAAAAATTCTAGTACTCCCTTCCCTTATTATCTCACCTTATTCCCTCTCCTCCCACCCCTGTTTTCTAATACTCACCAGAGGACCTGCTTGTTGATTTTGGAGAGAGAGGAAGGGAGGGGGAGAGAGGGAGAGAAACATCAATAGGTTGCCTCTCATAGGTGCCCTGACCAGGACCAGACCCACAACCTAGGCGTGTACCCTGATTGGGAATCAAGCCCACAACCTTTCGGTTTACAGGACAATGCTCCAACCAGCTGAGCCACCCTGGCCAGGACACATCCCTCCCTTTTTATACTCCGAATTCTCTAGTCTGTATTCTGGTTTTTATATTCTTAAGGCTGAAAACATTTTATTGAGAACCATAATCAAGTTTTACGTGCTCTGTATATGGGTTAATGCTAAACGCTAGAAATATTAAGTATTATTCATGGTTTTACAATGAAACTTGTTCACAGAGCCAGGTAGTGTGTTATAATCTAATTGTCTTTCACTGATAGCTTCTTTAAAGGTTGAAAATTACTTTTCTTAAAAAGCAGCATTTGTTTTAGCATTTCCTTAAATAAAAAAATAAAACATCTTACCAGGCATTCTCTGAGTTCTGGAGCCTTCCATACTTGTCCTTTCTAGACTGACTGTTCTCCAAGCCTCCTGCATGGCAGTCATCTGGAATTTGTCTCAGATCCTTTTCTGTGTTGGATGAAGCTATTCCTGAATTCCATGTCTTCTGTTTTTCCTACATTACTCCCTTATTTTGTTAGAGTACATCTTCAGGTAACCTCGTAAGAAGGGGTATTTGGGAAGTAATTATAGAGGCTTGACATCCCAGAAAATATCTTTAGTATACTTTTTCTCAATTTTGTTGTGTACATAATTCTAAGTTGAAAATAATTTTACTTGAATGCCTGTTGTAATTGTCTCTGGAATCTAGTATTTTCTCATTCTCGCCTATGTGACCTATTTGGTTTTGGTAGCTCAAATGTCATCTTTTATTCCAATTTGGAAATTTGAGAATGAGTTGTTGAGGGTGGGTTTTTCTCACTCCATTGGGGACTTGCTGAGTAGTGTTTGTAACTTGTGGGTCTGAGATTTTTTATTAATATTATTACATTATTTTGCTAATGAAAGTTTTCAGAGAAACAGTACTTTGTTTCATTTTCCAATTTTAGGTGTGAATGATCAAATTATACAATTTGACAATCTTATGAATCAAAAGGAAGATAAGCTGAGACAGCGATACCGTGACACATATGATGCTGTTTTATGGCTGAGAAATAACAGAGACAAATTTAAGCAAAGAGTCTATGAGCCCATAATGCTCATGGTAAGAAATTTTATCTTGGTAGCATCCATTAGTTTTATTATTGTAATCATTATAGATTTTTGTTGTTGAAGAGTTCTTAGTCTTACTTACACCCCTCGTTTTCCATTATCAGACTTGCAGCAACTAGTATACTGCTGAATCCATACGTGAGCTTTTTAAAGGGACCTTGATCAATATATCTGTGGACTTTTTGTAGAAAGAAATATGAAAATGGCACCTATTGACTAAGAATCGTGTATAAAATTAGTGTGGTTAGCCTGTACCTTCTGGCAATTGCTATTCTTAGTAGGTTATAGCGGGCAATGGATTAAATGCGGCCAAAGGGGTAGAAAACTGCTATAAATGAATATGTTGATATGAGGCACCCGATAGAAGGTAGACAAGAAAATCTCTTGCTACAAAGACAGAGCATTAGGATTCTGAGAGTGAAACCAACAGTTCATTAACTTTATAAACATTTAATAGCTCTTATTGATGATCATGGGTCATCAAGAATAGGGTGAAGTATATTTAGTAAATCATTTAATGAAGCGTGGCCCTGGATTTATTAGGAAGACTTCTATATAAAATATTTAAAATAATAAGTTTGGCCCCAAAAAGTAAAAACCACATCTATAGGGATAATATATTAGATACACATATATGATATAAACCTAAAAATTTTCTGCAAATGACTTTAGGATTGTTTTTGCTACATAATTTCTCATACTTGAGCAAAGAATGCAGTATAGATCCTTGCAGTATTCATGAAAAGTTCTATTTTCTATAACTTGTGGTTCTATTACACTTTAGTAAAATCATTTCTTATAGTTTTTAAATTTTATATTACATTAGCAAAATTAATATGCATAATGTATTCTCTTCTTGCTCAGATACATATTATTAAACTATTTTTGGCAGATTAAGAAGGGAATATCTATTTTGAACCCAGGCATTATTGTTTTGATTTCTTCAGTAAGGACTGGAAAATACAAGAAAAAAATTGTAATTCTTAATAACTTACAATCAAGTTTAATTGTCAACAAATTTTTATTAAAATGCCAATCTCAAAATAATACTTTAGAACTTTATTAGATTTTATATTCTTGTTGCTTGGTTTTTTAATAGTAGGCTATCATTAAGTTAGATTACTACCTGGCATATATTGTCAGTTTTTTAAATTTTTGAGATAAAAAGATATACTCTGCTTTTTTATCCTTACTGGAATAACCCTTTACTTTTTCTACTACCTCCTTCCAACTGTATTCCCATACACACTTACTTAACCCTTCAAGATTTAGTTGAAATGCTACCACCCTCATAAGCAAATTAACAATAGATAAGCTTAAAATTATAGTCATATAACTTGTCAATTAGCAATCTGTTTCCATGAGTTACTTCTAAAAATTTCAGTATAGAATTGGAGAAGTGTGCAAAGATATTTTTATACTTATACCCATCACAGTAATGTTTGTAATAGCAGAAGGATGGGTCAAAAATAGAAAGTTTTCAAATATGCTGTTTAGTATGTAAATTGTGTGATATTCTTGTATTGGAGTACTATGGAAGCATCAAAAATTTTGCTGTAGGTCTCTTACATATAAAGACATTTGTGACATGTTCATGAATTATAAAAAAGGTAACAGGATAGAATGTATAGAAAGATTTCATTTTAAAAAATTGTGAAACAAGATGCTGTCATTAACCACCAGATCATCTTGGAGTGCTACATATGTTTCCTTTGTCTACCTGTCTCTTACTGTTGTGACTGTGAAGATGAGGCTTTGGAGAACTTTACCAAACATTTTCTTCACCAATTTTATGAGAAGGAACATGCTATGAAACTGATAAAGCTGCAGAACCAACAAGGTGGCCAAATCTTCGTTCAGGATGTCAGGAAACCAGACCATGAATGCAGTGGTGTATGCATTACACTTGGGAAAAACTGAATCCGTCACTATTGGAAATTAATAAACTGGCCAGTGAATGGCCCCCTTCTTGTGTGACTTCCTTGAGACTTAGTACCTAAATTAGCAACTGAAATCCATCAGAATTGAATGACCATGAAACCAACTTACACAAGATGGGGGCTCCAGACTCTAACATGGCCGAGTATCTCTGACAAGTACACCCTGGGAGAGAATGATGAGAGCTAAGTTCTAGATGGCTTATCCATAGCTATAAAACTTTTTTTAAGTTTCCTACTGTCATATTGCTTACCCTTTCTATACGTTGTAGCAAATACCCACATATATTTTCTTCCATTTGGTAAAGTACCAGTAAAGTACTTTGGTACCCCCTGCACACACACACACCAAATTGTGAAACAATAGAAACTAAAATGTTTATAGTGTTTTTGTCTAGGTGATAGTTTAAGAAAGCTGATTTCCATCTGTTGGAGCTACTCTTATTTTTCTAGTGTTTTTTAATATGCCTCTGTTATGGAGATTTATTGTATTCATCATTTGTAATAAATAATAGATTTTACTCTGAAAAGTTTTTCCTGACCTATCTTTGTATCTTCAATACCACTGAGTCTCAGCATATGGAAATGCCTAATGAGTTGATATTTTAAAATAAATCATTATGTTTTTATGCTCTAGTGGTACAAACCTTGGGTTTCTCCTGAAGGCACTGATAGTTACAATTAAGCCATAGCTATTTTTTCCATTCATTTCATAAAGTTTTGTGCCAATCAGTTCTTGCAGTGTACAGTATGAATTCCTCTTAAAGATTAAGAAACATATTACAAGTTTGGCGATAGATGAGAAATGTTTACACTTTTAGATCACAGTCTAAGACTGTTTCCGTGTTTTCAATGAGTGACCAGAAAAGAACTTTATTATTAGATAATATCAAAACAATATCAAAAACAATTATATAACATCAATAATATTAGATGCATCAGGTACTATTCAAGTCTTAACTTTCATTTTACTATTTATTGGATGTTTCTGGATAATAAATTAGATTAAATAGATGTTTTACAATGTTGACCCTTCAATACCAAGTTCTTTTTTGTGTTCTTTTCGTCAGTCATTAAATTTAATCTAATTCAGTAAATTTAAGTTAAATATAATTCTTTTCTAGTAATCAGTTTGAGTTTCATTAAAATCTGCTTTTTTTGTTTTGCTTAGATCAATATGAAAGATCATAAAAATGCCAAATATATTGAAAATCATATTCCACCAAATGACTTGAGAGCCTTTGTATTTGAGAGTCAAGAAGATATGGAGGTTTTCCTCAAAGAGGCAAGTATAAACTAACATAATATTTTGACTCACTTGGCACTTCTGGTAAAGTTTAAAATTCAAACTAGAGCTAAAAGTGATAATGCCTAACTTTACCAGCAGTAACTCCTGTGCAAGGCACTCAGTTTCACTAATTTCTGTCTTATCTATACTATTATTGGGGAATGAAATTATTTTATAAGAGGAAAAACAGACTAATTCCCTCTGTGACATTGTTTAAAGAGAAGCATCAGAATGATGGGTCTTGGGTTTCGAAAATCCTTTTGGGAACTATATTGGGATGAACTGTTTTTCTTTTGATGGGAAATAAATATGATGTTGTTTATGATATAAACAAAATCACTTGAAAAAAATTGAGCCCTGACCCATGTGGCTCAACTGGTTGGGCATTGTTCTGCAAAGTAAAAGGTTGCCAGTTCGCTTCCTGGTCAGGGCACATGCTTAGGTTGTAGATTTGGTCCCCAGTTGGGGGCATACAAGAGGCAACCAATTGATGTTTCTCTCTCACATTGATGTTGCTCTCCTTCTCTTTCTCCCTCCCTTTCTCCCTCCCTTCCCCTCACTTTAAAAAAATAAAATATTTTTTAAAAAGTTATAATACTGTATTTGGCTAGAAAACACCACTGACCTAGAATCTAAGCCAATGAAAGGCAACATGGCTTAGGAGTTAAGAGTATAGGCTCTACAAGAGTATAGACCACCAGGATTTGAATTCTGGCTTTGCTACTAACTTGGGCAAGTTGCCTAAATGTTTTGTGCCTCAGTTTCCTTATCTCTAAAATGGTAATGCTGCCTCCTTCAAAAGATTTTGGAGAGGATTAAATCAGTTAATAAATGAAAAAATATTTAGATAGTGCTTGAAAGCTATTTCATGTACCATGTGTATATTGTTATATATCTGTTGGGTTGGACAAAAATTCATGTGTTTTTTTCCATATCATGGCTCTAGTGCTTAGTTGTCTTTAACTTCATTGGAAAGAATTTTGTTAGATTGCATTGTGACAGCTGTCATATCACCGGGCATTAAAAAGTTAACAAAATTAATTTTTGTGTAGCCATTTTAATACTGAAGATAGAAGGAAATACACATTTTCAGTATATTATACTTTATTATTTCAAGAAAGGTAAAAATGCAGCTGAAACACAAAAAGATTTGTGCAGTGTATGGAGAAGGTGCTGTGACTGATCGAATGTGTCAAGAGTGGTTTGCAAAGTTTCATGCTGGACATTTCTCACTGGATGATGCTCAGCAGTTGGGTAGACGGTTGAAGTTGATGGCGATCAAATCGAGACATTGAGAACAATCAACATTATACCATACGGGAGATGGCCAACATATTCAAAATATCCAAATCAATAAAGTTATTGGTGAAAATGAGAAACGCGTCTCTTACTTGACAGAAAAAAACTAAACGGACTTTTTGGCCAACCCAATAATATATAGTATATGTTGTTAGCTATGTATGCTAGTATGTATTGTCAGTAAGATTTCTTTTTCCTTTTGCATGCCTTCTACTTCTTTAAAAGCTCCAGGAAGATTAGGCTTAGACTTTGTTTTGTTTAAACCTTTGTTAGTGAGCCTGAGTGAGGATAGGACCCAGAATCGGCTCAAGTGGACCTCAGTTTCTCTGGTACACAAGTGACTGGGAAGAATCCTTACTTTGTTTTTTTGCTTTTACCATATTGTCCCCCATCTGGTTTACAGATTGGCAGGGAATGTGAATACAGACTTTAGAGAAAGGTTGAATGTGTAAAATTATAAAATGGACATTGTATAATTTGTGTATTTTAGGACTGCTGAAGTTTAATCAGTGAGTTGGTATCAGAGGTCATGGAAGAAGTCGGTTGCTTGGGTTACAAGTCCATGAGAAGTGGCACATTATGAAGGGTGTTCAGTCAGGTTGTTACTAGATGATACCTATTTTGCAGATCGCCAGCTTAGCCTACACTGAGTACCTTGCTTTGCCCTAGAGCATCATCCTTCCTCTGTGCTGAGGATTTGAACCATATACTGATAATGACATAAGTTTCTAAAAATTTGACTTTTTTTTTCCTATACTGTGACAGTTAACTTTCCAAAGAGTCTCATCAATAGGACCAGACTTCCTTTTACATGTATGATTTTTTATGTATTTTGAGTTGTGAAATGTATTGCATGTAACCTTCTGTAGTTGTATGTACTTGAGTACATCTCTCATCCTTTTAGTGGCTTACAAACCATCTTCACAGTTTTTGCCATTTCATATATTGCTGTGCACTATCATCACAATTTATATAGTACTAGTACTAACTATACTATTATTTCATATTTTTCTTTAAATCACTTTTTACTACTTAAAATATTCTGAACGGAAGTATAATATCACCACAAAATTAGGAAACAATTTGCATAGCAATAAAGATGATAAAAACAATGTTAGTGAATTCGAGATCTGTACTGTTGCTTACTGAAAGCAGAGAACATGATTTTTTTAAGGAGATAATAAAGAGTTAAGGATATGCTGACAACATACAACAACTTTCTCCTTGCAATTTGAAATATTGAAAGGAAATTATTTTTTTATTGTGTGATTCAGTTTTATTTAGGGTACCCACTAAAACAATACATTTTATGAACTGAAATGAGACCTAATATGCTAGTGTCACTGATAGATTGATTCATGGACAGTATTTTTTCATCAGCATTGTTTAATCTATACCTTCACTGTCTTTTTAATAACTTTTTATTTTGATGTAACTTTAAACTTAAAGTTGCAAGAGTATACATGGAAATTCTGTATACCTTTTACCCAGATTCACTATTTACATTTTGCCCTATTATTTGCTTTATTTAACTACATTTTGCTTTATTATTTGTCCATTGCAAATTACAGTCAGTTTTGCTATAACCCAGCATATATGTTCCTAAAAGTCACTATGCTATGTAAAATCATTTACTATTGTGAATAATGCTGCAGTGAACATTGGATACATATATCTTTACGAATAAGTGTTTTCAAATTAGATACCCAGAAGAGGATTGTTGGGTGATATGGTAGCTCTGTTCTTAATTTTTTGTGGAATGTCCATACTGTTTTCCAGAGAGGCTGCACCAGTTTACATTCCCACCAGCAATGTAGTTCTCTTTTCTCCACATCCTCTCCAAAACTTTTTATTTCTTGTCATACTGATAAGTAGTCCTTCTAACAGGTGCCTCTTATAGCTAGTAAGGTTGAACATCTTTTCATGCATCTCTTGGCCATTTGAATGTGTTCTTGGGAAAAGTGTCTGTTCAGGTCCTCTGCCCATTTTTAATTAGATTGTTTTTTTTCTTGAGTTATATGAGTTCTTTATATAGTTCAGATATTAGCCTCTTATCAGAGGTATTGCTTGAAAATAACTTCTCATTCAGTTGGTTGACTGCCTTTTTGTTTTGTTGGTGGCTTCTTTTGCTGTGTCCCATTTATTTATTTTGGCTTTTCTTTTCCTTGCCTTTGGTATTAAGTTCACAAAAACCCCTCTGAGACCAAAGTTCCTAAGTTTAGTGCCTGTTTTCTTCTATATATTTTATTTTTTTAGGTCTTACGTTCAAGTCTCTAATCCATTTTGAGTTAATTTTTGTGTATGGTGAGAAGTCTGATTTCATTCTTTTGAATGTGGTGTTCCCTTTTTCCCAACATCATTTATTGAAGAGGCTGTACTTTCTCCATTTTATGTTTTTGGCTCATTTGTCAAAATTATTTACCCATTTATGTGTGGGTTTATTTCTGGGCTCCAAATTCTCTTCCATTGGCCTGTGTCTGTTTTCCTGCTAATACCATACACTTTTGATTGTTGTATGAATTTGAAGTCAGGGAGTGTGATACCTCTGGCTGTGTTCTTTTTTCTCAGGATTGCTTTGGCTCTTTGGGGTGTTTTATGGTTCCAACTTTGAGGGTTTTTCGTTTTTTATGTCTTTGAAAAATGCCATTGAGATTTTATGGGGCTTACATAAATTTGTTTATTCCTTTAGGTAATATGGCCTTTCAGCTATATTCTTCCAATCCATGAACACAGAATATCTTTCCATTTCTTTGTGTCCTCTTTAATTTGTGTCAACAGTGTCTTGTAGTTTTCTGTGTATAGGTTCTTCACTGTCTTTGTTAAATTTATTCCTAAGTATTTTATCCTTTTTGTTGCAATTGCAAATGGGATTGTTTTCTTCAGTTCTTCTGGTATTTCATTGTTAGTAGATAAGAACTGAACAGATTTTTGTACACTGATTTTGTATTCTGCAACTTTGCTGTGTTTGTTCATTGTTTCTATTAGTCTCTTGGTGGACTCTTTAGGGTTTTCTATGTGTAGAATCATGTCATCTTCAAATAGTGACAGTGTTCTTCATTCCCAATTTGGATTCCTTTTATCTCATTGCTCTGGCTGGAACTTGTAGTACTATGTTGACTATCTGTGGTGAGAGTGAGCATCCTTGTCTTTGTTACTGATCTTAAAGGAAAAGCTTTCAGTATTTCGCCTTTGAGAATGATATTAGCTGAAATTTGTCACATATGGCCTTTATTATGTTGAGGTACTTTCCTTATATACGCATTTTATTGAATGCTTTCATAATAAATGGATGTTGTATCTTGTCAGAAGCTTTTTCTGCATCCGTTGATACAATCGTATGATTTTTTATCTTTTATTTTGTTAATGAGGTTGTATCATTGATGTGGGCATCTTGAACCATCCTTTCATTTCTGAAATGAACCCCACTTGATTGTGGTGTGTTTTCTTTTTAATGTATTCTTGTATTCAGTTTGCTAGTATTCTGTTGATATGTTTTGCTTTTATGTTCATCAAAGATATTAGCCTGTAATTTTCTTTTATATTTTTCTTACCTGGCTTGGCTGTCAGGGTAATGTCAACCTCATAAAATGAGTTAGGAAGTATTCCTTGTTCTTCAAATGTTTGGTAGACTTCACCAGTGAAGCCACCTGGTCCTGGAATTCTTTTACTTCTTTATTGTGCTTCACTGCATTTTCTAGTACCATTTCTCTTCAAATTGTCCTGAGGTAAGATAGACGTCCTTGCTTGTTCCCAGACTTAGAGGGAAAACACTCAGTATTTCTTTGTTAAGTACTGTGTCGGCTGAACATTCATCATAGATGCCCTTTATCAAGTAGAGAAGTTTCTTTTTATGTCTGTTTTGTTAAGAATTTTTATCATGAACGGCTGTTAAATTTTGTCAAGTGTTCTGCATCTACTGAGATGGTGATATGGCTTTTATACTGTGTTCTGTTAATACAATGAATTAGATTGGTCGACTTTTTTAATGCTGCATCAACCTCATGTTCTTGGGATAAACTACTTGGTCATGTATACCATTCATACATTGCTGAATTCTATTTACTATAGGATTGTTAAGGATTTTTGCATGTATGTTCATGAGGGATATTGTAAGTTTTTATCAGTTTTTGCTATCAAGATTATGCTGATAACATAAAATGACTTGGGAAATGTCCCTTCCTTCTGTTCTCTGAAAGAGTTCTGGTATTGCTTCCTTAACTGTTTCATAGAATTTATATCAGTGAAAATGATCAAAGAAATTGACTCTTTTTGTAAAAACACATAACTACAATATAAAAACACATAATTATAATATCAGTATCACACTAAAAATTTTCCTTATAGGAATCATTAAATATCCTATCAGTGTTTGAATTTCTGATCATCCCATGAATGCCAGTAGCAATATGGTAGCTTTAAGAATCATTTTGAATGAGAGTGGATGGTAATTAAAGTAATATTTTTTCCTTATATTCAGGTTCGTGATAATAAAAAATTAAGAGTAAATGCTGTTATTGCTCCTAGGAGTTCATATGCAGACAGAGCACCTTCAAGGCCTTTAAGTGAACTAAAGTAAGTCTTGAAAATATTGTTAGAAGTAACTTGTTACCTTTCACATATTGGGTAATTTCTCTACTATTTTAATTATGTTTTTGTCACATAAATAGGTTTGTTATAGGCTATATTATTTCCTTTTAGGATCTCTACTTAAGTCTAAAATAAGGAAAAATCGAGGCCCAGGAACAGACCATGGTATACCTCTAGTACATAATGGTGGTGTTTTAAATCATCAAACCAGTATGGGACTATTTCATAAAAAATACCAAAATAGTTGGTTATTGAGAAAATAACGTGATAAATTATCCCTTAATAATGCAAAAATAATTTCCAGAAGGACTAAATGGAAAAATTGCAATTATAAAACAGCTATCAGTAAATATTTTAACTCTGGATGTAAGTAGACATTTTAAATATGAAAGAAATGGAAGAAACAACAAAAGAACAGAATAATAGTTTGTAATTATAAATATATAAAGATTAAACCTTGACAAGGGAATAAATCTCAATATTAATCACTTAATCTTAAGTAATTTTAAAATATGCAAAGCAAAATGACTCATTTTATTCGTTTATTGGCTACTTGTGAGCTAACTATCAAAATTTGTAATGATATTTTAAGAAGAAAAACCTAATAGCTGCTACTCCTTTCAGACAATATGGATTCTTCTCTTACCTACGGGAGCTGTTTGACGCGCCTGCTCCTGTCATGAGCTACCTGTGCAACCAGTATCATATCCATGAAGTTCCTGTAGGAACCGAAAGGACCAGAGAGAGAATTGAACGGGTAAAGAAGTGCTTAAGTAGTAGTTTTGTTAACATTTCTTAGCTTAAAGTCAAAGAAAAATTATAAGAAATTTAAAGAAGTATATCATTCTGTTGTTTTGAACCACACAGAAAGTATCTTTGTATTTTGTATTTTTAATATAATGTAAAGCAATAACTATTGACTAATCCTATGTGACAGGAGTGATGGGGAGTTACCTAGAGTAACTAAATACTTAATATTTACAGGGTAATTTAATAAATTAAAACCTGAAAAGAAATACCTGGCTGGCCCCCTTACCTGATTCTGGCTTGCTTGATAAACGTATGTTTAAACTTTATATTAATGGTTTAATCATTTAAATGCTTGTATTCTAGATTATGTTTCAGACAAATTATACTTCAGGATAATAGGCTGTGATACAGAAATGTTTTAGTAAAACCTCCCCTTCTTAAAGCTTCCACTTAAGATTACCTCATATATGAATGACCACCCTTAATGGGATCTTACTTTCCTTGCTTAGTATAGCTACTTAAACTTCTTTTTAACTAATTGTAATTTATATATTTACTTATTTATTAAATTTATTGGGGTGACATTGACTAGTAAGATCATATAGGTTTTAAGGAACTCCTAGTTCATATATTCTGTTAGTATGCCTTAGGATTGTTTTCTTAGAAGTACTCTCCAGGACTATAAACCACATTTTTTTTATTATCACAGGCAGAAACAGGAAAGAAATTCCTTCTAAAACAGGTTTTTCTATAACACCAAGTTACCCTGTTACACTCCTTGTAAGCATCTAGGACCCAGTCACAGACCTAACTGCTATTTATAATATCGAATTTGTTAGAATATGTGCTCAAATGTTTCAAAAACCAATTTACAGTTATCTCATTGTACCTCTTTGGTCTTAATTCAATGTGTTTAGAAAAAAGGACAAGACCATCTGCATAGACCAGCCAATTTTTGTCATAACTTTAGGGATAGGTAGGGCTATCTGAAGGTAAGGGTAGTACGAATTCTTTACTATTACAAAAAGACCATGGAAAATTTGGTAAGGACTTTTATAATTTTACTTTGGAGCAGAAAAGAACAATTACTGCAGTTGGGAAATTCTTTTACTTTTTGAAGAGTGCTTCAAGTTGAAGTAGTTTTATGTACTTTTATTTTTTAACATTTTGTTTAAGTCATTTAGAGAGCTTTAACCCTACAGTTTGTAGTAGAGAGAAGGCATTGGAATTCAAATAATTTACATTAAAAGTAAAATTAATTTTTATGTACCACTTCATCTCTTTTCAAGTATTTTTCATTAACCTTAATCTCTGGTCCTGTGTAGGTGATGATATTTTTAAAATCCTTGAACACATTGATGTTTCCTATACTTCATTGTCTCATTGTCCAACTGAATGCTATATTGTATACAAATAGCTATAAATTATGATGAGAGGCTTCTCAGACATGTGAATATACAATAAAGCCAAGTCAGGAAGTGTTTCAAACACTGTGTAAAGTCCCTGACATTATCTTGGCTATCTTTCAGAAGATAGAAACCTTTGTTGAGGAACTTTTTGTCTTTGTATCTGCAGTTCTGTTTCATGTCTAGATAATGACAATAGCAGCTATATTTCTTCATTAGACTAAAGACCCATTTTTTAGTGTAAATTTTGCTTTATTATTCAATACTAACATTTTAGGTTCTTTAACAATGGTTATAACTTATTTATGGAATTGTTCTCTCACTAATTTCTAAGCCTCCCTTTTGGTTAAATTGTCTGCCGACACTCTTGACATCCATTTTGGTGGGAGTGCCCTTCCCTCACCATCTCTGTCAGTTCAAATCCCATTTGAAATTTATTTTCATGAAACTTAGGTAACCTCTTCTAGGCTTTCCCTTCATTCTAATTTATTCAGCAATAGTGATGCCAGTTTATAAAACCTATGTCTTCTCTCTTCACTTAGACTATAAACTTCTGGAGAGAAACAAACCATAAGGGTATTGGTAATAAACCTTTGTAGAGATTAGGAAAAACTGCATTACAGCAGCTTATTCTTTATTAGCTCTATGTCTGTATATTTATAATGTTATGGCATTTAGAATGTACTTTACGAACCTCCTTGTATCAGTTCTTGAGAGAAAAGATCCCCCTAAAATGCAAAAAAGTCTCTGAACTCCTTGAAAGGTGTTTCCATTAAGTATTCTCTCAAATATATGCAGGAATTGAATATAAGACTGTGTGTCTTTCAACAGTGTAATTGAGGGGGAGGCAGACTTACCTGAAATAACACAGTTCAGTGTAATGGATACCTGGGTCCTGGTCTTTTTTCCTGTAGATACAACAAAGCTTCAAAACTACACTGAGTTGGGAGAGATTGTATAGCAAAATATAATGTAGCTAACTTTGCTAGTGGTTTTGGTTTTCTCCTAATTTCCTTAGTTGTTATCTAAAATAATAACCTGAAATATATCAGTGATGTTGTTGGGTAATGAATGTATATCTACTCTATTTTGATCTTCTAAAATTCACTTGATCTGTATTTTTAATTCTTTAGTTCTTTTAAGTATATCATAATTATTAGATGTGCTCTGATATTTATTTTATGCTATAGGTAATACAAGAAACCCGATTAAGACAAATGTACACAGCAGAAGAAAAGTATGTGGTGAAAACTTCCTTTTATTCAAATAAAGTTATTTCTAGTAACACATCCCTAAAAGTAGCCCAGTTTCTCACAGTCACTGTGGATCTAGAGCAAAGAAGACACCTAGAAGAACATCTAAAGGTTGGGTTTTTTTTTAACTTAATATTAGAAAAAATATTAACTGGATTTATAATGCTTTAACTAGAAATCTTTAAAATATATTAACAATTTTTAATATCCTATAGGAAATTAATAGAAAATTGCAAGTAGTGGAATCAGGGTTGATTGCCTTGCGTGAAACAAACAAACATCTAGAGTACAGAGATAATGAACTTAGACAAAAGAAGAAGGAGCTTCTTGAAAGAAAAACCAAGAAAAGACAATTGGAACAAAAAATTAGTTCCAAACTAGGAAGGTATGTTGCATCCACTTTTGTGGGGTGTGGGTTAGGGGCACCAAGCAGAATGGGGATATTACTGGTTTATTCTGGAATAATATCATAATCCCAGAAGCACATTTTATAATTTCTCTCTCAAACTTTAATTTTACTCCCAAGGGGAATGAACATTGGCTTCTGGTTTCAAGGTTTTTCCCATATCCTACCATGTCATACATAACTCAGCTCTTCTTTTGTTCTTTTATGCTTCATGCCTATAGAATAAAGATGTAGCGTAATAACACTACATCTTTAATGATGCTACATCTTTAATTTTAATGACGTAATCAGCTTTTAATAATCAATGACAGCTCATTGCCTTGAGTAAGGTATAAGTTTACCATACCTAATGTAGTTTGTGTTTCTAAACACAATCATATATTGAGTAATATTTGAGATGCATTAAGAAAATTTGTTTATTTTTTAAGCAAATAAATTGTCATTCAGTTTTATTTTAAAAGTTAATAATGTACCATTGTTGCTTAAGGCAGGGTGTCTCTATTTAGTCTAACTGCCTAGAATTTTTTTACTTTGAGCCTTTTCCAACTTTCACCCTTCGCTTCATTCCTGTCTTTAATCATCTGCAAGCACTTAACCTCTACTCTGAGGCTGCCATATTGGACTATTATTTGTCTAAAATGAAACTCTTTCCTCACCCTCGCTTCTCTAGCTCAGTGTATTGAGTTCCAGCCTATGAACTAAAAGGTTGCCTTTTCAATTCCCAGTCATGGCACACGCCTGGGTTGTGGGCCAGGTCCCCATTTAGGGGCATGTGGGAGGCAACCAACTGATTGATAAAATCTCTTGCATATCAATGTTTCTTTCCCTTTCTCCCTCCCTTCCCCTCTCTCTAAAAATTAATTAATTAATTAAAAATAAAATGAACTTTCTCTTCCTTAAGTAGTGTTTATTTTTGTAGTGAAATGACCTTTCATACCCATTACCAGCTCTCTCTCTCCTATGTACAGTTATGTACTTTGGAATACTACAGTGGTGATCTGGGTAGTGTTCTCCCTGACTTGTCCCCTCTCTATTCAGGCCTCCAGATTATTGTTGTTAAATTTATCCTCTCTTCATGTTCCTACCGCCATTCAAGATGATCTGTTGTGGTTTCCTGCCATTACTACCTGAAATTGACTTAAATACTACTTTCCTTTAGACTGGCTTTCAAGTTTTTCAAAATCTTGTTTCACTCAACCCCTTCCAACTCATCTCCCTACCTGCCCCAACACTGTCTTCCATGTATTATTTAGTCCACTCTGTAACTCCATTGAACTAGTTCATTTTTGTTGATTATTGCTTCCATCCTTTGTTCTTGCTTTATTCCCTGATGGCAACGTAGTGTAGTGGAAAGAACTTTGGTGCCAAATACAGCGTACCATTTAGTATATGTGATCTTAGGAGACTTCTTTAACTTCAGAGCCTTAGTTTCTTCATCTTAAAGAGCAAAGTATTAACTTTTAGCATTGTTGTATTATGTCTTCATTATGTTTGTTTTTAGCCTATTAATTAAATCCCCCTAGTTAAGCTCCCTAAGGCAAAAGAAGACTATGTTTATAAACAATATTATTAACAAGAGTAACAACTTATATGTATCAATCCGTTACAGGCCAGGCACTATACTAAGTATGTTATGGAGTTTACATCTTCACCACAACTCTATAGGAAACTGAAGCCAGATGAGTAACGTTCAGTTACACTGTTCATCAGTGGTGAGGAGGAAATTCAGATCCATCTTTGTGATTTCAGATACTGTTAGCACTAGCATTACCTAGATTATACTGGGCACATAATATATCTCAACAAATACTTTTTGATTCTGAATAGTTGTATAAGATGATTATTTAATCTAGAAGATAGCTGTTTATACATCTTCAGTAGCCCATAAAACAATGAAGGACCTAGGATTTGGGCTCAATCCTTGTGTATAACTTTGATTTCTACATCCTTATACATTTAATACAGTTTAAAGCTGATGGAACAGGATACTTGCAATCTTGAAGAGGAAGAGCGAAAAGCAAGTACCAAAATTAAAGAAATAAATGTTCAAAAAGCAAAGCTTGTTACTGAATTAACAAACCTAATAAAGGTAAGGCATTTTCTAAGTTTTAGTCATTCAGGTAGCTGAGACAAAGTGGTAGAATCTTAAGAGAGTTTTATCAATAATTTTAACTTGTACTATTGTTTGACTTATCAATAATTTTAACTTGTACTATTTGACATTTTTTTATTATAGGTCAAACTGATTAAAAGCAGTCATTAGGCTAAATTATTTTATTCCAGATGACTCAGTAAATTCACAGGAAAACTTCTTTAAGTTCTCTTGTAAGATATAGTTATAAAAATAATGAGAAAGTTACCCAGTCAGTCATATGAGGAGGAAAATATTTTTATGGTTTATAATTTTTTAATGTATTATTTTTCTTAAATGTAAAATAAATTAAACTCTCACGGGTTTTTGTTCCTAGATTTGCACTTCTTTGCATATACAAAAAGTAGATTTAATTCTTCAAAATACTACAGTGATCTCTGAGAAGAACAAATTAGAGTCAGATTATATGGCTGCGTCATCACAACTACGTCTCAAAGAGGTAACATTTTTGCTTGTTTTTTTATTTTAGGGTTCTAGTCTCAGACCTGTTTGAAAATAATATATATTATTATTTGCAGTATGTGGTTTGTGTGCTGTTTAATTTATAAATTTAATGCATTCCGCTGGATAAGAAAGCAAATATTTTACACTGTACATTTTGTTATTTGATTGGGAGATGAGATGGTAATCTAAAAAGAGAAATCGGAATA
This sequence comes from Trachops cirrhosus, assembly GCA_028533065.1. NCBI lineage: Eukaryota > Metazoa > Chordata > Mammalia > Chiroptera > Phyllostomidae > Trachops > Trachops cirrhosus. The sequence continues at coordinate 42,773,064 of CM052540.1, read as the reverse complement.
TCTTATTTAGTCACTTGAAAACTAAAGCCTCCTGTCTGCTTTCTTATTGACTCAAATTATAGTCATTACTATTATCAAGCAGCTTTAATGCAGTTTGTATATTTCATGGAGTACACGGCAGATGAGTGCTAATCAACACTGAGAGTGTTGGTGTATACTGGTAATCTTGTCAATTTAATCTTCTGTAACTATCTCTCCATGAAATGGTGATTAATATTGAAATAGTGTGCAGGGCAGGAAATGTGATATACCAAGTTAACTTAAAACACAAAGAAAGGCTGGTGACAAAATGGTAGTGGCCTGGCGGTTTTTGAGTCTCAAATCCTTTCCCAAAAATAGAAGAATAGCTAGTATAACAGAGCAACAACAAACCCATGGACAATATATACAACAAAGCTAAGTCAAGGTACCTGTTGGTGTACTACAATATATTCTCACACTTAGCCACCCAAAGTTGGCATCAGACTGTTAAGTTAAAGGCACAGTCCCCATCAAGTCTGCCCTTATTTTAGACACCAGCTGCAACTTCAGGGGTTCTTAGGCCACTTGCACACCTGACCAATTAGCTCCCAATTGGAGCATTCCCATGACCTCAGGTTCAGTAGTTCACTAGAATGACCCGTAATTCAAGAAAATCCCATACTTACGATTACAATTTTATTATGAAGGATACCAATCACTACTAGTTAAATGAAGAGACATATAGGGTAAGACAAACAGCAGAAGCTAAATGAAACTAATGAATCTCACTTTGTTTTGACTTCAGCAATATAACCTCACAGAGAAAAGTATTCCAATTGACTTTAAAACATAGATATTTGGTATTAAGGACAAAAAGAACTGCAAAAAAAATTGTACTATTTTCAGTTACATTGTTAATCATACTTGCAATGTTATTCTGAAAATACAGCATTATACTATAAAGCAAATAAGGAATTGTGTTACATGTCATTAGGATTTCCAGCCTAAGAGAAGAGACTTAGCTATAAAACAAATGAGTACTAAAAACTTTGAAATACTTTAGTTAATGAATTCAATGAATTTTCTCCAAAAGAAAAAAGAATACTAGATTTGTCTATTGAAAAGACCCAGATTTTGGCCTCTGTATACTATTTAACACTAAAATTGGCCATTGGAGAAATGGCTAACTCCCAAGCAGGGAAAGATGTGTGTGAGATTAAACCTCAATTGTATTGTTATTCCAGAAGGCAAAGTTGTTGTTACAGACAACTTGACTCAGGAGCTAACATGAAGAAGCTTTCATTGATCATAGATGAAGTGATAATAGATTAAAACACATCAAAATATCTTAATGTGTGAATTCATAATGGTACATTAAAAAATAATATTGGCCACCTTTGGAGGATATTAGGGAGCCAGCTCATTTTGAAAAATGGCAAAGAAAGAATCTTGAATTTATTCTTCCTTTCCTGTGTGAACTGTTATTTAGGTTAAACAAAAAATGATGAGGGGAAGTTTCTCTTTACCAGAAGTAAATTATGAAAGGAAATTTCTCTTTATAGAAGTAATTCAGATAATAAATGCAGGAGGAATTGTCATATTAGAATATTAACACTTTGCAGCTGCTGATGAATCAGCAGATAACATTAGCTGCTAACGTCACAAAAAAGATATTTGTGGGTATCCTGATGGAAGGACACAATACCACCTATGAAATAATGTGAAAAATTAAACTTCACTTTGACTAAGCCTCTCGAATGGGGTTTCTCAGCCTCAGCACTATCAACATATTGGACTGGGTAATTTTTTGTGTGGGGATCTGTCCTTTATATGTTGTAGGACGTTCAGCAGCATCCATGGTCTCTACCTGCTAGGTGCCAGTACTACACCCTCCCCCAACCCCAGTTACGACAGCTGAAAATGTCTCCAGACATTACCAGATGTGCCCTGGGGAGCAAAAATGCTCCCATTTTAGAACCATTGCTGTAAAACTGACCAGTTTCCAGGAAATACAGTGAATTCAGCAAGATTGCAGAATTCAGTATGCAGAAATCAGTGGTAGCTCCATATATTAGCAACGGATAATAGGAAATTGAAATTTATAAAACAATATATATAATTGCATTAAAATATGAAATACTCAGAAATATATTTACAAGACCTGTACACTGAAAACTATAAAATTTGGCTGACACAAGTTAAAATAGGACTTAAGTAAACAGAGAGGTTGACTGTGATCATGGAGCAAAGATTCAGGATTGTTTAAATGTCAGTTCTCCCCTGAATCTAGAAATTCATTAAAATTCCCAGCAGGGCTTTTAGTTTTTAGAAAATGGCAAACTCATTCTAAGATACAATAAACTTAGAAAAACTGAAAAAGCAATTTGAATGGCAATATTTAATTTTAAGACTTATAAAGCTACAATAATGAAGACATTATTGTGTTGCTATAAAAATAGACATGGATCAATGGAACAAAGTAGAGAATCCAGAGATAGGTTCACATATATACTGTCAGTTGTTGTTTTGCAAAGATACCAAAGCAACTCAATGGAGGAAGAATAACCTGACAAATAGTACTGGAACAATTGAACACTCATATGCCAAAAATGAACCATAACCCTTAACTCATCAAAATATCTTAATGTGTGGATTCATAATGATACAAATCGATCCTGCACTTAAATATAAGAACTAAACCTATCAAACTTAAGAAAACATAAGAGAAAATCTTAGTGACCTTAGAATTGGCAAAATAGAACACAGAAAGAATCAGAGTTTGTACTTCATCAAAATTTAAAACTTACTCATCAGTAGATACTATTAAGAAAAGGCTGACTACTAATTGGGAGACTATATCTGTAAAACATAAACTGGACAAAGGACTTGTATCTAGACAAAGAGCTATTACTGTGGATTAAACCTAACCTTAGGTCTGTTTATGTAAAGTTCCCTGCAAGCTAAGAAGAATTTTGGCATTTTTTTAAAGGGTTAAAACAAAAGAATATATGACAGACTATAAGTGGACCTCAAAACCTAAAATACTTACCTTCTTGCTTTGTTCAGAAAAAGTTTGCTAACCCGTAATGGATGCAATAAAAAGAACTCTTACAATTATCAATACAAAGAAGACAACCCAATCCAAAAATCAGGCAAAAGATGTAAACATACTCTTCACTAAAGAAAGTATATACAGATAACAGATAAGCACATGAAAAGATTCCCAATCTTATTAGTCAGTGGGAAGTATGAATTAAAGCCATAATAATGAGGTACCACCACTGACCCACTGGAATAACTAAAATTTTCACACTGTGCATACCAAGGTGCTGGTGAGAATGTGGAGCAACTGGAACTCACATATGTTTCTGGTAGAGATTTAAAGTGCATAATCACTTTGGAAAACCATTGAAAAGATTCTTAAATGTTAAACGTATACCTGCCATGTAATCTAGCCAGTCCTCTCCTAGTATTTACCCAAGAGCAATGAGAGCACATGTCAATGAAAGACTGGTACACAAATTTGTAGCAGCTTTCTTTGTAATAACTAAAAACTGCAAACAAAAGCCCGGCAACAGTTAAATGAGCAAGTAAATTACAGTGTGTCCACACCAGCCTACTCAGCCATAGAAAGGAATGAATTACCGATACACACAACACGATGGATCTCAAGTATGCTAAGGCGAAGAAGCCAGACCAGAAACTATGATTCTGTTTATATGGAATTCTACACACTGCAGAATGCCTAGTGACAGAAATAAATCAGTGGTTGCCTGGGTAGGGTACGGAGGATGGATTATGGAGGGTAAATCCTGGTGGTGATGGTTCCATTGGTGTTGTATATATTTGTCAAAATTCATCAAGATGTACACTTTAAAAATGTGCAGTTTATGCATCAATTACACTTACATTAGGATTTTTATCATTTGTTTCATTGAGGTCTTATACATTTTTAAATACAAATTTTTAATTGTAAGAGTAGGAAGAGTAACATAGCCTCCATGTGTCCGCTATTCCTGTTAAACAGATGTTACACTTTGCCATATTTGTTGCAGATTTTTAAAACTTTTCCTGTATTCAGAGTCCCCTTGTACCCTTCACCATCCATTCTTCTACTTTCTCAGATTCTACTACTCTCTAGTAGTGATCTGTATGTGAATTACTTTACAGTTTTCACAGGCATACCTGTTGCGTAAAAGTGAGCTTCTAGAACTGTCTTTTTTGTGGAGAGTCATTAGAGGATAAGTTTCAGGAAAGAGACATAGGTGTGCACAGGTGAAGGGGAAGATGAAGTTAAAGTGGAATAGAAGCTTCATTATTCTGAAGCCATCTTCAGATTCTGTGGCTTCCTGAAAAAGCGTATGGCTAGAAGAAACTGGGGAAGGAGGAAAGGAAAAAAGAACTTTGCTTGCAAATAAGCATATTAGAGTAGGCAAGCACAAACACACCTAGCCAGAGGGAGCTGAAGGTTAGGTTTATTATGCTAGAATTAGTTCACTTTGAGCAAAGCCAAAGGTGTGGGAGATGGAAAGTTCCTTCCTTCTCTCCTCCCCACCAGTGAATAAGGGAAGTGGGGGAGCAAGGCAGCACAAGTAGCAATAGTCATTCTGAACACAGGGTGGGGCAAACGTAGGTTTACAGTTGTCTGGATGGAAAATAATAACTATTTAATAATAATACAAGAGTAAACTGTTTCACATGTTCACAACTGTATATATATATAGAGAGAAGGAATATATACACAGTTATACATATATCACACTATATACACACACATACACACATATATATGATACAGCAAAAAAGAAACCAAAGCTATAGTACCCAGACTGGAAGGGGTGGAAGGAGGGTAGGCTGGATAGGGAACTAGCTATCAAAGGAGAGCCACATCAGTGTGCATTTCACTGGAGTATAGAGGCAGTCACCTGCCCATCAGCCTGTATTCTGCTGGTAAATATTTGTAGAGGCCATGCGTGCTAAGTTTTCTTTATTGATTGAGCCTATGGACCTGGTTGTTCAGTATAGAAAAGATTTCATATAGAAATGGACTCATCATGGAACTTTAAGTCAAGTCACACAATATAGTATTTGATCCTGGTGCCTGAAGTTTTGTTTTGAATTAAGTTTTAATGAGGACTTAAGAAAAAGATGGGTTTATGTCACGTGTACAGAAGTATCATGAAATCATGATGGCTTTGGAATAAGTGTTCTCCCAAATTTTAACCCCCTCTTGACATGGTGAGAAGTCATCTTCCAACAGCCTTTATTCACATAGATGTACCAAGATTAGGTTCAGAACGACAGGGTATTCTATTACGATCTGTTTTGTTAGTAGTAGCAAAAATACTCGTATTTCAAATGGAGCTGACTACTTTGGAGAGTAGCAAAGTTTCTTACGAGGAGGTTTGTTTTCAGTCTTTGAGTCACTAGTTTTTTTTTTTTTACAAAGATGGCCACATTCTATGGTCCAGGGATATTGTGCTATTCGTTAATAATATATATTAAGGTGCTTAGAGTGCTGCCTAGTATGAAGCCAGTATTTCCCTAAAAAGTATAGGTTTATATCAGGGTCGGTATAAGTTACAAGAATTGTAAATTAATTTATTTGTTTATCCTAATACTAAATTTAGAAATTCTGTGCTTTCATCTAGCATTCTCTGCCTACCTGCTTGGCACTCCCTCTTCTCCCCGCACCCCATCCCCAAAAAAAACAAATTCCAGAGGAGACATTTTAAATGAGATTAATTTGAAGGGGAGTATTTAACAAGCAAAGAGTACAGTGCCATTACTTCATTGTTTACTGTTAGATTGATTGAAGCAGAATTTATAATCTTATGTATTAAAAAGCCAATGAAGACTACTGATTTATAAATTTCAAATTTGACACTGAAATTTTGTCATTAAAAAATAATGATTAAATACTTTTCATGTTTATAAAATATATTCTAATATGTATTAAAACTTATAAGTAACATTTGAATTTGATACCATTTAAATTGGAATGAAATATGGTGCTTGTATTTGTATTAAAGGAAAATTGAGAATGTTTTAATGTAAAACTAGTTTTTTAGTAAAAGTTCTGGATATCTAGGACTTAGTTTGGTTCCTATAATATAGAAAATGGTTTTCATTCTATTTGAGTGTTATTTTAATAAGTTGTTAAATGGAATAATAACTATGTTAAATAATTTCATGTGTAGGTGCTGTTAAATAAATTCTGCAAACAATTCTTATTTCTTCCACTAGAGGGCCCTCTTAAAGAAGCTTTTGGTTGTTTAATGTCAAGTTAAAAAAAGAACTTCAGAGAAAAGAGAATACTAATTTCTCTCAGAAGACATACCTACAGACTAATCTTTTCTAATTTGTTGGTGGGCGATATTTTGGAAATTTGCTCTTTTCTCCCCTTATGTCTTACATAAATGAAATTTTTCTGTTGTCTATTAACTATTAAAAGCTAGACTCTAGCAGAAATGTAGATACAGCTTTTTTCACTAGCCTAACTGTACATCTTACATCATTGTATACCCCTTTTCTTTCCATTCCTTACCCTCCCCCTCAAAAAAATCTCCACAGTTACAGTGGTGAGGGGAAGAGATGCGATGTATAGAAAGAACATATTCTCTGGCAAAGAATTTATTATACATGTGCCACCAAACAGAAGGGAATTATTGAATGAAATTTGTCCCCCTAAGCACAGATCCCCAAATATTCAACCCAAGGACATTTCGTTTAGCAAGGTTGAGAGGAATAGGAAGCAGGAATAGAAGACTTCAGGAGTGTTTAGTTTCTACCTAGCTGTTCCTTGTTTTACATTTCCCTGAGTGTGATGGCCCTAGAGAGCAGAGTAGGGGTGACTGGGAGTCTTTAACATTTTCTTTTATTTCTCCAAGGGTTTAGGGACTGAGGAATTCATTCAAGGAAACCACAGTACTAAGAAGTTAGTGTAAACGCTTGCTTGTATTTTCATTTCAGCCCAGTACAAATCCTTTTACTTTTCATAACATTTGTCTTTGTTTAGTTTATTTGCTATCAAATTTCTACACATAAAAATCACCAAGGACCTTTTTAATTATACAGATGACCAGGCCTCAGCCCCAGAGAACTTAATCGAATAAGTCTGGCACGTGGCTGGGTTGTCACTAGTGTTTGAACAGTCTTCACCAGCTCCTCCATCCACTCCATGTATTTTTTTGTGCAGACCGAAGTTTGAGGTTTAATGGAAAGAGCAAGCTAGACCTGTCTTTTTTCTCAGGCACCTGCTCACCTGCTATTTCCATAACTAATATTTCTGAGCCACATCTAGAAAAGGAGATAATATATTTCTTTTAGATTGATATGAGGATTAGATTAATTAACATATAAGATAGTGATTGTAACAAAGCTTGGCCCACAAGAAGGCATTCCATTAAGCCCTCCTCATTCATTACACATGAAATTTTTGCCATCTGGCTTCTTAACTTGTTCTTCAAGACCATTCACTCGTCCTAGCGTCTGTGACCACTCTGACCTTCCTGTACCTCCTGCCCCCCCCCACACATCCTCTAGTCCTCTCCCACTGAGAGGCATGAGTTCTGTAAGCGGGCATAGATGTGGATCCTGACTGCCTCTAACTAAGTGTGTGCACAAGTTACTTTAATTCCTCTCAGGTCTTTTTTTTATATATATATAAAGTGGGAACAATATTACTGTCAGTGTCCTAAGATGGGAATAATGAGCATGAAGCACCTAGCATGTAAGCTTTCAATAAATAACAGCTCTTTCTTTTTATGATGATTTTATGTATCTTTTTACTCACCTTTTTATGCTCAATACATAGTAAAAACTGGCATTTAATAGGTTCTCAGTAATTATTTGGTGAAGAAATGAATGTGTCGGCAAATAAATGACAACTACATGAAAGGCATCTGGAAAACTATTAAACACTATTTAAAAGGCTCTACTTACATTTGAGTGCTGAGTTTTCTGGTATGAAGCCTACATGCTGTGTGTTTCGTATTTTACTAGAGTGAAATTATATGTAGCTAAATTAAACTTTCAGGAAAAAAATTAAATTTTAAAGCTCTTAAAAAGTTAAGTTCAGATTTAAGCTCTACAAGAAAAGCAGTCATGATTTGAGATAGTTTTCAGATTTGCTTATCACAATCAAATTCATTAATTTGATGTATGTTATAATGTGGTAGTTTAATAAAATAGCCCTATGTTCAAATTTCCAAAATATTTCTTTTTCTTGTAATAGCAACATTTCATTGAGTTGGATGAAAATAGACAGAGATTATTGCAGAAATGCAAGGAACTTATGAGGAGAGCTAGGCAAGTATGTAACCTGGGTGCAGAGCAGACCGTTCCTCAGGAATACCAGACAGTAAGTATAAATAGTACATAATGTCACAAGTTAACATTGTTTGTAAGCTTAAAATGCACTGGGCATTGTAATGTGCCATAAAAAATAAGGGGTTTTCCCCCAATTTTTAATTATATAATTTTGCTCAACAGATTTTTCTCTACCGTACTCAAACTTGCACCAGTCACGTTGCTTAATATCAAAGTTATTAAAACATAATATTACACTGCAGAATTATTAGCACCATAACATTCATTCTTCCAATAAAAGATTCTTTCCCCCAAGCCACCTTTAAGGGGTGGGGTTGGGAAATGGGATGTACTTTTTCAGGGTCACATACTGCCAGTAATTCAATAAGAAACAATTAAGTAGCTGTGGTAGTTAGAAAAATGGGCAAAATGAAAATGTTTTCCTGGATAGTAGGGTTTCTATTTGGAGTTCAATGGGAGCTTAATCTTTAGGGCTAACATTTTTGGTAAGGAAAGAAGAAAAGACCTTTTTTTCCCCATTATATTTTATATGTTGACATATCTACCATTCAGTTAATAATGAGATGCTGCCCTTCGGTACAAGTTCCACCATTAATTATATAGCCAGCCCTGTGACCCTAAGCTTTATCTGACAAGGATAATATCTTGTGTACATACCCATTCTCTTGGAATGTCACAGTGAGGAAATGAATAGAAATAAGTTTTAAAATATTTGGTATTTGTATAGGTTTTTTAATTCTTAATTTCAAATGTTATCCATTTCAGTAGATAATGAAATGTCTATTGAGTATATAAATAGAACTGGAAAAAAATAAGTTGAATTATAATTTTCAAACCCTCGAAAATTTCACTTTATGATATCAGACTTAGAAACCACAGAGAACAGATCCGACTGGGTACATAGTAGGAATTTAGTAGATTTTTAAAGACAAAGTGAGGAGCTGTTGTTTCTAAAAGTATACTAGAACTTCTCCAAAATACATTGGGTTATCATAAAAATAAATATTAACATCTATAGTTTTTTTTCTTTCAGAAAGTAGCATATGCTATCCTTGATAAGTCATACTGTTTTTGAAAGGAACAAAATTAGATCATTTATATATTCAATTTAAATGTATTTTGTAAAAATGTGTTGTGTGTGTGTCAGGCATGGAACAAGACAGATGTATGCATACTTTTTTTTTTAAGATTTTATTTATTTTTAGAGAGAGGGGAAGGGAGGAAGAGAAGGAGAGAAACATCAATGTGTGGTTGCCTGTCATGCACCCCCTGCTGGGGACCTGGCCTGCAATCCAGGCATGTGCCCTGACCGGAAATCAAACCAGTAACCTTTCGGTTGGTAGACTGGTGCTCAGCCCACTGAGCCACACCAGCTGGGGCTACTTCCTTCTTTACTGAAATTTATATTCTAGTCTGAACCATGGGGCAGACAAAAAAACAAATGAAAAAGCAAACAGATAATGTTGAGTAGTAAGAGAAGAAAAATAAAACAAGGTAAGAGGATAGTGTGTCAAGGAAGGTTCCTTTGAGAAGGTGTTATTTTAGGTGAGTACTGAGTGAACAGAAGAGGGGAAAATATCCCAGGCAAAGACAACAGTTCATACATACAAAGCCCCTAGGGCCGAATAATATTGGCGTGTTTCAGAATAACAGTAATCTCAATAGCACTAAAAATTATAATTCAAGCAGAAAGGAAGGCAAAAGTCAGATCACGTATGGCCTTATAGACCATAGAAGGAGTTTGGGTTTTACTAGTATTTTGAGACGGAATCCATTGGAGGATTTTAAACATACATGGCAGTGATGTGACTAACTACTGGAAATATCAGAGGGAACCCTTTGTAAAGCATATGATTGTCTAACCACTATGCTGTACACCTGAAACTAATACAAAATATTAGAAGTAAACTAATTGAAAAAAGCTTTTTAATAAAATAAAATGAACTTCAAAGAACTTTCTCATTTCATCAGAATTGGCAGTTTTCTGTTAGTATTACTTAAGGAACCTTAAACTATTAATTGACAAAATTAAAAGAACATTTAATTTCTGTTGGATTGGCCAAAAAGTCTGTTACTTGTTTTCCACACAGTGGCTCTAGTAGTGCTTAGTTGTCTTTAGCTTCATTCAAATCAATTTTGTCAGATTATGACAGCTGTCATATCAGCTTGCATTTTTTAAAAAAACTTATCAAAAATGGTCAATTTTTATGCAGCCATTTTAATATTGAAGAAAGAAGAACATATGCAACATTTTTGGTGTGTTGTGCTTTTATTATTTCAAGAAAGGTAAAAACTTGATTGAAATGGGGGGGAAATTATGCATTGTATGAAGAAGGTGCTATGACTGATCAAATGTGTCAGAAGTGGTTTGCAAAGTATCTTGGTACTGTTGACATTTTGACCAACCAATTTGTTACTGTGGGGCTGTCTTACGCATTGGGAGATGTTTAACAGTACCCCTGGTCTCTACCCACTAGCAGCCAATAGTGAGAGATAGATGTCATACTCAAGGTATCCAAATCAATAATATTGTTGGTGAAAATGAAAAATGTGTCTTATTTTATGGAAAAATTAAGTAGACTTTTTGGCCAACCCAATATATGGAGAATAAAGTAGGGATACAAGATTGGAAGCAAGGAGACCATCTAGAAGATTAGTGCCTTGGGCCAGATGAGATTAATAGTGGCATGGATTAGGGAGGAAAGAGAGAAGTTTATAGATTTGAGGTATCATTTAAAGACAGAGCCTATAGGGCATGCTAGTGGATCTGAAGGATAAGAGAGAGAACCCCTAAATTTAGCTATGTACTGAAGCGATGATCAAACAGGAGAAACAGGTTTGTTCAAATTGGCAGGAATGTGGTTGAAATGAAGACCTTAATGAATTTAAGGTGCCTGTTAGAATGTCAAGTGATGATACTAAACAAGTTTTGGGCACACGAATTCACAATTCAGTGGACAGATTGAGCAGGGTGTACTTGATAAATACCTGAAGTCCTATAGAAATTGAACTTCTTTCTAAAAAGTTTTAAAAGCTTAAGATATTAATGTAATGTTGTCACTATACCTGTCTTGTTCAATGCCTGACATTTATATCTGTTTTGTACCTTGTAGTATATGAACTTTGCAGGTTGTGCTGGCAAAACTGTGTGCTCCTTGCTTCCCCTCATAGGAAAGTATTTGTTCTCATTTGTCTCTTATGGCGTGGACCCAGAAGATAGTACTGTGGTGAATTTCTTCTGTCAAAAAATTGGATTCTTAGGATGCTTTTATAAGTACAGTATAAAGTTCTAACTTCTTGCTCTCTTTCAATGCCCCACATATTCTGGACCCATTCTACCAATTCAGCAAGTACCCACCATTCCAAATGGACACAACTCCTCACCCCCCATGGTATGCAGTGCTCATTCTTTTTTCCAAGCTCCTATCTCCCCTCTGCTTTGCTCTTTCTTAGCCATTTGCTTTAAGGTCCAGAGATGAATTCTGGGCCTCTGACTCTTACTCTCTTTAGCTCCTGTAGCATGAACTGATACTTCCTTCTCTAAATTCCATATCCTATATGATATGTACTGCTTATTTTAATACTCAACATCAATACACTGCCTTAAGGTATTATCTGGTGTTAAGTGTATATATTTTGTTACCTTTTAGAGTATAGTGTAAGCTTTTTGATAGCAAAAACCCTATTTATAATTTCTTTGATTCCTTGTGTGTTAGCATGCTGTCGAACACATAGTAGTAGATACCCGGCAGAATATTTTTCTCTTAACTATTGGAATTTAACTGTTTTCACTGTACTATCTACAGTGATGGACAATTTTTTTCTTCTGTAGGCTTTCCAGGATCTTCCAAACACATTGGATGAAATTGATGCTTTATTAACTGAAGAAAGATCAAGAGCCTCTTGCTTCACAGGATTGAATCCTACGGTACGTTCTTCCCCTATTGCCTACAGCAACCACCACCACGCTCCCCATACACGCACTCACACACTCACAGTTCCCTCCAGTACTTGCCTCCCACTCTGTACTAGAGCTCTTGGTAATAATAAGCTAGACAGCAGGAACAATGTGCTTTAAATGCCAGGTTTCTGAATCTATTAGAATTTTAAATAGATTCTTCCTAAGGAACACAGTGTTCTGTGCCTTTTCTTTATAAAAAGAATAGTTGAACTAACCTGAAATACTGCAGTGTCTATTTTTTCAAGAATAAAAAATAGCATTTTCAGTATGTTACAAGAATATACAAACAATACAACACATTGGCATTTTCAGTTAATGTCTTCATTGATGCAGATTTCCTGTAATTTTATCCTTTGCTAGATTTATCCTAAAGAAATAATTTTCCCCTACCAGGTTGTTGCAGAATACACAAAAAGAGAAGAAGAAATAGAACAATTAACTGAGGAACTAAAGATAAAGAAAGTTGAACTGGATAAGTATAGGGAAAGCATTTCACAGGTAATTGTTTAGTCTCTGTCTTTTCTTTTTGTCACGTTCTTACTCACATGGGAATGTAGAATAATGCAAAATGAAATGATATACCTCTAAGAAAAAGTGCAGCGCATGTTCTCATGACTAGACTAATACTTGTACCAAACTTGTTTTATGTAAAGTTGTATATCAGAATGTAATAACACTTTTAAATTGTTTTTTATTTTGCCTATATTTGCAGGTGAAAGAGAGGTGGCTTAATCCTTTAAAAGAGCTGGTAGAAAAAATTAATGAAAAATTCAGCAATTTTTTTAGTTCCATGCAGTGTGCTGGAGAAGTTGATCTCCACACAGAAAATGAGGTATGCTTGCATTTTAAATGTTTCCTGGCAAGTAATTTTAATTATATGTATATAATTTGTTTACTCTAGACTTACGTGTGGAAATTTTGCTTAGTAAAAAATTGTTCTGGAAAAGAGCACAGGAGGGATTGCATCAGGGTCACTCTTTTGTATGTGTGTGACATTTGAGATTGGTGACTAATACTTTACTCTTTTTATATCCAGACTTAGTAATGGTTATTCAGCTGTGATGAGCAAATGCATTGCATTGCTTTATAACTCTACCACTGTCCAAATTAGAAGAGTTATAAATTGGCAAATATAACTGAAATAAAGTATAATACCAATGATTTCCTTGTAATCAAGAATTTAACAGTTCACAAGAATGAAAATATTTGAAAATTTGCTGCTAAATTCTTGAGCTGTAAGTTTATGCATTGCAATTGTGGGTAAAATAAAATTACTGTTAAGAAATATGTTAAGAGGTAAACTGGGATTTGCTTCAAAATAATGAAAGTGGAGTTTGGTGGAGTCGTTGGTGAAACATTAGAATGGTCATGTATTGATCATAGCTGAAACTAATTAATGATACATTTGAGTTTATTTTAGTGTTCTAATTTTGCAGATGTTCAAATTTTTCCTTAAGTTCTTTTTTAAGAAGGAAAGAAATGAAGATAAAAAATGTTGTCTTCACAGTTCAACATTTTACATTTTTGCATTTTAGCTTCTGCGCAATTTTACTTGTGTGTCACATAAATGCAAAGCCAGAGTAAGGGCCTTTTTCTCACCTCAGGAACTCTGCTCTGTGACCCCATCTATTTATATTTGGTGTGAAACATCAGGAAACAGATTTCATTTCACTTTCAAGTTCTAGTAAGATGGGGGCCCTGCCACAGTAATTGTTGTCTACCTAGTCTCTGGGCTTGTGTGCATCAAGGGACATAATTTGTCATATACTTCCTATGTGTCGGGCACTGTATCAGGCACTTTTAAGCCTGTTATCTTGTTTAATCCTCACAACCATTCTATAAGGCAGGTACTTTTATCAACCCTGTTTTACAAATAAAGAACTGAAACTTACAGAAACTTTACTAAAGGCCACACAGCTACCAGTTAGCAAAGCAAAAAATCAAACCCCAGACCTGATCCCAGAGCCTAAGCTCTTAATTACTGCCTCTTCAGTGGACGTGGCATAGTTTTTACGGGATGAAAATTTGATTACTGAAAGCTTTGTCAAACTCAGATCTAACGAAAGTTTCTTTATTCAACACCTTGACTAGATAAGGCATAAATATGATCAAGTAAGAACAGAGAAGCCTATGGAATTTGACCTGTCATAGGAAGCCCATTCTTTAATCTTAAGTCCTATCGCATGGTGCTATAACTTCATCACGTGCTGTTTCTTTTGGATAATGTTTCTGTGTTTTAAATGATAGCTCACTATCATAACAGTGATTCTTAGCCTTTTCTGTAAAATTGTCCTACCTAGCCATGGGCTCAGGAAAATGGACATTCTTGCCTCTTCTTAGCCTCCACCTTGGAGTGTTTCTATTCTGGGCTCCTCGGTCATGGTTCTAGAACTGCTTTCTTTAGCCAGAGCTTTCAGTGAGATGAAGGAAGCTAGAATGAGCAAAGAATGGGCAGCAGGGCCAAAAACAAAACTCTAGCAATCAAAGCTGGTATAGTTAAGAAATGCCATAGTTAATAAATTTGCTATGAAATAAATGCGTTGTATAAATTTAAAAAGTAAACCTTATGAATCAAAACCATTAAAATTTATTGTCATTTATTGGTTTTAGTTTTGGAGGGCAAACAAATTGAAGGTGGTATTTTTAAAATTGATAGCTATCAGATTCCTTATATTTATAAATTATTACCGTTAATCTTAGACTTCTGGTGTCCAGTGTAGTAGCCACTAACTACATGTGGCTATTGAGCACCTCAAACATGTAAAATGTGCTGTAAGTGTACAATACACAAATTTTGAAGAGTTTGAAAAAAGAATGTGAAATATCTTCTTAAAATATTTTATATTGATTACTTGTTAAAGATATTTTGGATCTATTAGATTAAACAAAATATATTAAAATTAATTTCACATATTTTTCCTTTTCTAATGTGACTACTAGAAAATTTTCAATTGCATAATTGACTTGCATTGTATCTCTTGGTCAGTGCTGTCTTACACCTTAAAGCTCTATTTGTTCAATAGTTCACCTTTAATTATCAAGTTATAGATCTCATTTCTGGGGTGAATCTGAACCTGACTGATCTAGAAATGACAAATAAGAGCAGTAAGTGAGCCTTAGAGCAGCCTCATTTTGGACAAAATTTAAAGAACAAATATTTAGTGAACACTTGTTATGTGTCAGATTTTTGCTAAGTATTATGTATATATATTGGATTTAATATAAATATTTTTTTAAGTATGCCTATAGTCTCTGCCTACTTTTTTCTTAACCAGCGGAAGGAGCGGGAGGGCTCTTGGCCCTCTGTGGTGACGTACACAGCTGCCTCTCCGGCAGAAAGTGGCGTGGTACTCCACTGTGTTCTCATTCTTTGCACCTGTAGCTTTAAAACCTAGCAATTTAGGAGCTACTATGGATAGTGCCTTTCCGTGATGGGTCTCTTCACTCAGTAGTTTCTAAAAAAACCTTGGGAGAGGCTATTAAAATTGAAAGGAATGGTATGAAATGAGGAAAAAAGTTACTCTTAATCTGAAAATTTTTCGTACCAAAATAGATCCTTAGAGACTCACTAAAGCTTGTAAATAGCAACTGGTTTTTTAATATTTTATTGGCTTACTTTCAATTATCACTGAATTTTAAGTTCTTTACTCTTATAATTGATGTATTCAATCTATTTTTTTAAGTAATAGCATGAAATTACTAGAGAAAGCTCTTCATCTTTCATCAACTTTTTCAATGTCTCATAGGAAGACTATGACAAATACGGAATTCGGATCAGAGTCAAATTCCGCAGTAGCACTCAACTGCATGAGTTAACGCCTCATCATCAGAGTGGAGGTGAAAGAAGTGTTTCTACCATGTTATACCTGATGGCACTTCAGGAACTTAATAGATGTCCATTCCGAGTAGTTGATGAAATCAATCAGGTATAGTGATTATTC
The DNA here is from genome assembly GCA_028533065.1 of Trachops cirrhosus. NCBI lineage: Eukaryota > Metazoa > Chordata > Mammalia > Chiroptera > Phyllostomidae > Trachops > Trachops cirrhosus. The sequence goes on along the minus strand of CM052540.1, from coordinate 42,756,870 downwards.
TTTTCTTGGGCTTTATTATATCTTGTATCTTAAAAGAGGTTTAATGAAATCATTATTTTATTGTTTAGGGAATGGACCCTATCAATGAACGCAGAGTGTTTGAAATGGTTGTAAATACTGCTTGTAAAGAGAATACTTCTCAGTACTTCTTTATTACGCCAAAGGTAGGTAATAAGTAACCTGAAAGTGGCTTAATTATGTAGCAAATTTGGACTCAGTAGTAAATCTGAACAGGAACACTCCCAGAAAAGGAAGTAAAAAATTACAGTAATATTTATATTACTAAAGAGGACAAGTTCCAGTGAAACAATCGGAAACTTCCTAATCAGAGAAACCTCCTAATCATAGGAGACATGGCATTATGTTCTAGAACAGAGATTTCTTCCTGCTTTCGGCACTTACTCTTCCTCTAGCGAAGTTCCGCTTTTGGCACTAAAGGATGACAGGAGAATGCAAACCCCAGAGCTCTGGCCTTATTTCCCAGAAAGGCCTGTCTTTGGCAACACTGCTCTTCTTCAGTGACACCGTGCCCTTCTTCAGTCACCATTGCCACTGCCCTGGCCCAGAGGAAGCCATAAATATCCCAACATCCATTCCCAGATTAACTCTGATGATAACAGAAGTATCTTTATAGAGAATCTTCTGTAAGTGAGAACCATGGCTGTGGGTAAATTACAAAACTGATGTTTTCAAAGATGTATTTACTAATGTCATCAGATATATTTCTTTTTTAACTAAATATTCACACAAAAAAACTGTCATTAGCACACCCATCTGAAATTCAGTCAGGTATAGTGATTATTTTTTATTGAATAGCATACTCTCCTTGTTCCAGCAGACACTCTGGCATAGCCAGAACTGTTAATACCATATTGTTCACCAAACGTCTTGGCCTATCAACCAACCCTCCCTGTTACGCACTTTTCAGGCTACCAGTCTATGACAGTGCCTGACCACAAGAGTTGCTTGAGAAGTGTTTGTGGAAAAATGAGTGAAAGTGTCTATCCTAGGAAAATTCTGGAGGACACACTTCTCCAGGGTCTTACCTAAGACGTCTGGTCCCTTATGGAAGGTTCCCTAAGCATGTTGACCATTCCTTATGCCAGGCGTCAGACGTGCTAATTCAGGTAAGGATCCCAGCCTGGCAGGGTATATAATGAGTTGTTTGAGAGTTTCCTAAGTGTTTCATTAATATTATAACACAATTTTACATATGTAAAGTTGGAAAATTGTGTTTTTTAATATATATAGCATTACTAGCATTTTGTTTCAACACTTACAGCTCCTACAAAATCTCCCTTATTCTGAAAAGATGACGGTATTGTTCGTCTACAATGGTCCTCATATGCTGGAGCCAAACAGATGGAACTTAAAGGCTTTCCAGAGACGGCGGCGCCGTATTACGTTCACTCAGCCTTCTCAGTAGAAGTGACAGCAGAGGACTTCGGATTTTGTTCAATTCTCTTTACAGCTCATCCGAATAAAAGGAGATTCGTGAAGGCTAAAAGACCAGTTGTTTTTGAAACCTGCTGTTCAGTACAAATGGGTTGATGAATGGAGACCATAATAACTTTTTTCTGTAGAATATCATCTCCTGGTAGTAAAAGTTCAGTCTTTTTCAGTCTCTGTTGACTGCAGTCCTTAGCACTCTGACCAGTCGTTGGGTTCCAGGTTAAAAGGCACTATTTCACATCAGAGTCATAGTGGAAGGTATTACTGGTCATGAGAAGTTTAGTTGACATGGTAACCCTGAGCTTTAATTGCAGAGTAAATTTAATTATTTTACAGTCTGAAGAAGACTCTAGAACTTAAGTCATAGTTATCTCCCAGTGTTACACTTAATTTTTAAAAATGGTTATGGAAAATTCTAGTCTTATGTACAGTAATAATTTATGACAAATCTGTTTGTTTCTTCCTGTTAAAAAAGATTTCCTTATCACCACTAGGAAATGGATTTTTATGAGCCTTTTAAAAAAGTTTTATGAAATTTGATACTGGAATCGTATTGGTATCTCAAAGGACAGAAAGTGCTGGGGCTCCAGAATGGTAGTGGGACTTCTTTGAAATGCCACAGGTGGCCACGTAGATGACGCAGAGGCAACCAAAAGATTGACAGAAAATAAAATCAAGTGACAGGGTTTTTAAGGAATGACTCTGTAAAGTGTGGAGTTTTTTTAATTTAAAGTCAGTTGTATTTTACATCTTAAATTTCTAAAAGCATTTTTATAATTATTTTAGTAAGATTTTTCTTAAGATTTCATATACTAATTTCTACAATTTATATTTTAGAATTTCTCAGTGTTATGTGAAGAGTGAGGGCAAGCATTGATTTGTGTAAAACCATAATGTTTCTAGAACTTACGCTTACAGGTTTTTCCTTACAGTGTTGCTCCTACCCCATTTCTTAGAAAATCTAAACTGGTTCTTTCAGCATGAAAGAATGAGATGAGAAAATTATTTATCTGAGTTATACCAATTAACAGTGCCAAACAAATTCTATTCTTTTTTAAAAATAAAACTTTTAAGATAATGGATGAGTACAAGGACATGTGTTTGAACAGTGGATTGGATTTGTACCAGTAACAAAAATTTTTTTTGACTTGGTAGCCTGAATAAATAGAAAAATTGCATTCAGTTTGGGTTTTGTATGTTCTTAAATAGCCACTGAAATTTATATTCTTATTATGTCAGAAAATAATGAACCATAGTTTATGTCTTCTCCCTTGGACATTTTCTCTTTAAAAACATATTTTTTCTTTGTAAAAATTTTAAAAAAACCTTCTCTTAAACTAAGTCTAATGCATGTACTATGAAAATATTTTTAAATAACATTTTTACTAGTATGAACATACAAACATTGAAAAACTTGGTAAGTTGATATTGTTACCAAAAGTGTTGTTGTCTAATACTTTGTTTTCTGCCAAAATATCTCCACTAACATGTGCTTGGTGTCGTGTGTTTATTGTCTGAGTTAGTGCCAATCATCTTATTCCTGCAAAATGAGTATCAGTGTGAAAAAGAAGCTTGAAGATTAGGTGTGTTTGAAAATAAAATGCAATGGTCAATTCTATTTCACTTTACATGTGCCAACAATTATTCCATACCTTTTTTGTTAGCATTTATATTTCTTTACTGGAAAAGGTTAATTTTTGGTTTTGCATTGAATTTGAGCTGTGAAGGATAAATTATACATCATTTCAACATATTAATAAAAGAATAAGTCTGGTACATTAGTCTCTGCCACTTAAAACTTCATATATTTTCTGCAAAAGTTGATTTTGAATTTCATTCCAATTGTAAAAACTTGAAGTAAAAGTCTGATTTGATGAATAAAATATTTAAAACCTTAAGGTAACAAGCATTTTCAGTGACAGAAACCTTCATTGATTTGCTTAAGGGAGAGAGTCTCTATTGAAAGGTTTTCCGTATTCCAAGTAAGAGGAAAGATTTCTTGCTGCTTTCTACTTGTCTTTTGAACATGTGCTTATTTCTTTGGAATTTGAATCCTTTAGAATTTCAATCTTTAGTATGTGGGAAATGTAATTTTGTCCTTCTGTTGTACGTGTTTGTATGTATATGTGTGTGTAATTGAAAAACTGGGAAAATACTACCTTGTTGATAATAAATGCAAATTTTCATATTCTTTCGGTGTATGGTATTTTAAATGAGAACTGTTTCTGTATTTTGAACCTCTTTAAAGTCATCTTGGTTTTCAGATTTACTGAAAAGCAAGCCTGTTGAGTTCCTACCTTTACAGGACAATATTTGGCAGTTCATCTATGTTCAGAAGGATAGAAAATTTAGTCCCTTGTCTGCCTGCAAGAAAATTACAGTCAACAAATGAACAGGGTTTAAATCATCTAAAGAAGCCAAGTTATGAAGCAAGGATAAATATTTTTAGGTTGAAACCCTAGATTTGCTTAAAAAATAAAATCATTCCCACTAGTCACTTTGTCTTATTTCTTACATTAACCTCCTATCTAAAGTAATTTCTAAACTATATTTTTGAGTCAGGCAGACCATCGCTTGCAGACACGTTACATCGTTCAGTGTCCTCATTGGTGACTGAGGATAATAACTAATTCACAGCGTTGTTGAGAGGGTCAGATGAGGTCAGGAGGCTATTGGGGCATCACAGCCGTTTATAGATGTTTCCTTCTCTTACATGTTTTCTCAGCTTTATTGAGATCTGATATTTTAAATCTTGAAAAATATAATGGACTATGCATTTTTATACATCAAGGTCTGAGAATTCTAAGTTCATGTGGAGATTTTTTATTCTATTTTATTCAGTTGTTCAAAGGATGTGGACACCTGTAGGCCCTGAGTGAGCCTTGGGCAGTACAGATACCATTATTTCCATACATCTTGTTTCCTTCGTTAGCCAGATGAGCTGCCTCAGAAGATACACCAGCCCATCTCATCGCTTTATAGTCATACCATACATTTTCTGAAAACTCATGATTAATGAAGTTCGTACATTTGGGAGATTTGACATACTGACATTTTGGAAAAGTTGGGGGTAGTGAATTTTTTTTTAATGTTAAAATGTATTTGCTCATTGCTCCCAAAAATCGTTTTTGGAGAGTGGCTGGAAGATTTGGGAATTTTTTTTAACCCCAAAGAGAAAGAACAGGGCCACCCTGTTTAGCTTCTAAGAACCGTGTTCAATAGGACTTGAAACCAAGAGCAACCTAAAAACCGCCCTGGGTCTGTGGTCCTTGCCTTCGTCAGAGAGGCTGTAACGTAGGTAGGAAGCAAGTTAGAAACACAAGAGATGTTCTCCTTCCACTGCCCTTTAGTAAACACCCATTTTGCCTTTCAGGAGCACGCTTACATACTCGCAGCATTCAGGTCCACATGTTTGAGACCGAAGGGACACGTGGCCACTTAGTCATTGCTGCCAGATAGTAAGGAAGATTTGTAAAGAAAAATTTGGGATAAACTGTCCAATGGATGTTATGATAAATTTCAAATTATTTTCATATTATTTGGAATTTTAACTTAGTTCCAGTGACCTCTGTGGCATGTTGCATTCTTTACCTTCATATATTAGATACTAGTCTTGGGAAGGATCTTCCAAGTGGCTTGGGTCCTCCTTTTTACAGTCATAAGTCAAAAAGGAATGATATGGATGATTAAGGCTAGCACTGATAAGCCTAAATAAGTTCATGATAAACTAAATGCTATAATAATTTGTTTATAAGTTACATTATACTTAGAGTATTTTCACATAATTATATATAACATCCCTGTCTGTAGGTGGAAAAACAGGAACTTAGCAATCTTAGGACTTTTTCAAGCTTTTACTACTAGTGATTGGCAGAGGAGGGGCTGAAAAACCAGGTTCAGTTTTTTTTCTAGAATACCATGCTGCTTTTTGAATCGTTGAAGCTCTATGATAAACAGTTCCTGGTGATGTAGTTACCTTCCTTGTGGGTTAATATTGCTTCTCTGATATGCCTCTCAATTAGGGTACAGACTCCTGCCATAACAAAAACTCATATATAACTTATGTAAGATAGAAGTTTATCCTCTTCTTTTTTTTTTAATTTTCCAACTTTTTTTTTAAAGATTTTCTTATGTATTTATTTTTAGAGAGGGGAAGGGAGGGAGAAGGAGAGAGAGAGAAACATCAATGTGTGGTTGCCTCTCATGTGGTCCCCACTGGGGACCTGGCCCACAACCCAGGCATGTGCCCTGACTGGGAATCGAACCTGCAATGCTTTGGTTCAGCAGTCCGCGCTCAATCCACTGAGCTACGCCAGCCAGGGCCTATCCTCTTAACAGCATAAGCAACCTGAGGCTGATATACCAACTCCTATTTGGTTGCTCTGCTATTCTCAGCCAATGGGTTCCTTATGTACAAGATGGCTCCATCAGCTCTCGCCAACGCATCTGTATCCAAACAGGAAGGAAGGAAAAAAACTTGACTACTACTTCTGAGACTGATCTTCAAGAGGCACAGGTTACTTCTGCTCTTGTCCTGAACTTATTCCCATGGTCTGCAAGAGAGGCTTGAATAGTCATCTTCAGGTGTGTGTCTCTTTACCCAGTTAGACTGTGGCCACTGTTATCAGGAAGGGGAGGGTGACTATTTAGAGGCAAGTGGGAGTCTGGCATAGACCCAGAAAGAGAACTGATGACCCTATGGCCCATTGGCAATGCTTTTAGAAAAAAAGACTCGGTACGTTTTTCATCACGAATCCAGTTACCACAGCCTTCAAGATTCCCACATATCTCCCCACTCTACCCTTTTCTAAAATAGCAACCTCGAGCCACTGCTATTCTCTTAACTCTGTTACTTCTTCATAGCATTTACCATTAATATTATATTTAGTGTGCTGTCTTTTCCACTAGAATATGAGTTCTCTGAAGGCAGAGACTTTGTCATGTTGATTGCTACCTCCCTAACACCCAGAGAAATGCTTTGTATATAGCAAGCACTCGGCAGTTGTAGCATTAATGATTGGCCCTTGTTCCCAGCAGCAAGTGATTTGAGCATATTTATTCCATTATTCACCTATTCAATCCTAGTTTACATGTACTGAGGAAAAACACGACTACATCAACATGAGAGGGAAACGTGGATGGGTTGCACCCCGACTGGGGACCAAACCCACAACCCGGACATGTGCCCTATTAGGACCAGGAATCAAACCGGCAACCTTGCACTTTCTGGGACAATGCCTGTCCAACTGAGCCACACTGGTCACGGCTGTGCAAGAATATTTAAAGGGAATTGTAACAACAGCCAAAAGCACTAGTGAAAAGTCACTTAGGAAGGCAGGCTGGGGCTAGATCATGGAAAGTAAGGTACAGGATTCCCTCTTAGTTCCAGAGCAGTTTTGTTGAAAGCAGGAGAGCCCCGCCTGGGTGGCTCCGTTGGTAGGAGTGTCAGTCTGTGCACCAGAAGGTTGCAGGTTTGATCCCTGGTCAGGGCGTGTACAGGAGGCAACCAGTTCAATGTTTCTTTTTTTCCTCTCTAAATTCAATAAACTTATCCTCAGGTGAGAATTCTTTTAAAGTATTTTTTTAAAGCAGGAGAGTAGCAAATAGAACTTGAATTCAGGAAGATTCATTTGACCATCAGATCTGGGGGGCCAGGGGAAGGACGTGCGAAAAGGGGGAAGCAAGACGTGTCATAAAGCCAGAAGAGTTTCTGTGCAAAGAATAGAAGCAGAGAAATAGGGGAAGGTACAAGAGCTATTTATATGTAGAATATGTAAAAATGCTGATCTACCTACCATTTGTGTAATGTTTGGTCTTTCCCACATCTTTAACTTTGATGAAACTATAGAAAATGAATATTATCTCCATTGAGGAAAAAGGTTCAGAGAGAGTAAATGGACTTCACCAGTTGCAAACCAAGTAAATGCTAGAACTGGGACTCCGCACTGAGCAAAGCAGACAGAATGGTAAAACTCAAGAAGTAGGCAAACTCCTGGTGAAAGACACATGCGTGGTTGGTGGTGACTGTAGAAGTGAGGCCACCTCTGCATTTTAAGTTAAATACCCCTGGGACTTAGCAAATTCACTTATAGGAAGTTATCCTACTATATTTTTTCACATTTCACAGTATTTTCCATATTTCTAAGCCTATGTGTGAAAAAAGTTCAATAGTGTTTGAAATAGCAATAGATTAAGAACTGGTTAGTGAACTATGAAGCAAACGTCCATTTACTGGAATATCATACAGTTGTTTTAAAAAAGGTTTTTTCATGTACTGATACTAGATCTCCACTCTGTCTCAACTGAAACAGCAAAGTACTGAAGAGTGTGTATGTGTGTGTGTGTATTCACCATTTGTGTTAAAAATTAAAAATATTCCAGGTTTCAGCACCCCCCAAAAATGTTTGGGTGTGGGGAAGACAGAAGGAGAAAAAGGGGCCAAATACATGGTGACAGATGGAAACTAGCCTTCGGGCGGTGAGCCCACAGTTGAGTGTACAGATGTCACACTGTAATGTATGCCTGAAATTTACAAAATGTTATTTACCAGTGTTGCCCCGGTTAATTTTTTTAAAAGAAAACACACAAACATATAGGTACATTTTCTGTCTCTTAAAGGATACAGAGAAACTAGCAGTGGTTGCCTCTGGAAAGGAACTAGACTATTGAAGAAAAGGGTGGGAGGAAGTTTTTATCTTTCACCATATGCCTTTTTGTATTTTTTTAACTACACACCTTTTATTAGTTGTTTTTTTTATTTTTAAGAGGAAAGAGTGTAGGGTTTAGACTCAAAGAGAATTTGTCCTACTGTTACAGAACAAGGGGGGGGCAAAGGGCAATATACTGTTACTGAAAGGAACCCCCCAGGTTTGTTATATCCGCCACCTTATAGGAAAGACATCTCTCAATGCCAGAGATTCGTGAAAAGGAAAGGAAATGTTTGTTTAATGCTGTACAGACTTAAAGTAGTGATCTAATGTCTTCATCAAAATCCCAGAGTCCCTTAAAACACCCACAAACACACACAGTCCTTCCCCCCTTTGCCCAGTCTGGGGTACTGTATCTCAGGAAAAGAAATAGAAGTCCGTGGCTCAGGCAGCCCTGGTTCTTCCCAGCAATCCGTCTCAGCTGGCAGGCCTCCCTCGGTTCCCGGTACCATCAGCTGTGTCGCCGGGACCTCTGCTAAAGCTGGGTGGTGGTTCCCCCTTCTAAAGCTGCAGGGGTCCTCACTCTGGCAAAGCCGCATAGTTCTCCTTTATATTGCCACAGCCGCATGGTTCTCTGCAGTGCCACAGCCACGTGGTCCTCTCTCAGCTCTGCCACAGCCGCATAGTTCTCCCTGCACAATGGCCGTGGGAGTGCTCACTCTGGCACTGCTGCATGGTTCTCCCTTCAATGGCTGCTGTGTCTCCGTTTAAATCCCCGCCCCAATCTTCCTCTGCAGCCCCTTTTCCAACTCCTCCCACAATCAGCTACACTTGCCAGCACTCTCATACCCTTCCAGCTTTACTGGGCTGCCATCGTGAGTCTGGCCAGGCGTGGCCTCATGTCCTGGAGCCAGTCATCTCCAAGCTCTCATGCAGGCGTTGGAACTCTGGGGACCTGCCCCCCAGTCACATCTTGGGGGGAAGTTCCTTCCATCCCCCTGACTCAGAGGATGGCCACGCAATTTAACATATCTATGTAACCAGTTAAAGGTTATAGATATGTTAAATGACCATGCCAGAGGTTAGCTGCAAAGCTCTTGCTACGCAAAACAGTTCTCAATGGCCCTTCTCCATGTGTCCCTTCCCCCAGCTCATACCTGTGGAGGGGGGGCAGTGAGGACATCCTAATATTTCCTGGACACCTTGAGTTCTGGGGCCCATTCCAAATCCCTATTTGGGGCCCCCCTCTTGGCTGCACCCTGTAACACTATGAGCTAGCTAGCTGTGTGGCCCTTGCCAAGCCCTGCTTTCCGATTTAACGTCTCAGCATTATGAAACACGTGAAAAACGAAAGAAAGGCTGTCGAGAAGCCACCACTCAGACATAGTCACCGTAGCACTTGGGTGTAATTCTTCCTAGTGTTTTTTAAAAAATCTTCTTATTCCAAAGTCAACAATTTGATTTTAAAATGTATTACAAAGTGCGTTGGCCCATGTCAGGTAGAGTAATTTATTAATGAGAATTTGGAATAACGAGTTAGAAGAAGCACTTAAATGGTTTGCTGTTACGCGTGCACCATGCTTTCCTGTCCAGCTCTAGGAGCCATCTCTTTTGTCACTGTCAAACGCACTCTTCCTAACGTCATGTCCCGCTTGGAGGAGAGAGCAACTGCTGTCTTCTTCAGATGTCATAGTTCTTGGGAATTGGTTTGTATTGCAACAATGTAGGTTATCTTGCCTATGCAGTCCCCTAGTACTGTTTATTTAATGCCAGTTACATTATGACTCCTGAGAGTGCATCCTCTGGAGGCTTCCAGTGACTCTGTCGAAGAGTGTTACTGTGCTTCATTGATGATGAAGACAAATACGAGTCCTGCCCACTCTGGGCAGGAAAACATGAACCTTAATTCACTCACTAACCATGTGAAATTTACCATTTGAAATTTATAGCATAAATACAAAACAATATATTTTTCAACAATGCCTTCTCAGAGCTCTTCAGGCTATAATCCCTGCAAATTTAGACCACAGTCTCATTCACTGTTGAACACACATTCCCAGGAGAGAGAAGGCTAGTAAGCAAGGGCTCATGTGCAAAGTGAGAATAGCATCCCCATTCACACAAATATCTGCCCCTTGTTGGGACGATATAGTCACAACCATCATAGGTAAGGCAGGGCAGAAATCCAAAGGGCCTGCTGGCCTCGTGGAGCAAAAGTCTCAAAAGCTCCCAGAGGAGGAAGGCAGCCACCAACCTCTGCTCTTCGCCTCCACCCCCCAAACCCACCCCCGACACACACAATGCCTGACAAGGAGCTCAGAGCTTGTGAAGGATGCTGAGTCACAGGGGCCAGGGCAAAGTCCCCTGTTGCAAAACTGTCCTAATTGACCTGGAGCAGGGGTGTCCAACCTTTTGGTGTCTCTGGGCCGCACATTAAATACATTGCGACTCATAATCACAAAAAGTCCCGATGTTTTAAGTAGATTTACAGTTGTGTGTTGGACTGCATTCACAGCTGTCCTGGGCTGCGTGTGGCCCACGGGCCACAAGTTGGACACCCCCGATCCCGGACCATTCACACAGGGAGTTTGGAGTAGAGGAGAAATGGGCATTTTTGTTAAGTGACTTTACAGTAGTGCATCCTTATAATTATTAACATGCTCTTATATTTTGTAACAATTTGAATATTTTGTAAAAGATTTGAATATTACAAATCTTTATTTTTCATAAAACAGGCAAAAAAGGTATTTTATTATTGCTTTAATTTGAACTTAGTAATGCTGAGCCTATATTTGTATATTTTAATCATTTGTACTTTTTTTTAAAATAAAGATTTTACTTGTTTTTAGAGAGAGGAAGGGAGAAAAAAAGAGAGGAAGAGAAATATCAATGTGTGGTTGCCTCTCACGTGGCCCCCACTGGGGACCTCATCCACAAGTCAGCACATGCCCTGCCTGGGAACTGAACCAGTGACACTTTGGTTTGCAGCCCACGCTCAGTCCACTGAGCTACATCAGCCAGGGTTCATTTGTATTTCTTTGAATTACCTGTCTGTGTCTGTGCCCATTGTGTTCTACCAGGGAACGTGTTCTACCAGGGAACTTTTTCTCATGTGATTTTTAGGGAATGGAGACACACATACAAATAGAGATTGCCATTTGCCCAAGATACACATTATAATTATTTTTCAAAATATATTTTTGAGTGTGTTTATGGTGTGTGTTTGTTGTTATTGTTCTAGTTAAGATTTGTTGGTTTTATGTTTTTTTTTAACTTTTAGAGTTTTCAGTTGGTGCTTTATGTCATTAAAAGGTCTTCCTACTCTTAGTCGACAGGAATAATTTACTCATTTTCTTCAGAATTTTTATATTTTTGTTTTTGCATTTAAATCTTTCTCTTGTCTGTAATTGATATTGATATAAGAATGAGGCATAACAAGCAGTTCTTCCAATGCCATATATTGATTAGTCCATCTCTGATGGACTAATGGTTTGAAATTCTATCTTATCACATATTAACCCCAGTCTGTATTGGGTTAATTGGTCTACTACCTCATTTTAAAACTATCGCCGGGGCTGGTGTGGCTCAGTGGATGAGTGCCAGCCTGCAAACTGAAAGGTCACTGCTTCATTTCCTGGCCGGGCACATGCCTGGGTTACGGGGCCAGGTCCCCAGTTGGGAGCCTGCGAGAAGCCACCGATGTTTCTTTCCCTCTCCTCCGCACTTCCTTACCCTCTCTCTAAAAAGAAATAAATGTTTTAAAAAATCACTGTTGATTCATAGTACATAGCCTTACTATAGAAGTGTATTCACTTTTCTTTCTCAGAATTCTCCAGTTTCCCTATGGTTTATATTTCCAGGTAAGCTTTAGAATCATTTGGGCATGCTAAAAACAAGCCAGTTGAGATTTTGCTTGTGATAGTTATTAATTTATAGATTAAAATTTAAAAGCATATATATAATATTGGAGCTTCTCCTCCAATATTAAGACGTCTCATATGAAACATGGGTAAGGTAATCTCATTGTAGTTACATTTCCTGTATTTCATGGAGAGTTACGGTTTTCTTCATGAAAGTACTGCATGTTTTTTATCAAGTGCATTTTATCAATTTTGGTATAATACTTGCTGTTGTGAAAGGCAAAGTATCAAGACAGTTATATTTTCTAACTTTTTAAAAATCAATAGGAAAGTTCTTGCTTTCCTTCCTCAAATTATTAATTGCTCAATGGCTTGCTTTATTGACTTGATAATATATATTGGAGCATACAATAAAAAAAAAACCCACTAATTCATGAGCTTATTTCCAGTACTCTATTCATAAATTTTGATATGAAGCCACATACCCTAGATTTTACTTGTAAATCATCCAAAGCCTTGAAGACACTAAAACATACATAAGCCAAAAATATTAAGTAGCATGTAAAATATTACCCACATTGCTGGTGTAGTTTCCGGATATTGATACCTATTGTCATAAAATATATAATTCTATGCTATGGATGAGTATGGGGGCATTTGTTACCATTATTTAAAAACAAAATTTCCTCATTTTATGAATCCTACAAACCTAGAGACCCAAGAAGACTAACGAATCCCAAGTACCAGAAGTATGAAGAAAACCACATTAAGGCACATCATAACCCAATAGCTCAAAATTAGTAATAAGAAAGAAAGAAAGAAAGAAAGAAAGAAAGAAAGAAAGAAAGAAAGAAAGAAAGAAAGAAAGAAAGAAAGAAAAGCAGCCAGGAGGAAAAAGACCCATCACATGCAGAGGAACAAAGGTAAGGGTTAACGGCAGATTCCTCGTGGAATATAATGCAAATGAGAGGACAGTGGAGCTGCATGTTTACCGTATTGAAAGAAAAAAAACAAGAATTCTATATGAAGCAAGAATATCTCTATAAAACAAGGCCAAATAGAGACATTTTTAAACATACAGAAGCCAAGAGAATTCATCACCAGCACACTGGCACCACAATAAATGTGAAGGAAAGACTTTCCAGCAGACAGGAAATGATATCAGATAGAAATCTAGATCTACAAAAGAGACAAGCAACAATGGTAATGGTAACTATCTGAGTAAATATATAAGATTTTTTTAAGTGTTTAAATCTCTTTTAAAAAGATAATTGACTATTTAAACAACAATAGTAACAATGTCGTGTGAAGTTTATAACATATGCAATAGTGAAATACAGAACTATAACAAAGTTTGGGAAGTGAGAAATGGTATTATAAGGTTCTAATAATATATGTGATAATATATTATTATATTATGTATAATATAATAATATATATGTAGTATAATATCATTTGAAAGTAGACTGTGATGAATTATGGATGTAAACAAAAATGCCTGAAGCAATCACTAAAGTAACTAAACCAAGAATTCCTAGCTAATAAGTCAAAGAAAAGAAAATAAATTCATTAAAAACATTAATCTAATAGGTGGCAATAAAGGCAAAGCACAAATGGCATGAGGCAAAATAATAATAGAATCAATTTATCAATTGGACATAACAATCCTGAATAGTTATGTACCTAAAAACAGAATGCTAAAATTTATGAAGCAAAGCTGATAGAAACTTCTAGAAGAAATAGAAAAATTCACAATTAAAGAATGCAACCCCCTGCTCTTAATAGTGAACAGAACACACAAACATCTAGTCAGTCAAGATACAGAAGACCTGAGTGACACTATCAACCCACCGAATCTGATGTTTGTAGGACACTTCACCTAACGACAACAGAATACGCCTTTTTTTCCAAGTACACATGGAACACATTTACCAAGTAGATCATGTTGTGGGTGATAAAATAACTGAATAAATTTTTAAAAGGCTCTGGCTCAGTTGGTTGGGCGGCATCTTGCAAAGCAGGTCACTTGTTCAATTTCGATTCCCAGACGGCACATTCCTGGGTTGCTGGCCCAGTCTCCAGCCGGGGCACATGGAGGTGCATTCAAGAGGCCACCAGTGGGTGTTTCTCTCCCTCCCTCCCTTCCCCTCTCTCTAAAAGTAAATAAATTTTTGAAAGATCCAAGTTATACAGAATATCTTCTTTAACAACAATGAAATGAAATCCGACATTAATAAGAGATCTGTGGAGACTGCAAACATATGAGTTGAACGAAACACTTTTAAGTAACATGGGTAAAAAAAAGACATTAGAAAGTATTTTGAAAAGAATGAAAATAGAAATGCAACGTATCAAAATTTGGGGGATGCCTAAACAAGATTCAGGGGCACATTTATAGCAATAAACAGCCATATTGAAAATGAGAGATTTCAAAATCAATGACCTCTGCTTCTATCTTACAAAGCCAGAGAAATGAGAGCAAATTAAATGCAAGGTAAGCAGAAGAAAGAAAGTAATAAAGATCAAAGTGGAAATCGATGAAATAAAAGCCTGAAACAATAGGTAAAATCAATGAAACTAAAAGCAAGAAAGACTGATTAGAGGAGAATGCAAGGATACACCAGTAACTGATATCAGGAGTGAAAAAAATAACATCACTACAGCTTCCACAAGCATGGAAAGGATAAGGGAACATTGTGAACAACTTTGTGCTTGTAAATTCAACAACTTAGATGAAATGGACAAATTCCTTGAAAGACACAAATTACCAAAGCTTACCTAGGAAGAAATATATAACCTGAAGAGCCCTGTATGTATTGAAGAAATTGAATTTGTAGTTTGAAACTTTCCCACCAAGAAAACCCCAGGCCCATAAGGGCAGCACTAGTGAATTCTGCTAAACATGTACACATTCTCCACAGACTCTTCCAGAAAACTGAAAGGATGGGAGCACTTCCCAGCTCATTCTATGACTCTTGGGTTACCCTGATTCCAAAGCCAGACAAAGACATTACAAAGAAATTGCAAACCAATATGTCCCCATGTCAGAAACATAGATGACAAAAATCTAAACAAAATTTTAGCCAATTGATTTCAAAATACATAAAAAAGATAATGTATTTTGCTCAAGTGAAGTTGATCTCAAGAATGCAAGATTGTTGTAACATTTGAAAATTTATTAGTGTAATTCATCATATTAAAAACTAAAAAATATGCATCTATAAATAAAAATATAAATTATCTCAATAGATACAAAAACATTGAGAAAAATTCAACATTCATTTCTGATAAAAACTCTCAGAAAAGTAAGAATAGAAGAAAATTCCTTAATCTGATAAAGGGCATTTACTTAAAATCCTACAACTAGCATTATACTTAATGGTGAGAAAAGGAATGATTATTTCCTAAGATCAGGAGCATGAATGCCCACTCTCAGCATTGAACATTCTAGCCAGTGCAATAAGGCAAGAGAGAAAAATAAACGTCCATATTGGAAAAGAAAGACCTAAAGCTGTCTCTTTTTTTGCAAATGACATGCTCCCTTACATAGAACATCAGATGAAATCTATAAAAACCCTACTAGACACAATGAGTGAGTCTAGTGAGTTTGTAGGATATAAGCTCGATACAGGAATTACTTCAATTTCTATATCCTAGCAAAGAAGAATCAAAAATTAAAAACACAAAAAGGTATTGTTAAAAGGACATCAAAAAAACAAAAATTCTTAGGAATAAATCTAATAACAGGGGTAAAAGGCTTATACACTGGAAACTACAAAACATTGCTGAGAGAAATAAAGAAGACCTAAATAAGTGGAGATATACCTTGTTTGTAACTTGGAAACTCATTACTGTTATCAGTTCTCACAAACTAATCTCAAGATTCAACAAAACCCAATCAAAATCCTAGCATACATTTTTTGAAAATTGACAAGCTGATTCTAAAATTCATATAAAAATTCAAAAGACTTTGAGAATATTCAAAACAACTTTGAAAAATAAAACTGTCTCGGGGCTAACACTAGCAGATTTCTAAAATCATAAAGTTAATGTGCTATTGGCATAAAAACAGATAAATAGATCAATGGAGCAGAATAAAGGATCTAGAAATAGACACACACATATAAACAACTAACTTCAACAAGATTGCCAAGACAATTCAGTGGAGAAATGGTTGCCATTTCATCTGGAACAATGGGCTATCCGTATCCAAATAAAACAAAAAAACTTCGATCCATATTTTACAACATACCAAAAACTAACTCAAAATGAATCATAGACCTAAATGTAAAACCCCAAACCATAAAACTTCTAGCAGGAAACAGGAAAATTTTGTGACACTGAGCTAGGCAAAGAAATTCTTACATTTAACACTAAATGCACAATTCATAAAATAACATTGTTCAACTAGACTTCATCAAAATTTTAGACTTCTTGAAAGATACTGGTAAGAAAATAAAAATACAAGCCACAGATTGATAGAACATAATTTCAGAGCATATACCCAATAAAGGACTTGCATTCAGGATAGAGTACTCTCAAAACTCATATATGTTAGGACGTAATCCAATTTTTTAAATAGGCAAAAATTTTCAACAGAAAGTTCACCAAACAACATATGTAAATTACAAAAAAAAAAAAACAATTTAAGAAGCACTAAACATCATTAGTCTTTAGGGAAATGCAGATGAAGACCATAATGTAGTACCACTACATACTAAAATGGTTACATTTAAAAGGACATTTAGTACCAAGTGTTGACAAAGATGACAGAGGAACTGGAACTCTCCTACAAGGCTGGTGGGAATATAGAATGATACAACCACTTTGGGAAAACAGTTTGCCAGTTTCTTAAAAAGTTAAACATATATACCACATGATACAGCTATTCTACCCCTACACATTTACCTAAGAAAATTGAAAGCGTATGTCCATGCCAAGATTTTTACTTTGTTTGAAAAGCTTCGTTTGTAATAGCCTCCAACTGGAAACACAAATGTCCCTCAGTTGATGAATGGATACGCGACTCACGGTGTGTCCATGCAATGGAATGATACTACTTGGCTAACTCTCAATACAATCATGGTGAGCAAGAGAAGGCAGACACCTCTCCTCTCCCCAAAAGAAAACATGCCATATGATTCCATTTACATAAAACTCTAGGAAATGCAAACTCATTCACAGTGACAGCAAACAGACCAGTGGTTGCCTGAGTCTGTGACAGAAGAGGGTGGGGAGGAATGGGCGGTGGCTACAGAGGAGCGTGAGAAGGTTTGGGGGCTGATGGAAATCTTCATGATGCTGACTTATGATGGTTTTATGAGTGTGTGCATGTCAAAACTTAAATTGTGTGCTGGTATGTCAATTATAACTCACCAAAACTGTTAAAATTTGGTAACATGTTTCTTGAGAACTTTAAAGAAAATCAATCTGATCATTCCTATTGAAAGATGGGAGGACACAGGAAGACTTTGATTATAGACTCTTATTCCAGAGCAAATCATAGCACGAAGGCTGTTTCTTGCAAAGTTTTGCTTTCTTATTTTATTGTTGTTGGTTTTGACCTATCTTTTCTTAGTAATAGTTTGTAGGAGTCCCCATAACACTGTTTTGATATAGAGTAAGCAGAACCAATATCTAAAAACCTTCTGGAAAATATCCTCTCCTTTAAAATGAAAAAGGACCATTTGTCATCATTTTAGAAGGAGGAGAACAGTTTCTCAGGTAACTGTAACCCAACTTGTTATGAAGTTATAGCCAGTCCAGTATTCCCAGTCTAAAACAGGGAAGTAGAATGCCCATTAAATGAATTGGTTAGCATTGTGTCACCTATTTTTTTGTCACTTTATTCTAATGTGGAAATGTAAATCTACTTTGTACGAAACTGAATTCCTTTTTAAAAAAATAAGCAGGAAGTCTTCCGAATCCACAGATCCCAGGTGGAGAGATTCTGTTCATTATCTGGCGCCCAGCCTCCGCTACAGCTTCTGAATGGATGGGGAGCCGATAGACACCTGGCAGGACAGTGTTTGGATCCTGGTACGAGGAGGACACAGAGGAGCAGTTTGGCCAGGACTGAGCATCGCGGAGGCAGACAGACCACTTCGAGGACAGCACGCAGCACGCCACACTTACTCTCGTGGGCTTTGCTATTCACCTGTTCTTTACATTTTTCTAAATTGTGGTACACAATGACTGTTTTCATTCTGAGATATTCTTTTTGTGCTCCTCAATTCCAGTCAATTGTGGCTCTTCAGAAACTAAAGGTTGAGGAACTTAAAGTGAGAATACTGAAGCAGCCTACGAGCAACATGGAATAATATAAACTGTTGAAAGCTGGGATTGGGACTGGTTGCTGTAGGCATAAGTTTTGTACAGGGTGGGCAAAAGTAGGTTTATAGTTGTGAGTATGCAACACAGAGTTTAGGCTTGCCTTATTACTTATTAATTATTGTATTATATTGTCCTTACGAACAACTGTCAACCTGCTTTCGCCCTGTCCTGCATGTCCCGCCAAAACACAATGCTGGTCTTTGAGACCGTCTTGGAACAGACATTTCAAGTAGAAAGAAACAAAGACAAAACAAAACCAAAAACAACAATAAAAAATGATAATTGAAGTGATTCTGTTAAGTGGGGGCATTTGGATAAACACATTCTTTCCATTTATTGACCACCTCCCTCTCCTTTAAATAAGTTAAAAGATTATGACCATAAAAACTGCCTTAGTTAGAGCATTATCATTTAACATTTAAAGAACACCTCATTTCTAATGCTATCTTATTGTTAGGGACTTTTTATTTTGCCAAAGCAACTTCCTATCTCTTTCTCATAGGTTTTGATTATAAAAGCGATCTTAACATTTTACACATGTACATACAATTTCCCCCACCACCTGGCCAAGAGATGTTCCACAAATATTGCATATTTTTAACACTATACACATATGGCCATTATTTTCCCCTCTTCTGTTTTTTTATTCTCAAATGTATTTCATATTCTGGCTTCATTCTTCTGATTCATACACATTTGTAGACTTCCACACATTTGTATTGTTCCCAAGATCCATTGTTCTTCCTCTCTCCTCCCACTTGAAAACACCCATTAATGAGTAGCAAAAGAAAGCATCTTGGTCCCGGACAGCCTGGAGGCTTTGAAGCCTGGACCGGGGATGCTGGCTCCAATGCCTCCATCAAACCGGGGACATAACACCTGTTTCTATTTCAGCCTCTGTCAAGCACAGATAGTAATGGTCCCTGCCTTGCAGGTTTGTTGTGGGGATTAAATGAGATAAAATATGCTCCAGAGCCTCTCCCACACCTCCCTTTTTTGCCAAGTAGTCAAAATCTTTTTATATGAGTATGTTAATAACAACACTGGCTGACCTGCCAGGCCCTGTTGCATGCATGCATCGTACAGCATTTCACCGTTGTAACTGCTGTCTCAGTCCTGGCATCATCCTCAGCTTGCAGAGCAGATAACTAAGGCTTAGAGATGCTGCCACCTACTTACTCCAGTCACACACGGCGTACGTGGAGTGAACACCCACTATCTTGCTTCAGAGCCTGAGCTCTGGAATTCTGTCTTCTTGTGAATCCCTGTGTCTGTCCTTCATATCCTTTTGGGGAGATTATATTTTCCTCCTTGTTCTTTTTTAGATATATTTTCTAAATTTGATTTTATATTGGTCTTATCACTGCAAACATTTTGTTAAGCAAAATGGATAGGAATAAAAAAATTTAATACTGATATACTAAAATCCCTTTTTTTGTACAAACCCTTTCCCATAAATTCCTTTTTTTTTTCCTTGAAGCCCAAATTCAGTCACTACTTTCTGACATCGTAGCCACCTTGCTTGCAAATCCACTGACTCAGTGGGAATTATTTTATTTTTTGAGATTGCCTGGCATTCTTAATTCCTTCTGTCATCTTTCTCACGCCTTTTTCACACTGTGTCTGCTGGGTATCTTCTCTCCAGAGCAGTTCTCGTTCCTTACCGAACTTAAAACACAGGGCCCGTGGAAAATCAGAATGTTGTGCATGTTTGACTTCCGAGGCTTTTAAGCCTCTTGCCCTCATGCCCCACATCTTGAGCACTCCCGCCTTTGACGGCAGCAGGAGGCTCAAACCTCAGGAGCCCCCGCAAGAACCCTCACCCTGGGCTCACCCCAGACCACAGTGAAACCCGCAGCAGTCTCCTCTCCTTGCTCCTGAAACCATTTTGGATTAACTCGGGAGGCCAGTCCTGATCTCCCCGAAAGACCTGTTTTGTGTAATACCCTCTTCATGCCTTTTGGTGTGGGGGTTGTCAGTAGTCCTGACGTCTGACCTGAACTTGGGATGAAGGGTCCGTCCTGTTCCTGTGGGGTCCACAGTACCCTGCGTCAAAGGAAGCCCTGTTCTCCTGCCTCTTGTGAGTTACCTCTGAGTTGCCACCTTATAACAAACACACGGTGCCCAGAAGTTGCTTAGCCTGCCTCACCACCATTCCAATGCTGCCTGCTAAATTTCCCTTGAGCTCAGTGTATTTCCCGATTTTTTATTACCCTTGTTTTCTTAGTATAAACCAAAATTCTCACCAGCCCATGCTTTGTTCGTACTTCTTCAATATTACTCACATTATTATAGTTCCCCTTTCTTTTGAGTTTATGACTTTTCATTTTTGTTGCCTCTTGCTCGGGTCTCTGCAGTGAACTGTTCATTCAATTCAACAAGCAATCCTGAACGCTGACACATGTTGTAGAGAAGCAGACAGATTTGCTGGGAAATGGTGTGGCTAGTCATGTCTTGCAACTTTTCAGTCAGTAATGACCCTTCTACCTTAACAAACCATGGTGACACACAGTAAAGGTGACAAGTATGGGCCTGTCTCAGAGATATTGCGGGTTTGGCTGCAGACACCATGATAAAATGAGTCTCGCGGTAAAGTGAGTCATAGGCCTTTGGCTGGTGGAGGGTTTTGGCTTCGATTTGTAAAAAAACACAACATCTGTGAAGTGCAATAAAGTGAAGCGTAAAAAGCGAGGTATGCCTGTACTACCTATAATTATTGGAATGTTCGCTTTAATAGCAATGCATCTTCAACTGAAAAGGTGACACGTTTGTGGAACACAAAGTGCAGACAGCAGTGTCTCCCTCTTACCTCGGACATCCGCCTCCTCCCCAAGGGCAGTCACTTTAACCCTTTCAGATATTTGCAAAACATTTATAAATATGAATATTCTATATGTGTGTGTATATATATATACACTTATATGCACATAAACATATACTTTGAAATTATACTTTTATATATAATTACATATACTTTTTTAAAGGAAAAACCTTCAAAATAGAAATATGTTATACCAATGTGAGCATGAGAATCAGAGACCTCATCTGCCATCAGTTCTGTGTCCAGTGCCCAGACAAGACTGGGCACTTAGCGCTCAATAAACAATTGTTCAATGAATGAATAATATTGTTCACAAAATACATCTTGGGAGGCATCCCATATCACACATATGTTCTAGCTCATTCTTTTTAGCAAATTTTATTTATTTTTTGAAAGATTTTATTTACTTATTTTTAGAGAGGGGAACAGAGGGAGAGAGGGAAACATAACTGTGTGGTTGTCTCACAAGAGCCTCCACCAGGGACCTGGCCTGCAACCCAGGCATGTGCCCCGAATGGGAATTGAACTAGCAACGCTTTGGTTTGCAGGCCTGCACTCAATCCACTGAGCCACACCAGCCAGGGCAATTAATTTTATTTCATTTTCTAGATTTCTCATAATTCATTTAACTGAGGCCCTAGGATGGACATTTATGTTATTTCCAAACCCTTTGCTATAGAAGGTTAAATTAACAAAACATAATCTAGGTAATGCTTCTCACATGTTGCTTTAATATACTAATGTTTATAAAAAGTTTTTTAGTCTTTTCAAGAACATGACATAAAAATTGATCATTGTATTAGAGGTTTTGGGCTTTTTTTTTTTTAAGAAAACCTATTAAAACTGCCTAAATATGAGATAGCAAAGTGATTACTTTAAAAAAGAATATATTTTAGCCCTGGCTGGTGTGGCCCAGTGGATTGAGCACTGGCCTGTGAACCGAAAGGCTGCTGGTTTGATTCCTCGTCAGGGCACATGCTGGGATTGTGGGCCAGGTCCTAGATAGGGAGGGCGGGCAGGGAGCAAGAGGCAACCAGTGGAAGTTTCTCTCACTCATCAATGTTTCTCTCCCTCTCTTTCTCCCTCCTTTTCCTTCTCTCTAAATAAATAAAATCTTTTCTAAAAAGTACATTTTAAAAATTTGTAAAAATTTCCTGGAGCCCTGGCTGGTGTAGCTCAGTAGACCGAGAGTGGCCTTGCAAGTGAAAGGGTCGCTGGTCTGGTTCCCAGTCCGGGCACATGCCTGGGTTGCAGGCAGGGTCCTTTGTGAGGGGTGTGTTAGAGACAACCACACACTGACGTTTCTCTCCCTCTCTTTCTTCGTTCCTTCCCCTGTCTCTAAAAATAAATAAGATGAAAAAAACCACTTCCTGGAGTAAACAGATGTTACCTATCTGCAAATTAATCATAGGAAACACTGTCTGCTTGTTTGTTTTTTACCAGTTTGCTCTTGGGCAATTTACTAGAAATTAGAAATTAAAAAATTTAAACAATGAAAGTGTTAAGTAGCAGAAATGTATAAAACAATTTAAAATGACTGAAATACTTCAGATTGAGAGGAACAAAAAACATCTGGTGGAAGTGAGGGAATGAATCCCTCAGTCATTAAAATTACCACTAAAGCCCCCCTTCTCATTCTGGAAAATTGGTCCTCTAAAAGACTTTTTTTAAAAAAAAGATTTTATTTATTCATTTTTAGAGGGGAAGGGAGGGAGAAAGAGAGGGAAAGAAATATCAATGTGTGGTTGCCTCTCATGCACCCCCTACTAGGGACCTGGCCTGCAACCCAGGCATGTGCCCTGACTGGGAATCAAACCGGTGAACCTTTGGTTCGCAGCCCACACTCAACCCACTGAGCTATACCAGCCAGGGCACCCAAAAAGACTTTTCATTAATGAAAAATTGCAATGCTGTTTAACTTATAATAAGTTAAATCTCACAGTCTAAAAAAAAAAGTATGAAATCAGAGATTCAGAACATCTTTTTACTGTTTATTTGAGAAACATCTTTTTCTTCAGCTTTGTCATAGAAACTATTACCAGTTCAGTGGCAGAATTCCCGGTTGAATGTTGTGGAAGGATTTTGATGTGGAATGGAGCTGGAGGACATGAAATGGAGAATCTCACTCATGTACCCACAGAACTGCATGTAAGACTGAGAGGCTCATTTCTGTAAATGCCTGATATGCAGAACATGGAGACTTATCTCCTGACCAGTGAAAACCCACCAAGAATTTCTGCCCATCCTGAAGTGAATGAACTTAAGTGCCCGGACGCTGGCTGGACCTCCTCCCTCCTTGCACTCCCTGCCCCAAATCCTCAGTGGACTCACCTGCAGCGTGCAATGGCATGTGTACCCAGAATTGCAAATCCTCTGCTATTCCCAATACTCTCAAATTCTGGTCATTTGGGCTTGCCTCAGTTTACCTCTTTATTTAATTGACAAAGTTATAGAAGCCAAATTCAAACTAGCTTCGACAAACTAGTAAATTCACTTACACCCGTAGCTGGGAAGTACAAGGCAGACCCAGGGTTCAGGCACAGTGGTAATCACAGGTTTCACAAACCCTCAGGGCTCGCTCTCCTTCCACATCTGGACCTTTCTCCCCGTCTATGCTACCTTTTTTCCCCTGTGCACACAGTTCTTTCCTGTAGCCAGGAAGGATGGCCTCTTGCAGTCCCAGACTCACACAGCCCAATTAAGCAAATAGAGCAGACAAAAACGCTTCTGTTTCCTAACATTGGTTGGGCCAGTCTGAGTATCTGGGAGAGGCAAGGCAGGGGAGCTCCCGAGGGACAGGGCGGAGGCACACCACACTAAGATAAGGAGCAGTTAAGGAACTCGGAGCCTAGTGAAAGGATAGGAATAAACAAATCGGTATAATTTTATAATGTTGTGTGCTACAGGAGCCCAGGAGAATGAGTGACCAAATCTTTGTTTTAAAAACTGACTCAGCCTTCCATGGTTAATATCAGTGTTGCATCATCTGAATAAATGCATAGAATCCTTTGACCTTTATATGCCATTTCTCTGAAGTGCAACATTTCCTCACGAAAACCTCACCAGTTTACCAAGCTTCTTACCCCCATATTCACTCCCCTAACCATTCCCTCAGGTTGAGAAGATAAAAGGCTTATTCCAACTTTTAAATGAGCAATGTTTTTTCTAATTAGTCTACTTCCCCAAATATATTGAGCTTGTTTTTCAGTTGTGTTCCTGTCTACATTATCATCATTAATATTTCATGTAGTATATTTTGATGGGGTGAGAGGGGATAAGGCAAAAGCATCAGAGAAATTAAATAAATGCCAGTTTCAAAAGTAAACTTCAGGCAGCCTGATTCTGAAATGCCTTTTGGAATACATATAAAATCTCAGATATTTAAATTGGAGGACACTTAAAAAGTAAATATTTAAATGGTGAGACATTCCTTCACAGGATTCTGAAGAGGAAAAGAAAATACAAATGAGAAAACTCGATAATAAAAATAAACACAACTGAAGCATGCACAAAGTGTGGCTCAGGTAGGTGCATTCCTTGGAGGCCATTTGGCATTTCCATGGCTGGTGATAACAGAGAAATATTTTTTAGGATGCCCAAAGCTGATATCCTAACACCAGCACAGAAATATAGCAGGTGATTGTAGGCCTTTAAAAAGTGACTTTGATTTCTATAGAAAAGCATTTTTAGTCATTATCAGAGTTAGTTAGAAACAATAAATTGCACTCCAATGCCAATCTCAAAACTGAAAGACAAACAAGTCATTTAAAATGTACATATCAGTGGCTCCCTTAAACACGCGGGAAGTTACCTGGAATCTTGAAAAACATAAACAGCATGTGATAAAATTACTAAACTCATTCTAGAAAATAATAAAAGCTTGGAGAGGCTATGAACAACACTTCCTCTATGGGAGACCCTAGCCTATTTTATTTCTATTTTGGTTTGTCAAACGTGTATTTCAATATGCAAAAGTGGAAAGCATCTGGCCTGCGCCAGGGTCTCAAATCTGCTGGAGCACCAAGGGAAAGCCCCCGATGGAGACAGATGTTGAGACAGAAGGGGCTGAAGGGGATTTAGAAGGGCTGGTGTCCTGCTGCTCAGGAAAGCCGGGAAATTCTGCAAACACCTCATGATTCACAGCTAGTAAGGTTGCAAAGGAGATATAAGACCCCAAGGTTTCTCCTAGGATTACAGAGAGCTAGCAAACTCTAAAACTGGGTAAATGTGGTTCTTTGGAGCTACATCAGAAGTGTCATAGGTGGGCACAGCTAACCAGGTTCTTGGTGATTGGGACACAGAATTGAACCAAACACCCAGAGTTTATAGCAGAGAACATGGGAGCGGGCCAACTTCAAGCAGAGAGTGACCTCATAGGTTGGAGGGATTCTATTCTTATAGGGCAGATCCTTCCTGGGTAGCTTTGGGAGGCTTTTACTACATGTGTAAAGTAGTTGTATTACTTTAAAGGTACTCCACATGTGGTCTCCCATGATTCTCCTTGATTGGCCACCAGAGAAGGGGTTGCACAATGTTACCAAATAGACCCCTCCTTCTCCTGGGGTCCCCCTATACTAGGTTCACCTTGCCCGCCACCAGGGAATTATAGCCCTCCATGTCAGAGATTGGTGAAAAGGAAAGACATTATTTATTCAAAAGTTATACAGATTTAAGACTAATGACTAAATGTCTTCATTAAAATCCCAAAGTCCCTTAAAACACCCATAAACACACACAGTCCTCCCTTCCCCCCTTTGCCTGGTCCCAGGTACCATATTTCAGGAAAAGAAATAGAAGTCTGTGGCTCAGGCAGCCCCCGGTTCTTCCCAGTAATCCATGCTCAGCTGGCAGGCCTCCTGCAGTTCCCAAAACCATCAGCTGTCACCAGTGTCTCCAGTTCTTAATCCAAAACCATATGGCACCTTCTCATGGCCTACCAGCAAGAGTCCTTTCACCCCTTTCCTTCCCACAGCACCTCTCCTTCATTCTTCCAAACTGCTAAGAGAGAGCTCTGCATCGCTGCTACATCTTGCTTTCCAGGTTCCTAAGCTGCGTGGCAAAGGGAGACCCAAAGCCTCGTGGTTCCTCCTCTGCTAAAGCCAAGCAGTTCTCCTCTCTGGTAAAGCTGCAGGATTCTTCTTATCATCACTGCTGCGCCTGGGTTTAAATCCCAGCACCAATCTTCCTCTGCAGCTTCATTTCCAACTCCTCCCACGATCAGCTACACTTGTCAGCATTCCCGAATTTTTCCAACTTTTTTGGGCTGCCATAGTAAGTCCGGGCAGGCATGGTCCTGTGGCGTGGAGCCAATCATCTGCAAGCTCTTACACAGGTTCTGTAACCAGGGGGAGTTGCCTCCCAGTTACATCATGGGTTGAAGTCACTCACTTCTCCCCTGGCTCATAGCTTGGCCACAGCTATTTAACATATCTATGAAACCAGTTAAAGGTTATAAATATGTTAAATGACTGTTCTAGAGGTTATCTGCAAAATTGTTGCTATGCAAAACAACTCTCAATGGCCTGGCTGCCTGTGTCCCATCCCCCAGTTCAGACTTGTGGGGGTGAGGACATCCCATATTTTTAATATTTCCTGGACATCCTGAGTTCTGGACCCCATTACAAATCCTTCTTTTGGGGGCTCCCTGGCTGCACCCACTTACAGAAGCAAATCTGCATGCTATGAGTCTCTAGCTGGCATGGTATTTCTACCTGAGAGTAGAAAATTTTCTCTCAGAATAAGCAACACTGAGTTGAGTTTGGCATGATTATCATCATTCAAACAAAGGGCCATGGCCCTTTCAATCCTGCTCTTGTATGTACTGTTGTATTGTTGCATGCAAGAAAGACTTTTACTTTTATAGGAAATGTGTAATGAAATGGTCAATATGCTAGACTCACCATCCAATCATTTAGACCCAGTGTAGCTGTAATCAAAATTGGCCAGGTTGCTGGCAGTTGCCATATTCAGAGAAGAAAGGAGAAAAAGCAGATCCTCCTACGGAGGCTCTACCCAAGACATTCTACTGTCCGTGTTCTGGGTAATGCCTTTTATAGCATTTAAACAGAAACTTGCCATTAGTATCTGAACATCTGACCTACAGAGAAATGTGAAGGTGAAAGTGGTCACACTGCCCAGGAACCCTCACCTTACAGAGGGATCACGGGGTCCCCTTAAAGTAGCATCTTCTCAGATGCTTGAATAGACGTCCTTAAAGACTGGGTTGGCCAAAAAGTCTGTTTAGTTTCTCTGTAAAGTAAAAGACACATTTTTCATTTTTACCAATAAGTGTATTGATTTGAATATTTTGAGTATGTCAGCTCTCTCCAACAATTGGCTTTTTGTGGGTAGAGGCCAGGGATACTGCTAAACATCTTCTGATGCATAAGACAGCCCCACAGCAAAGGACTACTTGGTCAAAATGTCAGTTGTAGGGAGCCATTTCACATGTTGTGGAATTGTAGCTCAGCCTCCACGTGGAAAACCAGTGGGGAGTGAGTGGCATGCAGGACCACGCCCATGGAGAGGTTTTCCTATGGGGAATCAGGCCCGCATTGCACCTAGACTGCTATGAGACTTGCTTTTGCTAAAACTCCCTCACCCTGAATTGAGGCAGCAAGGGTCTACTGTAACTTCCTAAAGTCTGTGCTAAACCTCCCAAGTATGGAGTGTAACTGGTTCAACCACTTTTCCCCTTGGTCTGCAACATCCTTCTGTTTGAAATAATTAGCAACACTCTTTCCTTTGTTATCTATAAAAGGTAATCACCTGCAGTGAATCTGTGCACAGTAAATGAGGACCATCCTCCATGTAATGAACCCAGAGAAGCAATAAAAGCCTGTGCAGGCAGGGGCTGGGGGCCCTCTAGCCCTCTCTCTCACTTAGAGAGTGGCCACGCCATCCCTTTTTTTCCACAGGATTTCTGTAGTCTGTGTGTATTTGTCTCTCGGCCACAACACACAGATCCTGCTGGCCAGGATCCGGGTCAGTCAGTAGTACCAAGAAACTTC
The DNA here is from genome assembly GCA_028533065.1 of Trachops cirrhosus. Classification (NCBI taxonomy): domain Eukaryota; kingdom Metazoa; phylum Chordata; class Mammalia; order Chiroptera; family Phyllostomidae; genus Trachops; species Trachops cirrhosus. Next base: position 42,728,747 of record CM052540.1, on the reverse strand, counting down.
ACAAACCACTTTTGACACATTCGATCAGTCACAGCACCTTCTTTGTACACTGCACAAATTTTTTTTGTGTGTGTTTCAGTTGCATTTTTACCTTCCTTGAAATAATAAAGCATAATACGCTGAAAGTGTTGCTTATTTTCTTCCATCTTCAATATTAAAATGGCTGCACAAAAATCCACCAATTTTCATAAGTTTATTTTTAAATGCACACTGATCTGACAGCTGTCACAATACAATCTAACAAAATTGTTCCAAATGAACTTAAAGACAACTAAGCACTAGTAGAGCCATTTTACTGAAAAAAACTAAACAAACTTTTTGGCCAACTCAATAACAAGGGAGGCCAATGGCAAAGGACGTGTTCTAACACTGATCAAACATCAGTTAGAACCTATGAAAATGTAACAGGATGTAGGCTTAATGGGGCACAGGATGAGAGGCCCTAGGGCCCCCACAAGCGTAGCTGAGGGCTGGGAAAAGCAGCTGCATGGGGATTGAGAGCTATTTTCTTTATTAATAGTAGACTAGCCTCCTAGTTTGTGTGGAGCCCCAAAGATGGGCATAACTTTGACATAGGATGTAACTGGGAGGCAGCTCCCCTAGTTACAGGGCCTGAGCAAGAGCTTGGAGATGGCTCACCCACCCCGTGGGGCCATGCCTGCCCAGACTAACTATGGCAGCCAAGGAAGGCAGAAAATAGGGGAGTGCTGGCAGGTGTAGCCAATTGTGGGAGGAGTCAGAAATGGGGTTACAGAGGAGGTTCCAGGCTTGGATTTAAACTAAAAGGTGGTTGGTCCACCATGAGGGACAAGGAACAATGTGAGACCACGTGGGGAGAAAAGGGGTGAAAGGACTCTCGCTGGTGGGCCATGAGGAGATGCCACGTGGCTTTAGATTAAGAACTGGAAATCCCTGCGACACAACTGACGGTGCTGGAAACTGCGGGAGGCCTGCCCAGCCGAACACGGATCACTGGAAAGAACCGGGAGTCTGGCCAAGCTACACGGACGTCTATTTCTTCTCCTGAGATACAGTACCCTTGACTGGCCTGGTTTGGCAAGGGGAGGCAGGAGTGTGTGCGTGTGTGTTTATGCGTGTTTTAAAGGGACTTTGGAATTTAACAGCAACATTCCACCATTACTCTAAACCTGTATAACTTTTGAATAAATAGTTCCTTTTCTTTTTACCAGACTCTGGCGTGGAGAACCGTAGTCCAAATATGGACTATGGGCAAAAAGAACCACCGTGAAAAATAAGAAGACATCGGGGGAGGGGTCTTGTTTCTCTAACAATAACAACAAATCCAAAATGATAATTGTTTAAAAATAAAGATGTAACCTAAAAGCTTACAGCTGCATGCCAGTCTTGGCCACTAACCCGGTAGCTCCTGACCCACAGACAGGCGGCCTTAGCCGTGCCTGGTTTGCGGACCCAGACCTCTGGACGTCACTGGGGTTGAAGAGAAGGGATGGTAATAGAAACTTCCAATGTTAAGCCTTCAAAAGGTACTTAATTTAATTTTTTAAAATGCGATCCAGTGAGCAACACCTCTCCTATTTAAAGCTTGCCTTCCAGAACTACTTCAATAAGAAACACTTTGGAGCACCGGGCACTGTGATTTCCCCTGAGGGGCTGGAGTGAATATTTTAGGCACTGCAGACTGCTCAGTGTCTGCCACAAATGCTCAGCTCTGTCACTGTGTGACAGCAGCAGCAGTCATAGACAGTAGGTAAGGAGTGACCGTGTCCCAATAAAACTTTACTTACCAACATCGAAATTTGAACATTGCATAAATTTCATATGTCTAGTATAATATTCTTTTTGTCTTCTTTACCCATTTAAGAATGTAGAAACCATCGTTTGCTTGTGGGCCCTACAAAAACAGACTGTAGGGGAGGTTTGACTAAGGGCCTCAGTTTGCTGAAACCAATGCCAACAAGACACCAACACCTGTGCCTTCCCACCCCCAGCTTCAAGCTCTCCCCATACACAAAGGCTGATGGAGGAAAACTGGACCCATCCACAGGGGGAAATGGGATTGTAACTACTATTATTAACTGACAGCCATATTAACACTGCAGGGGTGAGTTGGAAGAACAAATATTTGTTGAAAACCTAGACCATGCTATGTACTCACTATGCTTAAATCTTACTCATTTAATCCTGATAATGTCACGGGATATCACATACACATACACTTTCATAGACGAGGAAACAGAAATTATAAGTGCTTTGCCTAGACCTGGTTCCCTGCGTGGATTTCAACATGGGTCAGTCTTTTTAGAAAACCTTAATGTGGTATCTTGACCTGGAAAGAACTGAGTTTGATAGTGATGCGTGGAGCAGAGGTTGCACTTGGAAAAGATGAAACCCAAAGTTCAATGCCAGGGTGAACAGACGCAGCCTTAATGAGGACACATAAGAGTCGTGAAAATTCACTGCTCTGCTAGGACGGTAACCCCAGAGGCCACCCCAAGTCAGCCCAAACTGATCACAGGGTGTGACCCCCAGGCTGGCCTGTCCTGGTGAGATGGGCAGTCCAGAAACAGATCATTAACAAATCTAGTTTAATAAAAGCCAGACCACGTAGCAAGTTAACCCTCATATGAGAGCCAGAGGTTTAATGTTGCTGTTTTAAGATATGGTATTCAGATAAACTTCTGACATTTTCATTTTTTTCCCCTTTTACAAATGTAATGCATATTCACTTTGTAGAAACTTAGGAAAAAACATAGATAAGGAATATAGATTAAAAATTGTCCATCAAAATAATCACAGTTAACATTTCTGTGTAACAACCTTTAAATCCTTCTAGATTTACACATTTTCCCACACATTTTAAAGTGAGACTAGGCTATTCACACCACTTTTTGCACCATATATATCATGAATGTGTTTCTATGCCATTTCCCAAAGTCTAATTTGCCAAATGTAGCCCCCAAAACAAAGCCAAACCAGCAATCAAATAGGCTTATGCAATTCCACACCGGCAGCCCCTCAGGTGCTGACAATGCCTGTTTGTAAAGGCCTGCGAGGAGCTCCAGTGGGAACACCCGGTTCGCCTTGCTGCCATATCGCAATCGAACATACCCACCGTGCGGTTTCTCTGTCAGGGGCGTCCAAACTTTTGGCGTCTCTGCACCACACTGGAAGAAGAGTGGCCTTGGGCCATACATTAAATACATTATGACACGTAATCACAATAAAATCTTATAATATTTTAAGTAAATTTATGATTTTGTGTTGAGCCACATTTATAGCCATCCTGGGCTGCATGTGACCTGTGGGCCCCAGGTTGGACACCCCTGCTCACATAACATTTGGAAAATTAATGTTCTACAGAATATCTTTGGTGAAAGCTGTTCCACATCATTTGTCATGGATGCATAATATTCTGTTGTTATTTAAACAATCCATTAGAACTGAACATTGGATTGTTTTCAAATTTTCGTTATTATAAAAAAATACCACCATGTAGATTTTTGCAACCAAATCTTTGCAGACATTCCTGATAATTTTTTGGATGTGCAATTGCTTTATCAAGAATATGAACATTTTTAAAGGTATTTTTTAAAGAAATGAATACAAACTGGCACTTTGAAAAACTGTTGGCAACACCTACTAAAATGAATACATGCAAACTCTATGTATTAGTTTTCTGTTGCTGTATAGAAAGTTACCACAAACTTAAAACCATTTTTAGCTTACAGTTCTGTAGGTCAGAAGTGAGGGGGTCATCTGCTTGGGGTGTCATGAGGCCGAAACCCAAGGAGCAGGGAGGATTGAGTCCTCATTTAAGGTTCGGGGGAGAAATCCATGTCGTAGCTCATCTAGGTTGTTGGCAAAATTCAGGTCTTTGAGATTCTGGGACAGAGGGGGCTTGTTTCCTTGCTGACTGTGAGCAGAGGGCCACCCTCAGGTCCTCCAGGCCATTCTCCAGTCCTTGCCTGTGGACCGCTGTATCATCAAGCCAGCAACAAGGCCACAAGAATATTTAACACTTCAGACCTGATTTCCTCTTCTGCTCCCAGCATTTTTTTTCCTCTTGCTTTTAAAGCAGCTGGTGTTGTCAGACCAGGCCCACCTGGATATCTCCCTATCATAAAGCCCACCTGGATATCTCCCTAGCATTGGGGTGTGCAATCTTGGGGGCCATCATCCCTATTCTGCCCACTTCCCCCATGACTAAGTTCCAGTCTTAGATCTATAACTGACAGAAATGCTTGCATGTGTGTGTGTGTATACCACAATAACATGTGACAGAAGGCTAATAGAAACACTACTCATATTAGCCAAAATTGGGAGAAATTATTCAATAGCGGTTGTGGTATAATCTTATAACTGAATACAGAAACAAGAATGAACAAATTGCAACTACTTACGATGACATGAATGAATCCCACAACACAGCGTTCTCAGCAGATAAGGGTGTTCTGTGGAAGTCAGTGGAGGGCTACCTACCCCGGCCCAGAGAGTCCCGCAGAGCTTGCTGGGGAAGGCCGAGCTCTCACTCCATAGAAATGGTGCATGAAGAGGGGAGGGGGAGGGCAGGACTGAATTTTAAATGAAAGGAATAACATGAGCAGAGGTAACATATCTGACACAATTGTGAGCAGATGGGTATTACGAATGGATGGCAAAATGATGGGTAAAAGTACGCCTGGGGAATTTGCAGGGGCGCAGATGTGGAGAACCTTGCACACCGTGTTATGATTGGCCCTAAAGCTGTAGATGACAGGGACACAGGAAGTCCTTGTGTCTTCCTGTGGAGACATGGAATGGAGAAAAATGGAGGATATGGACATTTTGTCTTTGGGACCACTGGCACTGCAGAGTGGAAGACAAAATTAAACAAGAAAAGTGAATGAACTAGTTAAGGGGCTATTCGAGGAGTCCAGGTGAAAGATGGTGGGAGACTGAGTCAGCCGGAATGAAGAGGAGGAGGGACAGTAGAAGAAATGTTGATACCTCGTTGCCACCTCCTTTCCAAAAATCTCTCCTTAAAGTCCTAAGAACATTTTCATTGTATTTTTTAATCCTTATAGCCCAATTGTCTCCTAGAAAACATGTGCCAATCTGAATTTCCACTAATAATGTGACCATCTCTCCTAATTCTTGACAAAGTGGGTGCTTTATTTTTTAAAATCTTCACCAATTCCACAGGCAAATAACTGTACCTCATTATTTTATATTGTGTTTCTGACTGAAAGTGTGGTGAACATTTTCTAAATGTTTATTGACTACTTTTGTTATTTTGTCAAGTACCAGTACATACCATCTCCCAGATTTTTCTAAACATGTGCACATTTTTAACTTGTAATAAGTTATTCATTAAAGATATCCCCTTGCCCTGGCTGGTGTGGCTCAGTGGATTGAGTGGCCTGAAAACTGAAAGGTCACAGGTTCAATTCCCAGTCAGGGCATATGCCTGGGTTGCAGGTCAAGTCCAGAGTAGGGGGAGTGCAAGAGGCAACTGATTGATGTATCTATCACACACTGATGTTTCTGTCCCTCTCTTTCTCCCTCGCTTTCCCTCTCTCTAAAAATAAATAACTAAAATATTTTTTTTAGAAAAGATAACCTTCAAAGTACATTTTTTCATATCTATACATTTTAATTTTGTTTAGGCTAATTTTTCATTTATAATAGTTTCACATTATTAAATAAGTTAAATCTATTAATCTTTGTGTTATTGGTTTCTACCTTTAGATTTGTGCATTTGACTTTCTCAGCAAGTTGTGATTGATAAATCCCTATATTTTAAGTGCTTTAATCATTTTGAATCTTTAGTCAATATAGGATTTATTTTGGTATATAGTATGATGTACCTCAATTTTTTCTGTGTAATCAGTTGGCTAAACACAATGGATAATTTATGATCTCCCCATTGATTTGGAATGCTATTCATAAAATATATTAAATTTTTATAAATTCTCATGTCTTCCAAATAGGCTATAATTCCTGGTAGGGAAAATTCCTCCACATTGCTTTTTTTTTTTTTTTTTTAATAAAGTACTCTTGACTATTCTGGTAAGCCAGGATAAAACTACTTCCAAAAGTGAACTGAGTTCTGTCCTATCATTTTGTATGTTCTATGTTCTAACAGCTTAAATTCTAAAGGAGATATTATTTCCTTAATGGTTTGAAAGATTTTGCTTTTAAAATGATCTGGGTGCTGAAGTTCTAAGACATTTTCAACTTCTTTTATAGTTTTATTTGTTCATGGATAATAATAAAATCATATAAAGTTCTGAATTTTTCTCTACATACAGCTTTTGGGTATATTTTGAATATGTAGCATTCTCTAATTTTTATTTTCTTAAACTCTGACTATAATTTATATTTTCTCTTTGATCTAATAAAGAGAGTATTTTAACTTCTGGTATTTTTACTATTTTAAAAATTATCCTTTTGTTATCAATTGCTCACTTTATTGCCTGGTGGTCAGAAAATATAGTCTATAACGTGTTACTTATAGTCTTATTAGATCTTGTATTTTTGTATAGGTTTCATGATATTTGAAAATAATATGCATATTATTAAAATTCAGTACCTTTTTTGAGTAAGGCTGTGATTTTCATGAAATTCTCCTGCTGTTGCTGTTTTTTTTAATTTTTGCTTTATATATTTTGATGGAATGTAGGCACTGTTATATCTACATCATGAATGTGCCCATGCAAGGTAACCACCTGTTTTACCCACTTTTTCCCCCTTAAATTCTATTCTTTTCTGATATCAATATGACTACTCCCGATATTTTTGTTGGCCTCTGCCTTGTTCATCTTTACCAGTCACTTTATTGAACCTTTGTCATTTCTTTTTTTAAAAAAAAGATTCACTTATTTATTTATATTTTTGAGAGAGTGGAAGGGAGGGAGAAAGAGAGGAAAAGAAACATTCATGTGTGAGAGAAACATCTATCTGTTGCCTCTTATACACCTCCAGCTGGGGACCTGGGCCGCAACCCAGGCATCTGCCTTGCCTGGGAATCTAAACAGCGACCTTCGGTTTTGTGAGGGAGACACTCAATCCACTGAGCCACAACAGTCAGTGCTAACCTTTATCATTTCATTTTAGGTGAACCCCTAGAGAACTGTACGCACAAACATACATGTGCACCCTCTCGATTTAGTTTTTGATCCAAATTGATAATCTAACTTTAAATAAGGAGGTTTAGGTGACATGTGGATTCTATTTTCCTTCTATTTGTCTATTCTTCTTGTGTCTCTTTTCTTTTTCCTGTCTTTCAAGTCTGTGTATTGATCAAGGCTATTGTTTTTTTCTACAAAGTATGCAAGAATGCAAGAATTGACTATACTTCCTTTTTATGTTTCTTCACTGCCTTGTTACTCCTCCCCCTACTCAACCAGATGGTTATTTCCACCTTTTTTTAAAAAAAATTTTTAATGGTTGACATTACTACAGATTCCCCCATTCCTCCACCACCCTTTCCCCCTTTTCCCACTCTTCTTAATGTAATGATGCAATGACCTCAGATTTCTAAATACAATGGACACTTTTCAGCATTAGTGTTATCACACCCCTCAGCCATTCTAAACAATTGATCACTCTGCCTTCCCCACAGCCCCTTACTCTATGACACTAAAATTTTCTACAGCTTTTTGTTTGTCTTATTATTCCTTTTTATTTAATTTTTTTTCAATTATGGCTGACATGCCATATTATATTAGTTTTATGTATATACCATGTTATATTCATTTTAGGTGTACATCCCAATATTAGATATTATATAACTTTCTAAGTGATCATTCTGATAAATCTCATACTCATCTGACACTTTACACAGCTTTTAGAATATTATTGACTATAATCCCTATGCTGTACTTTACATCCCCATGACTATTCTGTAACTACCAATTTGTACTTTTTAAGCCCTTCACTTTTTTCACCCAACCTCCCAAACCCCATCTCATCTGGTAACCATCAGAATGTCCTCTGTATCTCTGAATCTGTTTCTGTTCTGCTTGTTTATTTTGTTTTTCAGATTCAATTGTTGATAGATATGTATTTATTGCCATTTTTATTGCTCATATTTTTTATCTTCTCTTCTTAAAGAAGACCCTTTAGCATTCATTTCATGTAATACTGGTTTAGTGATGATGAACTCCTTTAGCTTTTTCTTGTCTGGAAACTTCTTTATTTGTCCTTCGATCTTAAATGATAGCTTTGCTGGGTAGAGTAATCTTGGTTGTAGGTTGCTGCTTTTCATGACTTTGAATGTTTCTTGCCAACCCTTCTAGCACGCAAAGTTTCTGTTGAGAAATCAGCTGACAGTCTTATGGGAGTTCCCTCATAGGTAACTAACTGCTTTTCTCTTGTTGCTTTTAAGACTCTCTCTTTGTCTTTAAAAACTTTGCATTTTAATTATGATGTATGTTGGTATAGGCCTTTTGTATTCATCTTGTTTGGGACTCTCTGCATTTCCTGAAATTGTATGCCTACTTCTTTCACCTGCTTAGGAGCATTCTCTGTCATTATATTTCCAAATAGATTTCCAATTTCTTTTTCTCTTTTTTCTTTCCAGCACCCCCAAGATGAAAATGCTGGCATGCTTGAAATTGTCCCAAAGGCTCCTTAAACTATCCTATATGTTTTTTTATTTTATTTTTCTTTTTACTGTTCTGATTGGGCATTTTTGCTTCCTTATACCCCAAATCACTGTTCTGATTCTCAGCTTCATCTACTCTACTGTTGATTCCCTGTAAATTATTCATTTCAGTTAGTGTATTTTTCATTTCTGACTGGTTTTTATGATTCCCATGTCCTTTTTTATGCTGATGAAATTCTCTCTAAATTCATCTGTTCTTCACCTAAGTTCATTGAGCATCCCTATAACCAATGTTTTGAACTCCACATCTTCAAGTAGATTGCTTGTCTCCATTTTGTTTAGTTCTTTTTCTGGAGTTTCATTCTGTTCTTTCACATTTGTCTCCTCATTTTGGCAGCCTCCCTGTGTTTGGTTCTATACATTAGGTAGAGATTTTACATCTTCTATGCTTGATAGAGTAGCCTAATATAGCAGGCATCCTGTAGGATCCGGTGGCACAGCCTCCTCTTTCACCCAAGCTGGACACTCCAGGTGTGCCCCCCCATGTGGGCTGTGTACACCTTCCTGTTGTAGTTGAGGCTTGATTACTATTGGCATATCAGTGGGAAGAATTTACCCCTAGGCCAATCAGCGGCAAGAGGATCACCATAAAGGATCAGCTGTGCAAGGGCCCACTCCATGGATCAGGACTTACTTCACTGGGGCTCTGGTGCCCACTGAGTCCTTTCCTTGAGGGTATAACTTGTGGAGGTAATTGGGTGGTGCTTCCACATGGGCTGAAGCTGTCCACTGGGTGTGCTAGCTCTGGGGCCTCCCAGAAGATGCCAACAAAGGTCAGTCACCACCTTTGTTCTGCCCAGCGCCACCCAGCATGAGCTACAGAGTAACCTGCAGATGGCTGCTACTTGTGTTAGGCCTGGGGCCAGTTAGTGAGAGGTAATGGGGCATGCTGATACCAGATGCTTCTATTTTAGGGATTTTAGGAGTCTAAAACATGAGCCAAGACAGGCCATTAAGATGGAAAAGCCACTGGAAAGAGCTTGGATGAGCCCACAAGTTGTGGCAGGGTCTCAGGGAATCACCAGGGCAGGGAGTACAGTGATAGCTAGGTTGATGGAGACTGAGATATGGTGTCTGGCAGCTGTGTCGGCAAGGAGGTGGTGCTCAACAAAGGAACAATGGCCTCGGCCAACACTTTTGCCTCAAAGCTATCCCTCCAGCTCTCCCCCTCACACCAGATAGTTTAGTTCCTCATGTCACTGGTGCTTTTCAAGCTGCTGCCCCAGTGCTGGAACTCAGAGGGAATGAGTCCAAGTTTACACATGGGCCCTTTAAGAGATGCCTGGGTCTCCAGAAGCCCTCTGTCACACTCAGCCACAATCCCAACTGGTTTTCACAACCAGAAGTATTGGGGACTTCTCTTCCTGGCACTGGAACCCTGGGTTGGGGGTCCTGATGTAGGGCTGTGATGCCTCACTCATCAAGGGGGACCCCCACAGCCGAGATATTCCTCCTGATTTTTATTCTCCAAATGTGGGTGTGGGATCAGCCCATTCTGCATCCCCTCCCCACCCACCAGTTTTGATGTGGTTTCTTTACATCCTTAGTTGTAGGCCTTCCATTCAGCTCAACATCAGATGGTTCTGAATGATGGTTGTGATGTAGTTTAGTTGTAATTTTTATGTGGATGTGGAAGGATGCGAGTACCATACTTACCTACTGACCATCTTGACTGGAAGACTTCTGTCTTGTTATTTCTTCAGCTACATTTCTGTCTCTTCCTCCTCTTCCTTTCTCCCTTCTTCCCCTCTCCTCCTCCTCCCCCTCCTCTCTATATTCTAACCCAGATGATACCCACTTCTGTGGCTTCAGTTACTACCAGATATGACTGGACTTCCAAATCTCTAGTCCAGACCAGTTTTTTTCTGTGCTCTAAACTAACATATACAATTGTTTTCTTGACATTTTCATGTGACGTCTGACAGACACATCAACGTCAACATGCCCAAAACGAGTCCATGACTTTTCCTTCACGTCAGCCCTCTCCTATCCGGCACCTCATCGAACTGTATTAAGACCTGTTTTCTGCTCTTGCCCCTGATGTCTTTGCATCAACACATCCAAACAATTCTGCCTCCAATGTAGTTTTGGAACTATTTGCTCCTTTCTACCTCCACTGCTAACAACTTGGTCCAAGTGACCACCGTCTTTTGCCTGGGAAAATACGGCCATCTCCCTGCTAGTCTCCTAACTTCTGCTCTTGTCCTTCTAAAATCGATTTTCCACCCAGCACCCAGAGCTTGCTGAAATATACAAGTATGAGAGGTCTATTCAGAAACTATCCAGCCATATAATATGAACACTAGAAACATTTATTGAAGAGGATACAAGAAACATTGTACCTAGGACAATGATGCCTCAGTCCCCTTGAAAGTAGGTATCTTGGGACCTCACACAGTTCTTCCAGTGTCTCTAGCACTGTTCAAAACACTCCATAAAATCCTTTGTTGGAATCACCATCAGCTGCCCTGTCATATTTCTCTGAATCGCATTGACAGTCTGAAATCTCTTCCCTTTCAAAGGTCATTTAGTTTTGGGAAAAGCCGGAAGTTGTAGGGTGCCAAATCTGGGCTGGAGGGGTGCTGAGTCACTTGGGTGATGTGATATTTCACCCAAAAGCTCTGCACAAGATGTGATGCATGAGCGGGTACATTGTTGTGGTGAAGCTGCGAATCACCAGTTGCCCATAGCTGCAGCTGTTTTTGTTGTACTGCATCTCTCAACTGACAAAGAACATTGAGATAGTACTCCTTACTGTTTGGCCTGGAGGGGCGTACAAGTGATGGATAACACCTTTCCAATAAAAAAACAGTTAACATGATTTTAATCTTGCTGCAGTTATGCTGTATCTTCTTCAGGGATGGAACACCAGGTGACTTTCATTGGGATGACTGGGTCTTCATTTCCAGATCATAACCATAGACCCACAATTCATCTCGTTATGACCTCCTTGAGGAAATCTGGTTCCTTGGTAGTGGTTTGAATCAAGTCATCAGCAATTACAGCACAATGTTCCTTCTGCTCTGGGAGCAGAAGCCGCAGAATGAATTTTGCCACTACATGTTTCACGCCAAGATCCTACATCAAAATCTTGGACAGTTTTTAGAATCTCCAGATCAGCTTCTAGTTCTCACAGTTAGTCGCTGGTCTTTGTTGATTGTAGCCCATACATGTCCAACATTCTCAGGTGTTCTGCTTGTTGCAGGCCTTCCAGAATGTGGATCACTTTCAACAAATTCTGGACTATCTTTGAAGTGTCTGTGCCTCACTTCTATTTGCACTGCACTCATTGCATCGTCCCTGAAAGCTTTCCCAATCATCTACATAGTTTCTTGGGTGGAATGTTCAAGTGTGACACAAAATTTGATGCAGATTCATTGCTCTATTCACTCAGTCTTCTTCAATGTGATGGCTACACAGTACACATGCTCACTCAACAGCATCTACTGCCCTCACTGACTAGTCCAGTGAAGTCATCACTGTTCACACATGTGCATTCCAGTCCACTCTCCTTGGCTGCCAGGTTACACTGATGCCATGCAAACTGCTGTTGTTATATTAACAACGGTTGAACTTCTTGACAGAACTTGTATGATACTAAGTCCTTGTGATCTGGCCTGTGCCAAACACCCCAGCTTCCCCACCCTTCCTCTCCTGTTTATATTCCAGTCACCACACATTCCTTCAGTCCCTCTAAAACCCTGGCTGAATTCCTGCCAAACTCCTTGCACTGACTCTCCTCACTTCCTCCATGTCTTTGCAGGCCTGACTCCCTCCATGTCAGGCAGATCTCAGATCAGAGGTTCAAGTGCCATCAGGGGAACTCAATCTAAAGTCACGTTTTCCCAATACCCTAGACACCTGACTCTATTTTCATCATAATGCTCATCACTATCTAAAATTATATAAATAATTTATTTATGAGTTTCTACAGACTAATATATAAACTTGACTGCAGACAGCTGGTCCTTTTTTTCCGCCTTTGTGTCCTCAGTGACAATGCCTGGCACTAACAGGTGCTCAATAAAATGAGTCCAATGAAAATGATGATCAGTTAATCCAATGCTGCCCTGATGCAGGCATAAAAAGACGGAGGTTTGGAGTCAGCAGATCCAGATTTAAATACTGTCTATACCACTTAATAGATGTGTCTTTCAGCAAGTTATGTGACCCTCAAGTTTTTCATCTGAAACATATGGGTAACAACAGTGTCTACTCTACAAGCTGAACAGAGTTGCTGTAAGGATTAAATGAGAAAAGACCTAAATACTTGGCACCATGAAGAGCATACAGTGAGAATTTAATAAGCAACATGTAGCCAGTATATATCTATATAAATCACACACACACAAACTTTGGTATTCATCTTCACTTGGCTTAATGGTTCCACTGCTCTGCCTTTGACACCACAACCTGGGTGTTCTTAACAATATCATGTCTCAGAAGCACAATCTGAGTCTCTAGCATTTTCTGATCAGTTCCTACCACACCCCAGCATAATATGAGCTGTAGAAACCTTTTTCAGTGATTTACCTGAAAATATGAATATTCCTCTCCGGTATAATACAGTGGTTTCAAGCAGCCTCCATTCCATCTACTTCAGAGGTCTGTGAATAGTAAATACACACAGATCTGTACAAATATCACACATGTTGAAAGCATAGAGTAATAAAATCAGCTTTGTACTCACCATAAAATCCTGTGAGCACAGGTTAAATAGTAGCCCCTATTATGGCAAAACACGCCCTCTTTAAAACACATAGTGGCAGGAACAATGAAATCTTTATCATTTTTATTATTTTTATTTGAACATATATACATATGTACAAAATACCTACGGTCAGAATCCTCTATTATAATTTCATTTGATTTACAAAAACAGGACAGCAAAATAACTTAGGTCACTAATACTGTACAAAAATAAAACTGATTAAAGTTGTAAAGATCAGTATCTTACAGTGTTACAGATCATTTGCCTGTTGTGAAAGAATGTATCAATCTATCCAGAGTGATGAGTACTGTGCTAAATCTGCAAACTTACAACTAATCAGTTTTTGTAATTACAACTACCAAATATAAGTCTCAAAAGAAGCATGATGTAGAGATAGACCTTAAAGCCAGGGCATCATTCCACAGTGGTGAAGGGCTTTCTTCTTCCCTAACCAAGGAGAGGAGTTATCTTAACTCTAAAACTATTAAATTTTCCAGAATATGACAACTACTTACAGTATTAGATAAAACAACTTTTCTTTCTTTTTAAACACCTGCAACAGTCTTTCGAAAAATTCAGTTTGGTTAAAAAAGTAAACAAAAATTACTATCCTGCATTTGGATTTTTATAAGTTAAATCCATGGTCTTTTTAATATAAAAAGTGTTTCATAGTTTTAGTGTTCAATGAACTCTAGTAGCCCTAGTTGAACTGTATCTTGGTGTAGTAATCTAATTAGAATGCTCATTCCTGTTTTGTGACATTTTAAAACAGGATTTATCACAAAGAATAAAAAGCCTTGAGTTTATACGTTACATTACTATAACATATAATAGAATATCAAATGTGTGTTCATCAACAACTTGAAAAGGCAAGGAGCAACTTTTGGGGGGAGTAAATTGTGCATTATTTTTTAAAACAAGTTGCTGGATTTACATCCATCTACGTGCTGGACAAAAGCCACATACAGATTTACTCCTGAAACTACAAAGATTGTCTTTCACTGACTTTGCCTGGTTTTCCTTCATTTCTTTCCGTGAGGGGAAGATGAGTTTGTACAAGTTAGTGGGTTGCTAGGCAACCCCAAACTCCTCGCTCACTAAAAGGCCGCGTGCAGAGGATCACAAGCAGAACCATTCCATGAGTTCAGCAAGAAATAGGCAGCCTAACCTATTTCATATGGAAGAACAGATGTCCTAAGAACTTATTTTGGACACAGAAATTAAAATTTGGTTTAAAATAAGTGTTTCAAAAATCTGAAACAGAGGTAGAAAGTGTTCTTTATTTTTCCTGACATGTTTTCCCATGAGAAAACACTTTCCTTTTTATCCCATGGACTGCTCCCAGTCCCTAATTGTTAAAAGCAGTTCCCTTTATAGAACTACTAATACAACTACGTTGGTTAAACAAAACAAAAAGAAAAAAAACAAAAAACACCGCACTAATGATGGCTGTTGTACTGGGAGGAGGAGTCAGCTGCGACCCGCGCCCGCGGGAGCCCACACTGGTTCTGAACTGGAAATGAGCACGTATCGGGTGAAGTATAGACTCGCCGCTAGGGAGGCGCCCTGGTTCACGCAACGCATCTTACAGCACATGTGCAAACCAGCGTGCACCAGAGCTCCCTTAGATACCAGATAAAACTGTCAGAAATCGATGTTTCTGAAGAAAAAAATGTAAACATTTCCCCACAATCACTGCTGACTCCCCTACTTGAGGTTTCTTCTCTACTGTGAGAACTCAGCTCATTTTTTTCTGACCACATAAAGGCCAAAATGAAGCTTTCAGGTAAATGGCATGTTATGGATGTAGTGGTTTAGGCCATTGTAGACACCTAGATACGAGATACGTAGTGGTGAGGCTTCTGATGTAAAAGATACAGTGACGGGTTTTCATTCGTATGTCTGCCATGTGCCTTCCTTTTCCAAAAGGGATGACTTTGCAGTTTCCCCTGAAATCATCGTGGTATTTTCCCTTGGCACTCACTGCTTTTAGGGGTATATTTTTCTTTTCACAGTTCAGCTCCCTTTTCATTTTACATAAATCTTGCACCTGTTAGTGGGAGTTTTGTAGGAACGTGGGAAGGAGACCAACAAACCTTTCCCCGACCCAAAATAGGTGTTTCCAGAGCTAGCTACTGTTATGCACCCATTCAATTAAAACCCAACAGAGTCAAAGCCCTCTCTCCCTTCGTGGCATTATGGTACAATAAGGTGATATTAACAAAAAGAATAGGCAAATTTGGAAAGTTAATAGAGTCAAAATTCTGTTTGTTTTCTTTAAATTTAAAAACAAAACAAAAACAAAAACTACCCTCCTACTCCTTCAGCATCTGTTGCATATATCCTGCCCTCACATCTGCTGACTTCTTAGGGAAACGTGTATACTGTAAAATACGCAGATTATAACGTGGTTCCAAAAAGAATATCTGCTTCTATCCTTAAAGCATGAACTTAACTTATTCATTCTCTGCATTACAAATTAAAGTGCAGCTTATGTTCAAAAAGTACAATTCATACAAAGCAAGATTTAAAAGTTCTGTACTTAGTGTAACCTTTCCCAGGTTTGTCTTGATTAGTATAAACTCCAACTGGTTACCCATTGACTATAAGTAACTTTTTTGTTTTCAAGTCTTTAGATGACAGGTCATGCTGGAGGAGATGTGCTCTTGCTTGCATAAAGACAGCTGTGCTATGGCGTTATTTGTTTTTTAATCTCCAAAGTTAACGTGATTCAAGAGTGGTTTTGCTAAAGAAACTGAAGCACACTCGTCATTACATTAAAAGGAACGAAAACAATTCTGAGACGGCAAGCAGAACGGGCCCAGAATCACCATGTGATGCCACAGTCAACTCACCCAGTCAGACTATGTACACCAGTGTTTAATCTTTAAACTGCTATCCCAGTCTTGGCCTTATCCCTTTCCCCCCACCCACTATGCCCTGCGCACCCCCAAAAAATAAAGGAGGGAAAAAAAAAAGCATTTGTCTTCTCTCTGGAAGTCAGAGAAGGTTCAGAGTTGCCTCTCTGCAAAGGGACCAAGTGTGGACTTTGATCTTGGGCTACAATGTGCTTTTTAAAAACAATGCAGGGAGAGGAAAATTAGAATATTGACCAAGGAACAGGACTTCCTGTGCTGGCAGGCCTCTTCTGGGGCTTAGTTTGCACGTGTCTGTCTGTTTGCTGGGAGTAGTTTTGTCTTTCCGGGTCCGTCCTTCCCTGGCTTCCGTGGGTAGCACCTCACAAAGGGTTGGCCAGCGCCTTTTTGGATCGCTTGATCATACTGGGGTGGAACTCAGTGTGACGCCGGGCGTGCTTTGTGAGGTGGTCACTCCTCATGAAGCGCTTCTCACAGAGCGGACAGCGGAACTGCTTTTCCCCAGTGTGGGTCCGGTAGTGGCGGGTCAGCTCATCTGAGCGGGAGAACTTTTTAAGGCAGTCTGGCCACGTGCAGGGAAAGGGCCGTTCACCTAAGAGAAGGGAATCAAGACAGGACACAGTTTAAAGAACACGCAGCAAAATTCCTGAAGGCTGGTCATGGTCAGCCAGCCCTCTGACTCAAAGGGTAAGCCCTTTGTATGTGAGTGCTAGGCGCTGAATTATGTGTCACGCCAACTGCGCCCCCACCCCCGCATTTGTATGTGGGAGTCCTAACCTCCAGTTCCAGAGAATGTGGCTGCATATGGAGATAAGGTCTTTGAAGAGATGGTTAGTGTTACATGAGGTCATGAGGCTGGGCCCTAATCCATGACTGGTGGCCTTAGAAGAAGAGATTAAGACACAGACAGACAGAGGAAAGGCCATGTAAAGAGGCTGGGAGAAGGCGGCCATCTCCCAGCCAAGGAGAGAAGCCTCTGAAGGAATCATCTCTGTCAAACATCTTAACCTTGAACTTCTAGCTTCCAAACCTGTGAGAAATAAATTTCTGTACTTTAAGCCAGCCAGTCTGTGGTCCTTTGTTATGGCAGCCCTAGAAAACTAACACCATGAAGAAATTGCTGAGAATCATCTTCTCTAAGCGAATGAGCTTGCCATTTCGTACCCAGTGGATCCCCAAGAGCCTTGGAAATTATTTGTTCTGGTTTTATTCTACATGGTTGCTGGTTTCGTGAGTTCTCCCAGAGGAGTCAAAAAACTCAGGCCTTTGCTGAATTTCCTGGTGACCAAGAGGTGGAGAAGAACTGAGGAATGTGGTCCAACTAACCTCCTACCCACAACAGGCAAGTCCCTCGAGCTCCAAGTGCTGCAGAGACCTGCCTGAGCAAGTCTGGTGACTGGGAGCCCCGTACCCACAGAGGAAGCCTGCTGGTTCCTCGGCACCTCGGTCACATGCACGCACTGATACGATACCTGCCTTCCTGGGAAGCCCGTGTTTTAAGTCATATTGTCTTCACTCTAAAGACAAGACTGTTCCCTCTGCCACATACTGATCCTTTAAATATCAGAAGACAGCTGACCTCTGTTCCTCTAATCCTTCCTTGTCTAGACTAAACAATATTTCTTCCATTTTTCTCATAACGGAAGAACCAACATTTCTCAAATAATAACCTAAGTGCAGGCACAGAGTTAAAAGCATTATCTCATTGAGATCTCACAAGACACCCCAGGGAGGCGGCCCATTTTACAGATGAGGAAACAGAGGCGTAACACTGGCAGTCGTTCCACATCATTCCCCGTTCCAGTTGCTTTCTTCAAATTCACACTGTGTCCCATTTAAAATGCAGCTAAATCCTGCTTTCCAGATGTGATCAGGCCAGTGTCAGGGGCCTCCTGACCCCCAGAGTGGCAGGGGAGGGACTATGTCCATTTTGGGGTGACACATACAAGCAGAAAGGAAGAATGAGCTGTTTGAGGAGAGAGTCTGGCTGACACCTCTGGGGAGTGCCTGCCACCCCCCAGCTCCAACCTGCTCTTCACACCTTTCCAAGCACAGCCCAAAGTAGCTGCTCCACAGACCCAGAGCACATGAACTGCTGGCTTCCACAGAACTCTCCAGACACTCCTTTGGTAGCTGTGAGGCCTGAATATTTTCTCACTCCTGTCCCCACCTTCCTGGAACCCACAGAGAGACTCCAAATGCTAAGAGCTGTCCGATATTGTGCATCTGAATCATTCAAAAGTTACTCTTTCTTTTTCCCAGCTCCTCCAAATCTGTGCCAGAGATGTGGAAATAATGACAACAACAAAATAAAGCCTCTATCACCTGCATGACAACCTATGAGGACCAAGGTTTAATCTGCTGTTCTCTACGCAGAGCAATGGTCACCACAACCTTTTCAACCTACTTGTTCAAACTGCGAAAGGGGGACGACTACAGGTGAGTTTGCTCTACGGGGTCTGGGTATAAATTCTCACTACGCTCTGTGCTGAAAAGCCACGGGGGCGAGAAGCCACAGCAGACCCATAAATGTGGAGCCCGGCCTGAGGTGGATGAGTGCTGGGGTTAGTAACACGGGCATGCTCACTGCCTCTGGCAGGGACAAAAAGAAAAAACAAAGAGCTTCAGACTGAACTCTCTGAAAAACCCAATGACACGGAGTGGAAAACTACACTTCGCCACTTTAGCTGGATTACACAGCTTTTTAACGCAGTTCAGCAGAATTCTGAGCAAAAGCTGAAAAGCAGGTTGCCGCAACCCAACAAGGTTGAGCTTCCTGGGGCCAAGACAATGTCACATCTGACTTTCGTGCTACTTGTGCTTCCAAGCATTTAGCAAATGCTCTCTGTGTGTGCGTGTGTGTTGAACCTGCTCATCCTCCAGGTTGGTCACATGACCAAAGCCTGCTCACAAGTTCCCGGATCACTGGGCAAGACTTCTGGGTTATTCCAGAATTGGACTGCGGCAAAGTCCTCTCCAACCCCAATGATGTGTCTACAGGAGAATGTTCTTTTAAACAGGTTATGTTTAAAAAAAAAATTTATATATATATATATAATAAAGGGTCAGAATTCATAGAGCGGTAATCTGTAAAAACGAAAACAAAATAAACCAAAACCCCCTTCTCTGCTCTGTCCTTACTGGAGCCCCACTCCGCTGCTTTATGATTTGGTGGTAAGGAAAGTGATAGAAAAGAAAAGCAGTGTTTTCTCCTTGCTTGTTAGGACAAAAACTCATCGGACATGGCTTTCTCGGAGCAGTGGTAACGTGGTTTAGCTTACTCACTGGCACATGTTTCTTTCACATTGAGTCATGAGAGGAGGTTAATTTATTTGAATGGATCTGTCTCCACTGTGGGAAAAAAAGGGGTCAGAAGACCACTGTGCTGTGTGTGAGGATCAGAAAGGAAATAAGTCACTCCCTCCGTAGTAGGAAGATGGTTCTATGGATGTGACAGTGACTGGAAAACAGTCATGAAGCCTGAATCAGCAGTAGGCACAGAATAACTATCAAGTATGGATGCTTATAACTTATATATAGTTCAAGTGTAATCAGGGTCCATTCCCATTGAATTCACTTTCTACTGAGTTAGCTTATGGCTACAGTCTCTTCACTGCCCCACAGAGTTGTCCTCATGTGACTGTTCTCGCTTTGTCTAACCCAGATGCTGTCACTGACGTAGCGTCCTCGTCCCTGAGTGTTCCAGAGAAGACGGGGCCACCCACAGAGCCCAGCACAAACCAGAGTCTGTAGCGGTCTTTGTTCAACTCACATAACTTGTATAATTCAAGTTTACAGTTTCCAAGCATTTTAAAAAATGCTTGGAAGTGAGCTGCTCTTGTAAAAGTTCCAGGATCATTTTGATTCTTCTCGGATCCTTTGGAAAATCATTAGAAGCTTTGAACAATGCACTTAATCAAGGGCTGGCAAACTACAGCCCACAGCCAAATGTGATCTGCAGCCTGTTTCTGTCAAGTCCATGAGCTAAGAAAGGTTTAAAAACCATTCTTAGATTTGCTTTTTACCAAATGGTTGGGGAAAAAATCAAAACAAGAATACTGTGTGACAGGAGAAAGCTAGACAGGGCTCAGATGTTCACGTCCACACACAAAGCTGTCCTGGGACCGAGCCACGCTTGCTCGCTCACATGTTGTCCATGGCTGTGTTTCTCCACCACAGCAGGGCCGAGTAGCTGCGACAGAGATTGTGAGGCCCACAACGTCTAGAATATTTACTGTCTGGTCCTTTACAGGAAGTTGTCCGACCCCCGGTATCAATCTGAAGATTTGAACCTCTCCCTGGTGTAAATCCAAGTGTCTTCAGAGGCCAGACACGTAATAGAAATGGGTGAAATGCCAGGTGTATAAGATCATGGGGCGAGGTGGGATCCACAGCCAACTGCAGAGGGCTTTTCCCTCAGAAAGGCCTTCAAATTCAGCACTTTGTAAACACGGTGCCAGCCGGGCAAGTGTCTCTGACGCTGGGTTATTCTCAGGGCTTACCATTTGCCCTTTAACATCACCCACCTCTTCAATCCAGTGGAGAGTTTGTGTACAACCTACCATGCATGCTAGTTAATGATAGCCATATATTAAGGTTATCATCTAGAAATGATACATGTTTTCACCTAAGAAAGTATGGAACGGAGAAATCCTATGTAGAGGAGGAAGAGAACTGCAGGCTGAATGGGACCAGAGACGATGTGCAGAGGAGGAAGGAAGCTGCAGAGAGGCCCTGACTGGCTCTGCATCCGGCAGCTGGTGGGAGATCAAGTCAGGTCGTTCCCTTCGGCTCAGCACTAAGGCCCCCAAAAGAACCCTTCTTCATACTGAACAAAGCTGTGGCAAATCAACTATCAACTAAAGAATATTTAAACTTGTCTTTAGTATTAATGAGAGAGTTGCCATCCTCCTGGGGAAAAAAAAAGGAACAGACATGTACTAGTGCTTTATTTCTGGCCTTCACAGGAAAACACACCCAGAGGCAGTGACACAATAAACTCTGCTTTACTGGAGCAGAGCTGTTAACAGCACAAGTTTCTCTGCGTTTTCATTATTTATATAACACTCCCCTCCCCTTTCAGCAACAAGCTAAGCACCTTTCACTGACAGACTCAGCTCAGAGTATAAAATAAACTTGATCAAAAGTGCCCCCAAACACTGCACCAAATGTGTAAATGACTTTCTTTGCAGAGACAGGTCAGGCCTCCAGAAGTCTCCTGGGCCTCCAGTGGGTTCGAGAGAAGTGGAGGGGGGCCTGCTGGCTGTGCACTTGCCTATTTGGCACAAATGACGGCTCACTGCTTTAAGAAGGAGCCTGCACTCCACCTGGTGATTAGTACAGCTATGCCAAGTGAAGCTTATTCTTCTTAGTAAAGTCTTGAAATGAACAGTGTCGAATTCTCTATATACAGGGCAAAAGGACAAGTGCGGAGATTGCTAACTGGGTCCTCCCAGCCCTGGGTTCAGACCGGCTGCCATAAGGTCCTGGCCGGGGGTCAGGGAGGACTACGCTCTCAGTGCTGTCCCTTCCCCACCTGGTTCTTCTCACCCTCCTTTTACAACTCCATGGAAGTTATCTAAAACGGGCTCCCCTTAATTGAAGGTTAAAAATACAAACTGTAGCCCTGGGCAGGTAGCTCAGATGGTTAAAGCGTTATCCTGATGGCCAAGGGTGCGCGTTCGATCCCCAGTCATGGCACCTTACAAGAATCAATCAACGTGATTGATTTGTGCAAAGAATGCACAAATACGTGAAGCAACAAATCGATGCTTCTCTCTAAAAATCAATTAATAAAAAAAATTAAAAATACAAATTCCGGAGCTTTCATCGCTTCTAGCCAAAGTAACACAATCTAGTAAAACAAATCCAAGGGAACTAGACCTCCTTTTTGGAACAGACCTCTAAAAATGCCAATTAAGAATGATAGCTTCTCACAGACATACAAAATCAAGGCTGCCTCTTGAGGAAGAGTGATGTTTTTTGACTGAAAAAAAAAAAAAAAAAAAGCAAGTGGGATTCCAGATATAAAAGAATAATTTGATATTAGAAAATCACATCAATATTATTCCCCATTTTAACAGGCCAATACACCCATTCCCCCCGCCCCCCTCCACATCTTACCTTGACAAATGCAAAGTAGTATTTGAGGGAATTTAACATCCATCCCTAATAAAAACTTTTGTGAAAATAGAAAAATACAGATCCGAAACCTTCCCCCAGCAAGGTCAACAGCGAAGTAAAGACCGCATTCCCAGTGAAGCCAAGCTCAAGGCATGATGCACACCCGCCTCCATCGCCACTGCTGTTTAAGGCTGCTCAGGAAACGTTAGGGAGCGTGGCTGGATAAAATAAGAAGCAACTAGTGGAAGGAGGAAGTGAAATGGAAATTGTTCACAGTCGATACAACTTTCTATTGGGACAGTCTAAGTTGAGTAACTGAAACACTAATGTAAATTAAAAATGCACTCACAGGTATATGAGTATACAAAAGAACAATGGTTTTCTTATATGCTAACCACAGCCAGTCAGGATTAGCCTTACAACAAGAGTTCAAGACCTGTGTGAAGAAAATGATAAAACCCTCATATAAAGGAACATAGATAAATGGAACACTTCCCATGCTCTTGGATGGTAAGACTCAACGGTCAGAATGTGGCAATTCTGTACAAATTCATGTGTGAAATTAACACACCCATAGAAATTATTTTTTCTTGAACTTGACAAGATTATTCTAAACTTGCAAGAATAAGTATGCTCAACTTGCCAAAGAACTTCAGCATTAGCACAATAATAGGTGAACACTTGCAATACCAGTTATTAAAATGCATGATTAAAGCTGCAATAATTAAGATAGTGTGATACCAGCACAGGAAAAGACAAATCAGTGGAGCAGACTCGAGTCTGAAAATAAACTCAAGACTCCGCAGGGATGGGATACTGCAAATCAGTGAACAAAAGGATGTTTAATTTGACAAATGGCATAGACATCTGGTTTAAAAAACTTCAGCCTGGATCCCTACCCTGTATCTTTCACTTCAATAAATTCCCAATGGGCTATGTATGTAAATGTAAAAAAACTATAAACATAAAAGAAAGTATAGGTGAATAGTTTTAGAAACCTGGAATGGGAAGAGACTTTCTAAACATGAGAGCAAAAGGCAGAATCCTACTTGAAGAATAGTTTTGAAATATACAAAAATGTATTTCAAAGAAACTTAAGAACCAAAAGAGTAAACTAATTAAGGAAACTGTAATGTATGACAAAAGGTTAAAATCTATAATATGAAAAGGATACCTGCAAATCAAAACGAATAGCCCAATTTAATAAAATTGATCAAGGATGCAGGTAAGTTGTACAAGAAGAAATACTAATGGCTAATAAATAAAGATATAAAAATATATTCAACCTCACAAGTAATCAAAACATACTGATTAAGACCCCGATGAAATACTTATCGAGCTAGTGACAATGTGTCACTGGGGGAGGCACGAGGAAATAGCCCTCTCCTGCTCGAATGGGACTCACAACTGATCCAAGGCCACCTGGAAATATTTTCATCTAGGAATTATTTTTGGTAATAATCAGATACGAACACAAAAATATATAGGGATACCAGCATTGTTTATAAAAGATAACAGTTGGTAACAATTTAAATGTGTGACAATAAAGAGCTGGTTTAACAGACAGAAGTGTAAACACACAGTGGAATAATATGTACCTGTTTAAAGGTTCTAGACTGTTACCTAATGAAATCCAAAGATGTTAGCAGATGTTCCACACGCTAAGTGAAAAGAGCAGTGTATGATCTGCTGTGTATGTGTGTGGACATGTGCAGGGAGAAAAAAATCCTGGAAGAAAATACACAAAATGTGAACAGTAGTTACCTACGTGTGAGGGGTTAAACAGTAACTTCTACTTCTTTCTGTAATTTCCCCCGTATTTTTTAATTTTTTAAAAACGGTGAAGTACAAATTTCTTTTATAATGAGAAAAAAGGCAGGAAAAAGTCTTACAGGAAACAACAGCACATCTGAGTTTAAATTTTTCCATGAATGGATTATATAATTGCGGGGAATGGAGGGGGGAGGATTTACTTCCTATTGAGAAATTACTGAAACACTTCAGTGTCCAAGACCAAAGAAAGGAGAGAAATCATTCTGTTTCTTTCTCAATAAATTGTTAGAAAGTGAGAAACTTTCAGAACAAACTACATCTGTTTTCTCACTCCTCCTCCACCCGCCCCCCCCCCACTCTTCCTATATGTGAGGGAAAAACGGCCCCCACAAGGACAGACAGGAACCTCCCTTCAGCTGCGGAGTCACACACACAGTGCCGCTGCCGCAGGGCTGCCCCGCCAAGGAGTGTCCTCCATAGGAACGGAAGAGAATGTTCCTGATGAGGACTGAGAGTGTGCAGCCGTGGGAAGCCAACAGGGCGTTCCTCGCGGACGAGGCTGGCGCGGCGCCTATCCACACACGCCTGCCCTGTCCCCGGGCCTTCGGTGCCCCTTGTTGGCGATCATCTGTCCTCAGCACCTACGGCAAAGTGACGTGGACTTGCATGCACAAAATGTGTCTTTGCTTTATTTTTTCATTCCATTACCCTCAAGTGCAGATGTGCCCATGCAATTGATAGAGGAGGTATGTAGGCCATCTACAAGGACAGACAACTCTACATTTCCCTACAGAAATCATTCCAATTCATATTGGACTCAAAAATCAAGAAATCAAAATCCTCCTGTGTGCCAAAAATATTGCTACCTACACATGCAGGTGTTCTGGAAAAATGAGAACTTGACAGGCTTTGGAAAAGTAACTCTGCCTGAATGCCATCCCACCCTACTGCCATTTGCTCGTGGCCCCTCTCTGAATCCCTCCTGTGATTTGACTTCCTTTTCTATTTTATGTGTTGATACAACAGTCACTCCCGGGCCCCTGTGTTTGTCTGTGGGAGGCCACTGGCCCCATACTGCAGGTTCTGAGCCAGGAAGTGGGTGTGTGTCTGTAACGCCTGTCAGCCTGTCCCAATACTGTTAGCATGTCCCCCACCTCAACTGATCTGTGAGGCAGCTCATGTGCTGTAGCCTCAGAAAGAGATGGCAGACAATACTGTGTGGGGACAGGCTTCACTGTGTGGGTTCTCAATCCAGCTAGAGACACGTCTCGATGTCTCAGTTAGGCGGCCCCCATCTCAGCAACTCTGAATCTGCCGAGGTGAAGTGGCCTCCCTGCAACCACACAACCAGGCCCAGGCCTAGCAGCTGCTCCCCACACCCACATTCTTCCTGCCATCCTAGACTACGATGCTCTCCCCAGGTATTTGTGAGAAAGAGAAATAAAAAAGAAGCAAACTAGGCACTAAACAATGAACGGGATATAGATGTTTAATGGCAAAACTATCCTGAGAACATAGATTCTTTGAATCTTTGCATTTTGGATGATTTTTATGACCATCAAACTCAAATCTGTCCTGTTTCAAATAAAACCAACACAGAGGGCAGGTGACAGGTGCAAGGACACCCTTAGATTGGAACCAGTTTTCAAATTCTTCCTTCAGTTTTGAGCACAAAGCGAGATTAGCTGTGAAAGAAGAGCAAAGGCCCTTCCTAGGTATAGGGAGAGCCTTTTACCACATGGTTTTCTAATTCTCTTGCTTCCTAGCTGCTTTGCTTTGGGGAGGGCAGAGACAGTTTATAACAAATAAGTTGTTGTTGACCTTTAAATTTCACAATAGAGTTTTAAAAATGTAAGGCAGGCTCTGAAGTCTTTAAACTTAAACTCAAACTCTCTTGATTTGCCCAAGTATCCTTCCAAGACCTGAGCTGTAGAGAAAGAGAGAGATTAGAGGGGTTGTGTGCAACGAACAGACACAGATGTCTCTAAGAAGTGCTTGGCGGTCTCTCCTCTCCTTTCAGAAACAGGCTTGGGCAGTCCCAGGAATAGGCACTGTCACCTGGCCCAAAGCATGCCCAGCGCCAGCACGAGCCCCTCTAGGAAGTCCCCACAATGCTCAGGTTAGCGGAGTTGGGTAGCCCCGCTGAGAGGAGGGTCTCAGCACATGCCTCCCAGCTTTCCACCCTTCCACATGCAGGATGGGGAAAGGGACTGAGCATTCCTGAGCCCAAGACCAAGCACATGGGGAAAGGCCACAGGAGGACTGAGTCACAGGGTGCAAGGATCTAATACCTGGAGCTGCTTCAGCAGAGGAGGCCAGCACACCAGGACCCAGACCCGAGCTGGTACATGGCGGCCCAGGGGAGACTGCCTTGTCGAAGGATGATGGCATGTAACATGGACAACCCTCCCAGGATGCCAAAATCAGAGGTGAGCTTCCTGCCTAACAAATAACAGATCACTTCCAGGAGAAACAAAGGGAAAGGGAGAAAACTCTGATTCTGTGAACTTTTACCCAAAGGAGGATACAATTTAACAAAGAATTGACCCAGAGATCCTGAACTGCCAAGGTGAAGTCCTTGCATTAACAACAGAAATGGGTGGAAGTAACTGGGCTTAAGAACTGTCTAGTTACCGACAGTTAATCTTTGCTCACCCAGGTTTGTGATGGGGAGGTTCTTAGCCGATACACATAGCTACTGCTCAAGGACCGCTGAGACTTTTGGCTTCATAGGTGAGAACAAGGATAACCTCCCCACCAACTGTGTACTTGTTTAATATTATTGTAGTACCTACAGCCTCCAGTCTGGGGACAACTGCTATCCAGAAGGCTGAAGCCTTTGGTTCAAAAAAGACAATGGGCAAAAGAGGAAAACACTGGAGAGGAGACTGGTATCGGGTTAATGAATGCTGCCTCCACCTGCCAGCCAGGCTGCGGCACCCAGAGGCACTAGTGATGCTACTCCAGTACATGCTTCCAGCTTTCTCTCTCCGGGCTCAACCTTCGTACCTGCTGGCACCAGAATAGGGCTGTGATGACCATAGGTGCTCCTCACACATGCCACAGGGGGTACTGTCAAATAGTTTTCAAGCCTTAATGGAGTGAGCCACTAATTAGTACTGCCTGGCATCTGTCACCGAAGACCACAAAGAATGGCAGGTCTGAGCATCCAACCTGCATCAAACAGCCCCCGCCTGATGTCCCCAGCCCTCTTTGGGCAGGCATTCCTGGGCAAGTGTATCAAAATTTCTGGGCAAGCAGGACATTAGAAGAAATGACTCAGTGTGGAGGGGCAAAGCCCACATTCCTTTCCTGCTGGGAACCCCCGCCCCAGTGGGCGAATGCTCACCAGACAAGCACGTGTGGCTGGCCAGGGGCACAATCTGCACCACGAGAAAGGGACAGCCAGCTGTCTGGTTGTCACGGTGCTTATTTTCCTTAAAATGGCAACAGTACAAAACTACTGTAGAATTATGGCAGCACAGGGATGTAAGTCATTTTGATGTATTTTTGTAAATTATTTTGAAGATCTAATTTTTGCCTCTTATGATTTGTTACAGGGTTTTTCTTGGGTGTTACCCACACTAAATAGCCTTCTGAACCCCAATGGGCTTTAGCGGATAAAAGCTCACCTTTGTAGAGATGAGGCCTCCACCTATTAGCACACAGGGCAACAACTGCTCTGGGCATTAAAATGGACGGACAACTAGAGTTAAGTGAATGGTGCTACTGACCACATGGCTGCAGTTACGCTTGTCCCCTGTGGCTTTTCGTACTGGCTTCCGTACACCTACTGAGGCAGGTCTACAGGTGTGGGCCTGAGCGCAAGAAATACATGTTGAAATCATCTGTTCTTACACAGACCACTTAGCACATGGCTGGTGACCTGTCTTTAGGTTGAACTCCAGAGGTAGTTCAGAGCCCTTTGTCTTCAAAGGGAAGAAAAATATACAGAAAAAATGTCACACTGATGTGTCTCTCATTTTGTCAAAATCTGCTCTTTGGAACATCCTGTTTATCATCCTAAATGGAAGGATGGCGTGAATGGCTGTTGG
This sequence comes from Trachops cirrhosus, assembly GCA_028533065.1. NCBI lineage: Eukaryota > Metazoa > Chordata > Mammalia > Chiroptera > Phyllostomidae > Trachops > Trachops cirrhosus. The sequence continues at coordinate 42,700,580 of CM052540.1, read as the reverse complement.
TTTTGTCTGGCATCTGTTGCCTCTTTTAGGTAATAAATAACACACCTCGAATTTCCTTTTAAGAAACCATCCCTTCCTCACTCTGAGTCTCCATATAAATTCCAGAGGCAACCCCACAACCCCAGAGGTCGTGTGTAATCCATCCAAGCCGTGGTGACTGAGGGCTGGGGGACTGTCTCTCCCAGGGCTGGCTGGCTGGCTGGGAGCCTGGCACTGCGGTGGGCCACCTGACCGCCATTCAGAGACAGCCTGCCCGTGAATGAAGCCAAAGCAAAACACAGCAAAGCAGACTCAGGGAGCAAGGTAGACACCAAGTACCTGGATCCAGAGATGCCTGTAACTAGAGCCACCCCGGACGTGTTGGCTATTTTTCATTCAGGCAGTCCACAAATGGATTCTGTGGCTTGCAATCAGGAGTCCTAACTAATACAGTCATGTACCCAAAATTAGGATCTTTTTCATTTGGAAAGAAGAAGGTTCTGGATAACTATTGGAAAAGTTGATCTGAGTCCAAGACTTCTACAGATATTCCTAACTAAGCTTCATAAAAATCAGCCACAAGGTGAGTCAGAATACAAGAGTAGAGAGCTAAAGATTAATAGTTTCAGGGCCAATCCCAAGAGAGCTGTGCAAATCGATGGGTCTCCTCCCAACTGCCCCCACTGGCAAAAACCCACCAGTCCAGCTCGACGGCCACATGTGCCCAACTCCAAGCACCTAGAAACGCACTAGGCAAATTCCAGAGTAACCCTGGACGAAGTTATGTAACTCCAAGTCCAATTCCTCCTAAAAAATGAGAAAAAGAGAACCTTTTCTTCATAGGACTTCTGTAAATTTAAATGTGACAATGTATGTCAACCGTGTGGTTTGGAACTTGACATGTAAAACATGATGGATGTTACTGTTATTAGGTCTATTATTATTGGTGTCAATATGACTACTACTATTAATAATTTACCCTACTACTACTATTGTTTTTACTACTATTTGCAACACTCGCAGTGCCTGCTGTCAACATCTAACACAGCTCTTTGCATGTAACGGTCACTCAATAAGTAATATTTAAATGAATGAGCTGCTGCAGGTTAATCTGGAATTGTAAACAAAAATTCTAGGAAGAAGGGCTTTCTGAGCAACACGGGTTAATTATTTTAAGTTATAATACTCAGTATATGGGGATAATGTTCTAAATGCTTTAATTAACTCGGCCAAATTAAACCTCATAACAAATCCATGAGTATGAAATGACTGAACTCCATTTTATAGATGGGAAGACTGAGGCTCAGAAAGTTCTTATAGAGTGGTAGAGGCAGGATTCAAACGCAAGGTCTGAAGGGTCACATTGCTTTCCCTACTGCAGGTAAAGGCCTCTCCCAGACAGCCCCCGCAGTCAGGTCCTTCCAGGGGGCTAGTCTCTTCCTCACAGGCTTTATTTACTCTTCATCTCTGACTGCCTCTCTTATCAAAGCTGGCTCCTTGGAAGGCAGAGAGGGTGAATCCTTTTTCCCCCCTCTCTCTAACGAAGATGATCTGTAAGATTTCTTCCAGGTCTGAAATGTCCATAATGCTCAGGAGGTGGACTTTCTGTACTTCTGTCTGCCCCACTGGTTCCCACTTCAGTTCAAGTCCACTGCTCTAGGAGGTACTCACTTCCAGAACAAGAGGGACTTGCCTTGGGAAAACATTTGAAGTTTGTTGAATACAAATACTACTGCCTGCATTTCAAATCCTGGTCATTTATCTTGTGTGGCTTAAGCTCCTGTCTCTTTATTTTAATCTAGTTAAGTAATGTCCTTACTTTTTAAAAAGGCTTAGTCAAGGATGAATTCCATTCTCCCGTTCAAATTTGTGATTGTTCTCAATTTCATTTAAAAAAACAAAAAAACAAAAAAAACAACAACTCAGCCCTGGCTTGTGTGGCTCAGTGGACTGAGCACTGGCCTTTGAACCAAACGGTCGCTGGTTCGATTCCCAGTCAGGGCACATGCCTGGGTTGCAGGCCAGATCCTGGGTTGGGACAACAGGTCTCAAATGGGACATATTAGAGGCAACCACACATTGGTGTTTCTCTTCCTCTCTTTCTTCCTCCCTTCCCCTCTCTCTAAAATAAATAAATAAACTCTTTAAAAAAAATAGTCAAAGGCCCAGTGGCCCTGGGTTTAGACAGTGAACTAACTGGTTCTTGTAGCTCTAGCCCCTTTAGTGTTCAAATCCAGATGATCAACTTTCATCTCAGGATTCCAAAAGCTAACATACATCATGATAAACTGAGGTTAAAAGGGAAGCCTGCGGGTACACCACCATAAACATGAGCTTTAAGCACAAATGGAAATAAATGCCTTGGAATATCTCACGCATTAGAAAAATGGAGGCATCCCACCCCTTTAGTGGGGAAGGCATCTCTATGAATAATAATGTTAGCCCTATTGTTTGCTGAGGGGACCGCTTGAGGCCTGGCTAAGACAAATGTTTACTCTTGCCCTTAATGCACCAAAAAGGTATTAAAGTTTCAGGATGGCTCCAGGAAGGGAGGAGTAGGAACTCTTACAGGCACTGGGCCTCTGGCTGTTTCACAGAGTATGTGATACATAACAAAAGGGCAGCAGTCCAGGGCTGACTCCACTTCTGCCCTTTTACTCGGTTAATTTGGTTAATTTGAAGCAGATCTTTAAATCAAGGTTAAAGTAAAGAAAAAAAGTCAACCACAAATTGAAATTCGCAGGAGACCATGGGAGGAAAACCTTCAAATCCAAGAGCTGCAAAGAATTCACAACTAAGGGCCATCTCACCACACTGGGGCCTTTAGTACTTCATCTTCTTAACAGCCCTTCAGAGAGCACCTTCACGTGTTGCTGGAAAACGTGAGGCTCCGGCTCCGGGAGAGATCAGGCTGTGCTCAAAGTCACATGCTTGTCAAGCCAGGGAGCCAGGTTTTGAACTCTGGTTGTGCACTTCCAAACCATCCAACGCCCTAAAAATGCTTACACAGAGCAATCCCCGTCTATCTGAGATTGTGGACATGTGCTTTTTTAGAGACAAAATGATGGCTGTGATGACTTCTCAAGGTCACTTCCAACCTCCAAATTCTATTCTTTTGATATTAACAACTGCTGCCACCAAGTGCTCTGAGTTAGGCCCAGGCCTGTGACTAACTTCCCAACAAAACGCGGGGTGGAGCAAGAGGCAGTATTGCTCAAAGACCACTGCAGAGAATCCCATTTCTTTGCCTTTTAAACTGTCTGTGGGGTTTTTTTCTTCTCCTTCCTCTTGCCCCTCCTTTTTGCGTGTGTTGCATAGAAACAGAAAGTGCCTTTGTACCAATTACTAGGCACTAATTTACACTCTTCAGTGGGAGCTGGGACTGCTGGAGAAACATTAGGGAAAGGTGGGAGGGTCGGATGCGGGGGAGGAATTGAGCAGGAGAGGCCTGGAATGCTGCAAGCTTTTTCTCCAAGCCTGAGAACAGACAAGGGGGAGGGGGGGGTGGAGAGAACGTCGGAAAATTTGGAAGTCAAGACTAGGGAAAATGACAATGCTGAGGTTTTTTTTTTTTTTTTAAATCAGGAATGCTAATGATCATCAGGCATTCAGAAATCAAATGAGTGGGCTAGAAAGCCTACTCTAACCAGGGCACGTCGAGTTGTTTTAGGGGCTACTAAATGTAAGTACGGGGAAATCATCCACCCACTATTCTCTATGAACTTGCTAAGGAATACCATTGTCAGCCACTTTCCCAATGTCATATGATGTTTCTCCCTGGGAAGTTCAATCTGGGAATTTCCCACAGATGTTGCAGAATGACAAATTCAAAGGATAAGCGTCAACAACTGAGACAGGAACAGGTACGTAAATCTGACCCTTGTGTTCAGAGTCCAAGAATTCATTTCCCTCAGGTTACCTCTTTGCCTCTGAAAGTAATGGGGTGTTACCATCAAAACATCAAAAAATATTTACTCTGGTACCTCCCTCCCCACCCTGGGCCCCATTTGTACCCCTCTTCTCTCTCTTCTCACCACTCACAGATTTGAGGAAAACCAAGGGAAATAATGTTTTTACTCAGTAATTCTACTCCACTTGTATTTTCCACTGTGAAACAGCAATCCTGCCAGCAGCTGAAGCTTTTCTAAGACAACCCCACTTTGTCTTTGCTAGGACAGCTAGCTGGAAGATGATGGACAAGTGAAAAGTGAGGAAGAAGAGCCAACGGTCCTTCCCACCCCTGGGACTAGGTGTAAAGAGCTGTTGGGGTCCCCATTGGCCCTTTGGCCCTTCACCCCAGGTGAGATTCCAACAGCGGCTGGGCCATCTTTCCTTGGAGTTGAGGGCATTGTAATGTCTTGTGGGACACCCAAGATTAATCCCCACAGGATGTCCTTGCAATCCTCAGAACCTATCATCGCACACAGCAAGAGGCCCTGTGCAGTCCTTTGCTGTCTTCTCAAATGGAGATTATTTTTCCTCACAGGACCCACAAGACTGTGTCTACAGTTTCCCAAGTAGTGGAAGTGGATCCTTCTCACACCTTTAATAGCTCTGGATTCTTCTGAACCAAAAATCATTGACTCTAAAGGTTTTTCTAGTAATCAAGAGAAAAGAGTATAAGAAGCATAGAGCAAGCCTGACATCTATATAAGCAAAATTGTAAAACTTTAGATTCAGGGAAGAAACATCCCACCTGAGTTGGAATTGGACATTCCTAGAGAGGCCAGAAAGACTCTTCCCTTTATTGGAAGATAACTTCCAGGGTGGGGGCTACCCAGGTCCCTTCAACCAGATAGTCTCGGCAGTGAAATATTCAAACAGCACAAGGAGAAATGGAGTAGCTACTCTTGGGGTATTTGCGCTCTTGTCTCTCCTTGTTTTACATAAACTTCCTTCTGCCCTATTTTTTTTTAATTGTTAAAAAAAAATTTTCCCCTATAGAATTGGAGTGTGATGCTTGGGATTTAAGGCTTTCTAATGTTCAGAATCCTGTAACCAGTTATCAACTTCAACCCATTGTCACCATCTGAGGACAGGTAACTTAAGTCCCTCCAAAGACAGTAAAATTGCACGTGGCATGAAAATAAGGCCTAAGGTTTCTATCACTGGGTGTCAACCTAGTGTGACTCCACATCAGGCAGTTTTGATGACTTTTGTCTGGAATTTGGATATAGTAGTTTCCTTCCTCTACAGATACTCCTCATCCTCAAAATATTTATACTGTATGTACAAGGTGACCACAATGTCAAGAAATTTGGGATAAACTTTTTTTTTGAAGTGCTTGTGGAAGGGCTGGGGGGTTCAGGTACAAGAGGGGGTGTAGGGAGTCTGTGGGTTTGAGTGGATGTTTGTGGAGGCTAATTTGGGGTGTATGCTGGGAGATGGAGGAGCGTGTGGGTATGGTGACTGTAAGGGACTCTGGAGTGTGTGTGTGCATGTGCATGCAGAGGCAGGGGTGGTGACACGGGTGTGGGTCTGTGGTGTTGGGCCAAGATAAACTTCAAGTTAGTTGCATTTCAGATAATATGCGCAATATGCTTCCAGGCAAAGTACTCCAACGTATCTAATTGTTAAGATGAAAGATAAATCCACTCTAAAGTGTCCAAAATGTCTGGAAACAGAAAACAGTGTATTTGCTGTACTTTTTTCAGATTAACCATGGATCGATCCACTGCTTAAACTTTAGAGGTACATCACCTGAGAAGATATCTGATCGAGAGGCTGAAAAAAACACATTGAGCATGGTATTAGAAAATATAAACTAATGTGCAACTTAAAAATAACTTTATCCTATGTTTCTTAACTTTGAAGGCCTCTATCACACAAACTATAAGATCCAGCATTTTTTGAGAGTCTACTGTGTTTGGAATCCTATTAAGTGTTTCATAAATATTACCTTATCTTTGCATAAGAACCTTTGAGTTCAGTGACACTACCCTATTTTCTGGAATTAAAAAGTCAGGCTCAAATAAAGCAGAGGTTGCAAACTTAAATGCCCAGAGAGACGATGAAAATGATTAAAATAAGGGGCACTGTCCCATATAAAGAAATACCAGTTCAAGCTCATTGTTGCTAAGCAGGAATTCAGGCCCAGTACTGCTAGGTCGTTCGATTTTTCCAGAGAAGCCAGAAGTCTGGATTTGTGCCAAAATACTCCGATTTTTAGATATTGGTAACTAATTAAATTTTTAAACCGTGTGTTGGCCAAGGCAAACAGATGTGCAAAGCAAATTCAGCAGCAGGCCTTGTGAACTCTGAATTCAAGTAACTTGCTTAAGGTCTCACAACTGGGAAACAGCATGACAAATCAGAACCCAGCTCAGCCTGCCTCAAAAGCATCTTTCTCTTAGGATATTATAGATATAGCTATACTGAATTAAATGAAATTTTGTTTGAATGACTCGACTTCTAAAGCCACTGGTTCTATAGAAGTGGCAGCTATAGGAGGCTTTAGAGGAGGTGAGCAAGCAGCCTGAGGGATTCTGTTATAGGATTCTAGCCACATTCAGCAGGGGGCGTGGCTAGAATTTTAGCTCTTAAAATCTTCACAGAATGCAGACATTCTAACTGCTATCTCCTGTCCACCTTCTGGATTTAATACAAACAAAAGGAAAATCAGGAAGCTTCTTACCCCACCCCAAAGACAGTCTAACTGGAAGCTGTACCTGAAACTTTCGAATGCACTGGACCTCCTGTAAGTCTCTTATTCAGAGTAGGCTTTATATACCCTTTTTCATAGGAGTACCCTTCTGACAATACTTACAGAGGCTAAGAGGTTTGGTTCAACCATGTCCCAGCATTACAGAGCACCAAAACATATATAAGACACCTGCAATCACTGACTATGGTATTTAAAACAGAAATAACATTTCACTTCATTTTCCACTCTTGTCTGTGTAAAAGGTTCTCCTGAAACAGCTGAGCTGACTTGCCTTATGGAGAATTAAAGAGCACCACGCATGCACGCACACATAAGCAGCCATTTCTATAAATGCCTGAGAAAATCACTCAGCTGAATGGTTCAGAATGTTGGGAATCGGTTTTCTGCGTCCAGTGGACTCAGGTAGCTACACTAAAACACTGCAGGCCTCCTCAGCTGCACAACTGGGCAGCTCCCTGAAGGAGAAAGTGCCTTTGCTCAAGGTGGCAGTGGGTGTCCAAGTGAACAACCGAACTCCGGGAACATGGCTGACGCAGCCAGGCCCGCCTAGCAGCTGTTGGTAACACCCTTGGTTTAATACACCCCTATTTCACCCCTGGCAAGCCACACCAAAGGTCACATCCCCCAATTCAGACATGCGTCTTTCAGCCACCTTAGAGATACAAACTTTAAAATGTGCTGTTTTATGGCAACCCGGATGACAACCCCAAACAGAACCTGATTTCGCATTAACCACAGAGCAAACTGTTTTATTCCTGTGCCAGCAACACCTCTACAAGAAGCACTTTCCAAAGGAAATAAAATATGAGATGCAGTTACGTGGCCCTTTAAAAAGCAAAACCAAACAAAAACAACCAATTGTCATTTTAAAACCACAGGCCCAGGGCTTCATCTTAAAAGTGCCAAAATTACACAAAACGACAATACGTTTCCAAGTACTCCAACAGCAACCTTTTAAACATGGTGTCAGAGGACAGAGGGGAAAGGAGCTGCAGGGGAAGAGCAAGCCCGGTGCTTCCTTGTCGGAACAGCCCGTTGTATAGAAACCTGACTAAAGATGGTGAGGCAGCAAGGCCAAGTGTCAACACTTTCCAACTTCTTCTGAGTATGTTAAACAGAACCAACAGAATTGGCTGACCATGGTCCCAGGAAGTCTCCAAAGCCCATTTTATCCTGCAAATGTCTTTCTGGCCACATTTATCTGACCATCCCTGCCTTTTGCTCTTCCTGGGAGAGACCATTCCTTGGGGCCTCGAGAACGTTTCAATAGTTGTTACCCTACCTTGACCTCCACCGAGGACCACACCTCCTCCTCCCTAACTGCTCTGTTCAGGGTGGGAGGGTGAACCTGAGTCACGTGGGGAAAAAAATTAACTGAAATCTCACATTAAAGCAGCTAACTAGTCGTGAAGTTTACCCACCAACCATCACTTGATCAAACTCCTCTGCTGCCCGAAGCACTGTTATTTTAAACCTCTCTGGAGACTCTTGGCCAAATTTAAAACCACCTTGGCAAGCCCTGAAAAGTAGCAAGCATACAGCTAAATGAGTCCTTAGTCATCCTTAAAAGGTTCCATGTAAAGTGTGCCGCATCTACCCAGGTTCTGGCCACGTCTCTGCAATCCCTCAAGACAATCAAATAAAAGGTACGTCACTTGACTCTCCCACCCCAACCCCAGCCACCCTCGGCCCGGGTCTGGTAGCCCCGATGTCTCAGGGTGCGGGAGTCCTGGAGGCGGGGCGGGATAGGGGAGGGGCAGTGCCACTCCCCACGAAGTCACGCACCAGGGCTACCACTCAACACTCACTCGGTCCGCCAGTTTAATGCTCTCCGCGGCTTCCAGAGGCTGGGGACGATTAAGGAGAGTGAGCTTTCAGTCTCTACACGGATCAAACATTTAAATAGTTAAACAGCATCTTATCCAAATGTTTGCACCCTTTAGGCCAAGTGTGGTGTCCTTAACGCCCAGGAACGCTGCCAGGCCAAAGGTTAACTAACCCCGGAGGTCGGTGGGAGAGGGAGACAACGCTAACCTGTATGCACTCTGTAATGGGCTTTGAGATGGGAGGATTTTCCATAGACTTTCCCACAGCCACTGTAGGGGCACTTATGCCTCTTTTCGGAGGCGTGTTTCCCCTTCGCAGCCACTCCAGGGTGAAGGAGGGAGAGCGGGCTGGGCGCGCTGCCAGGATCCTGTCTCTCCTCCGGGCTGTGGGAAGGACTCGACCCAGATTCGGTGGTCACGTCGCTGTCGGATCCCATATCCTCATCCGGACTCTCCAGACTGTCGCTGCACACCGAGGGGGTCTGGATGGGTCGGTACTTGTTCAGGTCCAACAAGCTCTTGGCAATAGTGACCAGTGTGCAGTAATCCTTCCAGGTGTCCCCCGGGTCACCGTGCTCCTTGGTCATCTCACGCTCAGGTAGTCGAAGCCGCTCGGCGTCCGGAGCTCCCCCATGTTCCGGAACCGCGGCGCGGTTCGAAATGGAAACCAGACACTGGGCAGCCACGAAGTCCATGTAGGCGGCCGCGGACATGGTGCGGGCGACAGTAGCCCCGGCAGCGCGGTCAAACTTGACGGTAGCTGCAGAGGTTCGGCTTACCCTGCCCTGGCCTCGGACGACGAACGCCGCGCGGCGGCCAAAGGGGCGGGGGCGCGGGGCGCTTCCGACTCACAGGAGCGCCAAGGCGACCTCAGCCCCTCATCTTTACGTAACCCGCAGCGCCTCCGCACGCAGCCGCCACGGTGCTGAACTCGCCGCGCTGCCGCCTCTCGCTGCTACGGTGTCCTGCGCCCGGCGCAATCCCCCCGACGGGCGCGCCCACCGCTCCCAGCCGGCTTCCTTGGAAAGACGCCACACGTGGCGGTCGCAAGTTTATTCGACTGAATACGCCCCCGAGGCGCTGGGAGAGGAAACTGCAGGAGAGGTACACGCCCTCCGCTGCCTCTCCGTGGAGCTAAAGACCCAGAACATTCACCCCACCACCCTCACGCAGGTGGCAAGGGTAGGACCAAGAGCCACGTCTAAGAGACACTTTTCCCCCAGACCACTGAGGGTTTCTGAGCCCCTGCTCTTGCCCGTGCGCACCGTTCCGGCATTCTCTTGCTCAGTAACAATTTCGCAGAATCCCATCACGTCACAATTCAAACCCCCTCCAATTGGCCAGTGGGGAGGGTGATTCAACTCTGTTTACTTTCTCCCCCTGCCAGTCAGAACGGCCTTTCCGTGGAGAGGTGCGTCTAGAGCTGAGGCGTGCGACCAATCCGACCGTTCCATTTCGATGCCTCGTGCTACCCCTACAGCCAGGAACGCTGACATTTAAAAGGGTAACAGCCTGGAGGCTAGAAAGGAGGACCCGCTCCTCTTTTGGAGTGCCTCCAGCTTCGGTAGCCGGTTCAGGCCTCCTGGCTCGCGTTCCAGCTTGCAGAGTTGTGGGACACACCTTCCCTAGTCTGTTGCGCTCGTTCTTAGGATAAAAGAGAACTTCTGGTTAGGTTTTCCAGCTCGCAAACAGTTAAGTGACTTCCTGCAAACGCTAGAGTCCCAGCAACCAGCCTTCCAATCAAAAGTAAGTTGGTTGATGTCACTGACATTGGCTCAGCCAATCAGGAGGGCGTTCCGAAAGCTAGCGCTCAACACTTGTAAAATGCTTAGAGCTGTAGTGAAACTGGACATATCCTTGTGTTTTTTGTGTTGTTGGTAGTAAATTTGAGAAATGTACAGGGAGGGCAGGGCAGGGGTGATGATAAATGCAGTGTGAGTCTATAATTAATTTTTTTTAATTGAATGTCAGGCCAAGTTGCCCAAAGATAAACACAAATGAAAACACAGCAATTCATTTCCCCCCTCTAGTTTTGGGATGCGGCATTCTTTAGGAAAAGATTTTAAATAGTCCCTCCATCCAATACACAAATACGACTATTTTATCTTAAAAATGCAAAGCTGGTAAAGTTCTGTTTTAAAGCACAGTCTTCCTATTTTTGGCTATTTTTTTTACATTGAAACAGCCCATCATTGCTTTTGTGATACCTCCAAACTCCTCTCCTTCCCTAATGTAATTTATTCTAAGTTTTTTGGAGCTATTGTAACCTACCTTCAAATAAATAGAGACAAACATCCCTCATTTGTATAACTTAAAAAAAACCCAACATCATTCTTAGCTTATATTCTTCTCCAGATCCCTGCATGACTGTTAGGGCGTGTTTCCTTCCTTCGCCTTGCAGATGTGGAGACAGCAGGCACAGAGAAGTGGCGTGTCAACCTTATCAGGTAGACAGTGACAGACCTCAATAGAAATAATAGATACCCTGATTTCTAACTCTCTGAGCTTTTCAATAACTGAGTTCTTTGGTTTTGTGAAATATTAACTATATTAAGCAGATTTTTAACTGTAACCAGCCAGAGATCTGTAGCAATTTAATACTGTGGCATTACTTGATCAACAATTAGTGTGGGACTTAGAGTCTGATTAACTCAGTTTGCCTCTCCCTCTTAATGAATGATGGGGTTGTTTTCCATCTTGATAGCTGAAAAAAGAATCTAGGGCTAATTTCTCTTGCAGAAGGCTTACTGTCAGCACAATTCACTTTCCTAATTGTGTGTGAGAGGTTCCTGCTTCTATGTGATGCAGATCCAGTGAGGTCCAACCATAACCCCCATTGTAACACCAGGTTCTTGGTCTCTAAAGGAAGGATCTCAAATTGACCCTCCAAGTCTGAAGACTAGTGTAGCTTATTTTAATTTTGTTTTTGAAGTTTACAGGAAAATATTATAGTAGGTGACTACATGGGAAAGGGAAGTATAAAAGGGGGATGCTGGTCAATCAAGATTATCATCATCACCGTCGCATCATAGTAAGATATGTATATACATCATAGCATGTAAAAGTAAAGCCATCTTAGGTTTCTTGTATACCAATCCCCCTAATTTTAGAAAAAAATTCACTAACCCCCAGGAGAATTGGCCTACTTCATGATTTTTCTGGGACAAACTCTGTCCCCAAGGATATATGATCACTTAGTAATTGCACCTTTGCTTGCCTCTTTAAGGTCCAGCACAAACACCAAAGGGATCTCTCCAGAGTCCATATAATCACTGCTTGTACAGTCTCTCAGACTTGCATTGCAACTGGCATTGCACTCGGCACCTTCAGATAGCCCTAGAATTAATACTGGCGATACTTCAGAAAAGGAAGAAAATCTGTATCTTCCCTTTCCCTGAAAATAGTAATACAGGAACTTGGATCCTGGAATAAATACATCATCATATTTTTTTAATATAAACTTTCTTCTCCCTGTTTCTTGCCTCTTCTCTTTAATTCCCTTTAATTCAATTTTGTTTGGATTGGACATAAACCCTGAACTCTTTCAACTCATTCATTCCAGAGGTATAAAACTGAGATTTCATACATGTGAATTTCTCTCACACATTTACAAACATTACTGTTGCTTGACTTAATTCAGAATATCTTTTTAAACTCAGCAATTCTAAAATTGTAGACTTTCTTCTTTTTCTCCTTTTCCACTCATTCACTCCCCAGATATTTATGTTTCTGTCGATAAGCTAGGCATGTGGAAATATAAAAATAAAAAGGCATTCTGTCCTCAATTGGGCTTATAAGTGTGTGTGTATGAATATACATATATATACACACATACATGTATCTCACAAAATGTAGTAATTCCTACATTAAGATTTTTTTCTTGTATTTTCAACAACAGGTTTCTATGCTGTATTGGGATGCATATTACAAGTTTTATGATTAAAGCCAGCTTATGCTGTTTTGCCAGCATGTAGTTATCATAATTAAAATTCTGGCAGAATAAATTATCCCAAATTAATATGAATCATTCCTAATTACAATGAATAATTTGCCAGTAAAGTATATATTACACCACATAAATATGAGGTCTGTTTCCCCCCAAGTTAGTCTTTATAAATACACATTTCTAATCCACACAAACCAACTGGGAGGAGTAGAATTCAAAGACTATAACAGCGTTTCTAGTTTTTAAGTATGCATTTTCCTCTCTAAATTCTGCCAAAACCTTGGCTTTACTATCCCAGTTCTCAAGAACAGTGGCCTCCTGGGCCTGAGATGAGCTGTGTTCCTTTAGACAACTTCTTACAACTATTTCCTTACTTGTTAATTGATAGGATTCGATTAATGAATGCATCGCCACAGTCCCTTTCAAGCTCCAAATATTCCAGGGATTCCTCCTCCCCTCCCCCGCACCAAAAAAAAAAAAAACACCAAATCCTAGGGAAACAATTGGGCAAGAGTTGGGTTCTTTCAACACCACTTCTTTGCTGCAGCGAAGGTCAGAATACTTTACATCAATATTTAATGGGATAGCAGGAACAAATATAAATTGTTCAAAATCCCTTAAAAACCTTCTTCCTTAATTTCATGTCTCACTTTTTCTTTCTCCAAGCTAGTCTGTGGGAAGCGGTCTGGAGGGCTCAAAGAGAATCCCATCCTTTTTCCCAGATAAATTTTCCACCCTAGCCCTAAATGAGGTATTTCTAGGCCGCTCGTAGCCTATTCCCAAGCCCCTCCCCTGGAGATTTTTATTCAACCTGAGCCCAAGGCAGAGTTTCCACAACTAGCGAGGATAGAGCTAATCCCCTGGCGGGAAGTGTCGGTTAAAATCGCACTGTGGAGGCACTGGGATGCGCCAGCTCGGGCTTTTTTCATTCTTTCCTACTGGGAGGCGTGGACGGTGCTGGGCAGAGCTGCCAGCCTCTAGGCGGGAAGGAAAGAGAACAGATGGCCCGCTGAGGGTAGGGGATCACGTGTCAGACCTTACTCTGGGCTGGATCCAGACTTCTTTCTGGACCTAGGCTCTTCGGCTTCAGGGACCCCGCCTAGGCTCACCCACAGGGCAAATTTGGGGGAAATCAGTGTTCATCTTAGAATAAACAGAGGAATTAGGAGGAGAGTTTGGGGAGGGAGGCAGGGCTGAAGGGATCGGGCTTCCTACAATGGCGGAGTTCCTGGGTTTGAAATACAATCAGGTAAAAGCCCTGGGTGGCGGTTAAACCCACCCACCCCCCACCCCCCACCCCCCCGTGGTCAGCATGACAGTTAACACCCAAGGGCCGTGGAGGGAGGGGCGGCTCCGGCCAGCACGAAAACTTGCACGACGCCCTACTTTGCTCTCGCTCCACTTAGCAGCCTTCCGCAAATCTTCAGGCCTCTCCTTTGCCAAGCAGAAAGGCCACCCGTTCATACATATGCAGGAGGATAAGTTTAGCTCACAGCCCCCCAAGCTCAGAGAAGCCCCGCGCAGTGCACGATGAATCACCCATGCTCGGGGGGCGGGCGCAAGGCTCGGACCGCAGACTGGCGGGTGGCTCAGCCACTTGCAAGCCGCGCGCCGGGGCCCTGGCATCGCCCTTTTAAAAAGTCTTCCGCAGGCGGCCACCGCAGCAGCAGCCTGAGGAGGAGAGTTCATCTGAGGACAGTCCCAGTTCTCAGAAATCCCTTCCCTGCTGGAACATCAAGCTCCCTTTGCTGCAGTTGAACAAACTGCCCTAGATTGGGGGATGAGGAACCCCCGCCCCCCAAACTCGTGCGAGGAGCTCCGGGCGCCCGCACCCATGTGCGCTAACCTTGACTTTAGCCCCCGCTCCGGGACAGGAGGTGGATGGGGCGGGAGTGGGCGGGGGCGGGTTGTCGGTCCTTCGCGGTCCAACCCCTTGGGTTAGCTCCCGCTGCGTGCGTGTACCGCCCCCACCACTGTGTCATAACTCTAGAAGCGCCGAGTTTTTTTTTTGTTTTTTTTTTTTTAACTGTTGGGGGTAAAATAGGGAGAAGGTGTGTGTTTTGGAGAGGTGGGAGTGGGTAGTGAGGCATCTTCCGCGTGCCCCACGCCCACAAGGGAAAGGAAAACCTGCCCTGCGGTACCCCCGGGAACACTGCGGAGTAGGGTGTCGGGATGACATCAGCTTCTAAACATAGTCTGTACCGCACCCCAACTCTGAGCGCAGCGAGCAGGGTTGGGGCGTTGGAGGTGGGGAAAGCGGGGGAGGCGGATGCTGCTGTCCGCGGGCGGGGCGGCCGGGGCGGCCGGGCCGGCCTGGCGGAGCGGGAGATGACTTTGCAGGAATCGTGCTCGCAGAGTTTGCAGGCAAATCTTTCCCGCGATGGTTGGGCCACACTGGGTTAGGAAACATTCCTGCCATTCCGTGCTGTCTCCTGCCCCCCAAAAGCCAAACACACACACAGCCCTTAGACCTAAGGTGCCTTTATTTATATAAATCAATCTATCCCATAATCATAGTGCCCAGGTGTGGTCTGTTCAGGGGATCACCCGCTCCCTCCAGGCTAAGCCCGCGAGGGGGTCGGCTTGGCCCTCCCGGTGAGTAAGATGGGCTGTTTCCTGTGGTTGTTGTGGAACAGTTTGTCCTTTTTACCAGCCCCCACCCCTCGCCTGGTCTCCACCCCCTTGGTAAATATAGCGCTCACGTTTCATCATCTCTTTGTCCAACAAGCGCCAGACACCGCGGCCCCTGAGGCCTCCCTCCTCCTCCTCCTCCTCCTCCTCCTCCTCCTCCTCCTCCCCCTCCCCGATCTCGGCTACCTCACTTAACCCCGCGCGGGCAGGCAGCGGGTAGCAGCCTGCCCCACTGTCCCGCCAGCCCTGCTCCCCATTACTTCACTCATCTACCCCCTCTCCTGCTTCCACTTCCCCTTTATGTTGTACCCCCATGCCCTGGCCCCACCCCCCGCTACCAGAGTGTTTTGGGGACCGGGTCGAAATGTGTGTAGGTGTTTGGAGGTAGACAGCCATTCTTTCCAGCCCCTGGCGTCACCCCACATCCAAGCCAGTACTAGATCTTCCACTTGCCACTGCCTCTTCCCAAGACCGCCCCCTGTTCCCCTCTGGAGCTCAGGTGACAAGCTGCTGAGACAGTCTGATTCACTGACAGCTGAACCAGCTATGTGTACTTGGGGGTGGGCACTTCGTGAACCGTCTCCCTCCCAACCTCCTCACCCCTGAGGAGCAGACTGGAGGGTCGGGAAAGGAGAAGTAGGTGGATAGCAGCCTAGAAGTGCGTGCTTTCTCTTCCCTCTCTCCCTTCCCCTCCCAGTTTCATTTCCACACGTACAGCCACCCACTGGGGACCGGAGGCGGCTGGTGTTCTCTGAACGCAGGGAACTGGCTCTCTCTTTGGTCTCCTGTTTACTTCCCTCCTCTTTCCCCTCCCTCCTCGCCCCCACTACCCCAGGCTGCCTCCCGCCCTGAGCAGCTGGGAAACCTGCAGCAAAACACTGCAGTCATGAGACTTCCCAGGACATGAGCTGTGGCCCGGATTTGCCCTGCTCTGCCCTGCCTTGCCCTGCTGTGTGTCCACTTGGGCTACTTTGTCCTGGAAAGAAAGGCCCTTGGGGCTTCTCATCCCGGAATGTGAAGGAGGTGACCATCTCCCTCCCTCTTCTCCCACTTTGGCACCAGGTACTATCCTGTAGGGGCCTTGCCTGGCTGACTTGGCCAGGGCTTTGGGCCACCCCCTTGAGTGGCCACCTGTCCAGGGAGGGGCAGTGTGAGAATGGACAGTGTGTAAGAACTCAGGATCCAGGATGCTGCAGAGCTGGCTTACTTGCTATCACAGGTTGTCCTGTTAGTGACATGGTGCCCAAAGTTCCCTGCTGACCAAGGTTTTTAGGCAGAGCAGGGAAACCTGCTCCCAAGGACAGACACACCCTCTCCTTATGGAGTCTGGCAAAAGCTTTCCCTTTCAAAGCTTGTTTCCCAGCAGGGAAGAATTCAGCCTCTCTCCCTCAGTAAGCTGAATGAACAAAGAACTCTGAGGAGGCCATGAGGCTTGACCTCTGGGTGCCGCCTGCATGAAGTTCACCCCATTTAAAATCCACCTCTTCACCACCACTCTAGGCTCCACTCCCATGGTTACCAACTCCCTGTCCTTCAGCAGCATAAATGCTGCACAGAGGCAGAAACAAACAAGGGCGTTTTAAATATCCCAAACACTGCCTTGATTTTTTTGGTAGCAGAGTAGGGGGAATGAAAGTTCCAACTGTTCTCTGGTTTCCTTCTGACCCCAGGACAATGAATGAGTCCCTCACCCTGGATAGCCTCTCAGCTGCCAAAGGAGGGAAGGGAGCTTATTGAGGTAGGAGAGAGTGGGATTCAGAACAGAGCAGATCCACCCAGGGCAGATTAATTATTACCCCGGTAAGGCTATTCCTTCCCTCCCCCCTCCAGCCTTAAACCCCCAGCTGCTCAGTAGTACCTGCCTGGATACTATACCACTCCCCTGCTGTTGCTGTCTTCTGTAGGCTCTGTGCACTCTCCCTCTTTCCCAGAAGATGCTAGTACCTGGTAAAACCCTGTTTTTGTTCAGCTTAACATGCTGGACAAAAACAACAGTGCTAACTGTTGTCACTAAATTTATGATCATAAATCTCAAGTGGGCTCTCAACACTGCTTTTCAACAGCATTTCCCTAGTTGGTTTACTTTCCACACTCTGAAATAACTACATTGCACCTTCTATCCTCAAACATCCAACACCCCTTTCCTTCCTCACTTTGGGCTGAAAACCTTGCTCCTTATTTCACGGAGAAAACAAAAACAATTTGACAAGAACTGCCTCATCTTTTCACCACCAGAACTTCCGTGCTACCTGCCTCTCTGCCAGGACTCTGCCTTCCCTCCTGTCACATGGATGTGGTGTTCCTCCCCCACCACTTGGCACCGTGGTTCCTTGCCCCTATTGACTATATAGTGACTGCTCCTGAAATTATCCCCCATCTCCTGCTCATCGGTTGTCTCACTTTCCTAAACCACATTAGCACAAAAATATGATATCCTCCCTGTATGGATATGTATACATATGTAAATACCCATGACCCTTTGTTCTCCTCCAATATTACTCCACCCACTTTTTTTTTTTTTGGCTGCAAACATCACAGTTGCTTGTACTCACTGCATATCTGTTCACAACTTCTATTTTCTTTTGCTCTCACACCAGTCACACTTCCACCCAGGTGTTCTACCAAAACCACTCTTGTCAAGGTCACAAATGACCTCCATCCTGCCAAGTCTATTAGATATTTATTTTATTTGATCTATCTTGAAGCAAAGAAGACTAACAAAGAGTGGGTGGTAAAGGAGAAAATGGGAGAACATGGTGTTCTAGAAGCCAAGAACAGACAATATTTTAAGGAAGAAAGTTTAATTCCTTCTTTGCTGATTTTGTTTCTTCTCCTGGTTCTCCCAAAGTTGGGGTGCCCCAGGGCCCTGTTCTTGACCATTTTCTACATTTACACTCACTCTGTTGGTGACTTAATCCTGCCTCCAGGCTTTAATACCTTCTATAAGCCAATGACTCCCAAATTTTTATTGTCAGTCCAGGTCCCTCTTTTGAACTCCACACTTGACTACCCACCCATCTATTCTTCATCTCCACTTAAATATCTAACAGGCATCTCAAACTTAACATCCTAAAATTGAAATACTGATTATTTCCCCTCAAAATCGCTCTGTTGTAAGCCTTTCCCACCTTAGATAAACGCATTCCTGTTTATCTCATTGCTCAGGTCATAGACCAAGGAGTTATCCTTGATTCCTCTCTTTAATTTATACCCTGCAGCTAATTTCAGCAGGAGCTCCTGTTAGCTGTATTTTCCAAATCTATTCAGAATCAGGCAATTCTCATCACCTTCACTGCTTCCATCGTTATCCCTGGCATTAACCCTGGTTGTGACCTTTTAGCTGGTTTCTCTCCTTCCACGCTTGCCCTGACTTCTTTTATCAACACAACTGTGAGAGTGCTCTTCTTAAAACATGCCAGCTCATGCCCTGGGTTGTGTGGCTTAGTTGGTTGGAGCATTGTCCCATACACCGAAATGTTGGGGGTTCAATTCCTGGTTAGGGCACATACCTAGGTTGCAGTTTCAGTCCCTGGTTGGAGTGCACAATGGGAAGCAACCAGTCCATGTTTCTCTCTCACATCCATGTTTTAATGTCTCTCTCTCTCTCCTTTCCTTACTCTACAAAATAAAAGTATTTTTTAAAAATATTTGTAAAGAAATAAAACATGTCAGGTTATGTCATTCCTTTGCTCAAAACTCCACAGTGAGCCTGTCTTGGAGTAACTGCCGAAGTCTGCACAGTGGGGACAAAGTTCATATTACTTGAACCCCGTTCCTCACTCCACTTCAGCCATTCTGCCCACCGTAAAGCATTTGCAATAGCTCTTCCTCCTACATGGAACCCTATTTTCCAAGATCTCTGCATGGATCACTCATTCACTTTCTCCAAGCCTTTGCTCAGATTTCCTTTCTAGGAGAGAGATCTGCCCTAGCACCCTATTTGTAGCTGCAGCTCTGGCAGTTGCTCCTTCTCTACCTTTTCTTTCTTCATGGCATTAATCATATTCCAACAAGCTTCATAGTTTGCCTATTTGTTGGTTATTGGCTGTCTCCTAGTAACAACAAGCTGTTCTGTTCACTGATGTATTCTTAGTGCCTAGCACAGAGCCTAGCAAATGATAAACTCTCAGTGAACTTTGCTGAATATTAAGTAAATGAGAAAAATAGCTCTAATTGTTTTGAATCCTTGCTATGTGCTATGCACTCCCAAATATACTCTGTATGGTCTTAGCACCCTTGGTTTCTAGATGAGGAATTAAGGTACAGAGAGGATAAGTGAGAAATCCACAGTCACATGATGGCAAAGCTAGGATTTGAACTCAGGACTCTGAGTGCAACACTCACATTCTTAAGCACCCTGGTATCATGCTTCTGTGTATGAGTAAGCTGTAAGGGCTAAAGTGAATTCTTTCTGTTGTGGATATAGTCACCTGTGGGGAAGCAAGTTTGACATCTCAAAGAGTCACTTGAGTATCTGTGTGGGAATAGGATGGGCCACACAGGCTCTTTCCCCTACTGCAGACACTAATGCTAAAGAAAGGGTGAGTGTGATGGGCAAGGCCATGACAGTTGGGAACTACCCTGCCTGGTTTCAGAAGCTGTAATCCCCTGTGGCTAAGTCTGAGTAAAGGACCTTGGGACTATAAGCCACTTAGGAGACAAACCTTATCTTCCTTGTAGGGGCACCACCTCTGCCCCTTTTCTCTTCACCCTGCTTGGCCCTGGGTGGATGACTGGTTAGCCAATGATGGGTAAGATTCCTCAAAAGAGGGATGACCTAAGATATGCATGGTCATGAAGGGGCCCTCAGGGAAGGACTTGGGGGGGCTATAGAAAAAGGGGGTGATGGACCCTCAGCCCTCAGCTTTGACATAGCCTGAGTCCTCATTCTGTCTGCAAGAAGTCTCTTAATCTCTTGGCTGCCTACTTCCCCTGCTTGACTTAAGCCTGAAGCAATGTCTTAAACCTGAAACAATACTAGAGGTGGGTGCAGTCCTATGCTGGAAAGGGCGGGTTCCCTAGGGCAATCAGGCTTAAGAAAGAATGCATAAAATCCTATGAAACCTACTTTGCTAATACTCTCAATTTAAATGATAAGGGTCCAAGCAGAAAGTGAGTTTGTTCCCCAAAGTTTTATGGCCCTTTAACTATCTGACCCCAACTCAGAATAAGCCCTCAGAGTTCTTTGTATGTTATCTATTATATAATCACTTCTGCCTGACAATGATCGATGAGCTTTATGTATACACCCTATATTCTTGTGCAAATCAAACTCAATAAAATCTTGTCAAGGCAAGGGTCGAGGCACTCTCCCCTTGAGAGAGAAGCTGAGCTGTCCCTTTTCCTCCACAGGACTCAGTAGTCCATGTGAATTTGTTTCTTCTCATCCATAATGCCGCAGACCCCAGGAGCTGGGATCCACATCACATGGCCATGTATATGCCTTGCATCATGGTATTTTGGCTACTTATGACAATGTTGATCATATTTGTATAAGAGAGGAGCTTTGTGCAGATTTGTTTCTTGCTCACAGTTAAACAAGGATTGGCTGGGGTCTCTATTAATTCAGGACCCAGGCTGATGGAATAGCCACCATTTGGAACATGCAAATCACAGTTTCTACTTACATCTCATATATTAGCACCCCATCTATAAGGGGGACAGAAAGCACAATCCTTCTATGTGCCCCGAAGGCAGAGAGCTAAAAGTATTTGTTGGGTTCATGTCCAATATGACCAGTAAGCTCTTGTTGGACAAACCTTTTTGTAGATAACTGTAAACTCTGGATAACATATTTAAAAAGTTATCTGAGAGTCCTGGAGAGTAAATAAAAGCAGGCAGATAGTGGAAGGGAGTTGGCATTTGGAAGATGAGAATGATATAAAGAGAATTTGTTTATTACAGCTTTTAGCCTGAGGTTAGGTCCTAATTTGTACCATTTACAATTATTAAAATACAGATAGAAAGCCAATAGTCTCACTGACTTGAAGAGTCACAGGGTAAGTTTTGGGGCATCCACAAGTGCTGGAAAGGAAATAAATTCCAGAAAAGAAAGATCTAGAGAGGAGGAGCCCCAAATTCTGGCTACAGACTCTGCCCACAGTTCTGGCTGATTGCTGAATCACATATGCATGTGGCAGACTCCAAGCAGCCCAGGTTTGTCTATACAAGTCAATTGAAATTTGACCAGCTGCTCACTGTACAGGAAATGGAGTTTTGCAGTTTGAGTTCAGCCAAGTTAACTGTCTACTTAAACTAAAAAAAAAAAAAGTCAATTCTCTTTGAAGGAATATAACAGAATCCACAGTCTCTACAACCTGTTATTCACAATATCCAGTTCATATTCCAAACTTACTTGGCATATGAACAAACAGGAAAATATGACCCAGTCACATTAGAAAAGGCAGTCAATGGAGATCAACCCCAAGATGACTTCAGATGTTTGAGAGTGCAGATATGAGTTTTAAAGTAGCTATTATAATTATGCTCATGGATAGAGGGAAAAATATACTTGTGCCCTGATTAGTGTGACTCAGGTGGTTAGGCATTGCCCCACAAAGAGACTGGTTGCTGGTTCAATTCCTGATCAGACCAAATGCTTCGGTTGCACGTTTGGTCCCTAGTTGGGGTATTTGTGCAAGGCCCAGCCAGCTGACCCATGTTTCACACATCGATGTTTCTCTCTCTCTCTCTCTCTCCTTTCCCCTCTCTCTCTAAAAAATTAAATAACTAAAAAGTTTTTAAAGAAGAAAAATATGCTTGCAATGAATGGATAGGAAGTCTCAGTAGAGAAATAGAAAAAAATAATCAAATAGAAATTTAAGGAATTTAGAAACATCTGAAATAAAGTGTTCAGTGCATAGGCTTGACAAAAGATGGAAATGAAAAAGGAGAGTCAGTGAGCTTGATGATATCAATAGAAATTACCCACTCAGAAGAGCAGCAAGAAAAAAAATAGAAAACAAAAGAGTCCTGTGGGACAATGGCAGAATATATAACACATGTGTAGTTGGAGTTTCAGGAGAAGAGTGAGAGAATGGGGCAGGCAATATATATTTGAAGAAATAATAGTGAGACAAATTAACAGATTTAAAAAGTTCAGTGAACTCTAGTTAGGCAGGAGTAATCCAAAGAAAAGCACACCTAAACACATCCTAGTCACACTCCTAAAACCTAAAGACAGAGAAAATTGTACAGTCTGACAGAAAAGCAAAAAACTAAATTGTATCTGGAAGAATAATGATTTGAATACCAATGACTTCTCATCAGAAGTAATAGAGACCAGAAGACAATGGATGAAATCAATAAAGTACTGAAAGAAAAAACTATCAAACCAGATTTCTATATCTGGTGAAAATATCCTTCAAGAATGAAAGCAGAATTAAAGTACTCTCAGATAAAAGAAAACCAAGAGCGTTTGCCACCAGCTGGTCTGCACTACAAAAAATGCTAAAGAAAGTTCTTCAGGAGGAAGGAAAATGAAACCTGATGGAGACTTGCATCTTTTGGAAGGAATGTAGAGAATCAGAAATGACAAATATGTGAGTAACTATCAAAGAAAATGTCTTGCCCTGGCTAGTGTGGCTCAGTGGATTGAGCGCTGGACTTTGAACAAAGAGTCGCCGGTTGTGTCCCAGTCAGGGCACATACCTGGGTTGTGGGTCAGGTGCCTAGTCAGGGGCACGTGAGAGGCAATGACACATTGATGCTTCTCTCCTTCTCTTTCTCCCTCCCTTCCCCTATGTCTAAAAATAAAATAAATAAAATCTAAGAAAAGGACATTTCTTTAAAGTACATATTAACTATGTAAGGCAAAAATTATAATATTGTCTCTTGCAGCTCATAATATTATACATGTACTACATATGATAATTATAGCATAAAATATAAAGGGAGGATAAGTGGACCTATACTGTTAGAAGTTTTCTAAATTTTATGTGAAGTGGTATAATATTAACTCTTAGAACATAACTTAATATACAGCAAATTAATGACTACTATGCTATACTTTCCCCAAGAGTTCACAGTTTGGTGGAAGAAGACATATGTCCAAATAATTACAACATAGTGTGGGATGTGCAAACAATAAAAATTATACAAAGAGCTCTGGGATTCCAGGCAATCAGTAATTAGCTCTCCTTGATGGTACATAAGTAAAGGATCAATAGAGAAGTCATATCTTGAGCTGGGCTATGAAAGATGATTTGAACATGAGAAGGAGGAAAAATGGTAGCTCGCACAAAGCAAACAGAGCGCAGATGTGAGGGCACTATGGTGCACAATGTGTTTAGGGCACCAATAGTCATCTGATTCTACCTCAGGGAATAGCAGGAACTGTGAACCTGTCAAGAAAGGCCTCATTTAGAAAGATCATTGTAGGATAAAATAAGGAAGATAAACTGAGACAGAGGGAACAAGGAGGCAAAAAACAAATTGAGAGGTGAGTACAGAAATTCTCATAAAAGATGATGAGGGCCTGAACAAAGGCTATGGCAGTGGGACTGGGGCAGAAGGAATAGTAAGAGAGGTGGCTGGAAAGCAGCATTAGCAGGACTTAGTTAATGGACTGAATGTTGGGAGTAAGCCTCAGGTTTATGCATGTGGAGACTGATGCCATTTACTATGACAGAAGAAAAAAAAAACTTTGAAGGAACAAATTTGGGACCCAGGGCAAGAGCTGAAGTAATTATAAAGCTAAAATAGAAACCTAGGAAATAATAGGGAGTCTCAACAAAGCCCAAAATTGATTTTTTGAAGAATTTAATAAAATAGTCAAATTTCTGGTTAGATTAATCAAGGCATAGTATAAATAAACAATATTGCAATTATAACCAGAGATACCTAGATATTTTTAAAATTCTCAGATGATAAATATGAACAAGTTTATTATACTAAATTTTAAAATGTCAACAAAGTGGACAATGTTCTGGAAAAATATAACACACCAAAAAGTGAATCAAGAAGAATGATTGGTAAGTATTTAAGATATTGGCTTGGTAATTGTAAAAATCTTCACTTTACTGACACCAAACCCAGGTAGTTTTCCAGATAAGTTTTACCATATCTTTAAGAAACAGATCATTCCTCCTGTACAAACTAGAACAGCACAAGACAGAAAACTGACTAACTCTTTTTATAAAACTAGAAAAACCTTTAAAAATCGAATCTCAGAGGTGACATACCATCTTACGGGCATGAGGTCCAGTCCACTAATGGGAGGTGATTACACAAAGGTGTGAATACCAGGAGGTGGGGATTACAGGGGATCATCTTGAGGCTGGCTACCACAATCAGAATAAAGGAGAAAAAAGACATGATTATCCTAAATGATGAAGTTCGGAAAACAGCAATTAAAATTTAAAGTTTATTCAGAATAAAAAAAACACTTAAACTAGGAATAGAAGCAAAAGTTTTTACATTAATATATAGTGCATTCCAAAATTGTATAGGAGACATGTTACATAATGGTGAAATTTAGAAGCTTTCCCATTGAAGTCAGAAACAAGACAATAATGCCTCCATCATTACTACTACCCAAAACTGTAGAGGAAGTTCTAGATCATTCAGTAAGATAAAGAGAAGAAACCAAAGACATAGATTTGGGGAGAAAGAGATAAAATTTTCAACATTTGTATTTTATGGATTTGTCTAAATAGAAAAATCTAACCACACAAATTGTTAGAACCAATATTGTTCTTCACAGGTGGGGACTGACCTTGGTCGGCACCAGCCAGGAAACCCCAGAACCTGCACACCCGGTGGACAACTACAGACCACACTGGAGCACCACTACCCTGCCTTTGCACAGCTGGTCCTCCACGGAGGGCGGAGATTGGTGATCAGTGGTAACAGCCAGTCTTTGCAGCCAACTGGCCTGGGTAAATCCCTCTCATTGACCTGCCAACAGCAATCAAGGCTCAACTACAAGAGCAGGGTGTGCTCAGCCCAGATGAAGGGCATACCTTGCGTACCAAGCTGGGGTGATGGGGAGGCAAATGAGAAATTGGAAAACTATTTGAAAAGATAATGAAAGAAAAGTTTCCTAATCTGTTGAAGGAAATAGACATGCAATTTCAGAAAGCACAGTGTCCCAAACAAGATGGATGCAAAGAGGCCCCACTCCAGGACACATCGTAATTAAAATGCCAAAGGTTAAAGAGAAAATCTTAAAAGCAGCAAGAGAAAAGCAATTAGTTAGCTAAAGGGGAGTTCCCATAAGACTGTCAGCTGATTTTTCAAAAGAAACTTTGCAGGCTAGAAGGGATTGGTAAGAAATATTCAAAGTCATGAAAAGCAGGCACCTACAGCCAAGGTTGCTCTACCCAGCAAAGCTATCACTTAGAATTGAAGGGCCAATGAAGAGCTTCCCAGACAAGAAAAAAACGAAAGGAGTTCATCATCACCAAATCATTATTACATGAAATGTTAAAGGGACTTATTTAAGAAAAAGAAGATCAAAAATATGAGCAATAAAATGGCAATAAATACATATCTGTCAACAATTGAATCTAAAAAACAAACTAAGCAAACAAGAAGAGCAGAGACAGAATCATGGATATGGAGAGCATTTTGTTGATTACCAGGTGAGAGGCAGTGTGGGAGGATGGGTGAAGACATGAGGGGACTAAGAAGTACAGATAGATAGTAACAGAATAGCCATGGGGATGTAAAGTACAGTATAGGAAATGGAGTAGCCAAAGAACTTACACTCATGACCCCATGGACATGAAGAATGGTGAGGGGATTGTCTGAGGGAGTAGGAAGTGCTGGGTGAAGGAGGGCAAAGGGGGAAAAATTGGGACAACTGTAATAGCATAATAATAAAATATAATTAAAAATAAAACTAACCATTTAAAAAAAAAAGGAATATAATTCAGAAGAGTAGCAAGCACACTTTCCATAGACTTACAGAAATCAAAACCTTTGCTATAAATCATTTGCAATCAATTAAAGTGTGTAATTTTAAAAGATTCCATTCAAAATAAACAAAAATGTAAGGTAGTTGAGGTTAAAATAGGTGCAACTTTAAAAACATTTCAAGAGACATAAAGGAAGATCGAATAAAAAGAGATGAATTAGTTTCATGGGTGGAATGACTCAGTATTTTAAAGATGTCAATTAGTCTAAATTAATCTATAATTTTAAGATATTCCAAATAAAATCCCCAAGGTAGCTATGAACAGTGTCAACTTAGCTAAGTATAAACTTGGTTACCCAGACTTCCCTTCATTGAATGGTCCACGGTTAGGAGGAGCCATAAAACAAATTTGTTGGCTGACAGCTGTTGAGGGTAGAGTGTGTTGGAGGGCTAGATGAAATAGGTGAAAAGATTATGCAAAACAAATAAACAAAAACAAAACTTACAGACACAGACAACAGTATGGTGATTATCAGAGGGAAAGGGGGGTGGATGCAGGTAGAAGAGGGTAAATCAGGGATAAATGGTGATGGAAGGAGACTTGACTTTGGGCAGTGATCATACAACACAATATACGGATGATGTATTATAGAATTGTGCACGCGAAACCTATATAATTTTATTAACCAATGTCACCCCTGATAAATTCAATTAAATATATACAATATACAAAAATTATATAGGAGGGACCCTCAAAATGGAATTATCTTATGGAGGGCAGGCCCCTTGTAGTACAGGCTTCCTTTACTAGGTTAGTGTTCTAGGAACCCATCTATATCAGCTGGTATTGTTGTGAGAGGCTGTGTTTGGCTTCAGTGAATATTTTTTGAGGACTTTTTAAATGTGTCTGCCAATTTCATGATGGTGATTTATATGCGGGTGTTCAGTAATTTTTGACCAAAAATGTCATGACCTCCATGCCTCTCGCTCTCTATTCACCTTATCTTGCCCCAAGTGACTTTTTGTTTTGGTTCCCCCGGATGAAAAAAAGTCCTCTAAGGGAAACATTTTGCTGATATGGAGGAGGTGAAATAAACAAATAAAAAATCAGCAGAAGCACTAACAAGCATCAAAATCGATGAGCTAAAAAACTGTTTTGAGCAGTGTAAAAAACATCTCTATAGGTATATTGCATCAAATGGAGAGTACTTTGAAGGTGATTGAAGCTTAAACATGTAACAATACACAATTTTTGTGAATAAATTCTATTTTGGGGGGGTCCTTCCCTTATACATATATATGAGGTCTGTCCAGAAGGTATCCAGCCATGTAATATGAAAAATAGAGACATCAGAGAAGATGCAAGATACAAGAACAATTGTACACAGGACAATGACACCTCAGCCCCCTTCAAAGTAGGCACCTCACACAGTTCTCCCAATTGCCATCAGCTGCCCCATTGTATTTTCCTGAATCTCATCAATGGTCTGAAATCTCTTGCCTTTCAAAGGTGATTTTAGTCTTGGGAAAAGCTAGATATTTCAGAGTGCCAAATCTGGCTGTAGGGGGGCTGAGTCACCTGGCAGATTTGATGTTTTGCCAAAAAATTCTGCAGGAGATGTGATGGGTGAGTGGGTGCGTTGTCATGATGAAGCTGCCAATCACCAGTTGCCGATAGCTGCGGCCTGGTGAATCATCTGAATAGTTTCTGTGGAGGAATGTTCAAGCTTAACACAAAGTTGGATTCGTCGCTCTACTTGCTAAGTTATTTTGAATGCAATAGCAACACAGTACACATGCTCACTCAACAGCATCTACCATCCCCCATCCCCCGAGTAGTAAGATGAAGTTGTCATTGTTCATGCATGTACATTCCAGTCCACTCTCCTTGGCTGACAGGTTACATCCATGTCACATAAACCATTCTTGGTATATTAACAATGGCTGGACTTTTTCTGGACAGATCACACCGTGTGTGTGTGTGTGTGTGTGTGTGTGTGTGTGTGTGTGTGAGTGAATCTGGTTAAGGATTAGAAGGTGGAGGTGAAACAGTAGTCATTTTTTATGCTCATGTCAGTCTAGGACCAGGCTCTGTTGCAATACCTGCAGTAGCAGCTGGTCTAGCTCTGTGTGACAGTTCTATGATGAAGGGTGCCACCTTTCAATGCTTTCTAAAGCATTCTACTGAACAGGTCATAGGTTAGTGGGAGTTGGGGTAAAGGGGGCGTAGAAGGCTAACATAGATGTTCCCCAGGGATCTGCAGTGATTATGGGAACCTTCTTTAGATCACTAAGCAAAGATCTCTGCCAACTCTCAGCTTCCAGCTCCTTGAGTCCAGTGTTTGTTGTTGAAAATGTTTATGATTTTTGCCATGGAGACACACTTCCATATTGCAAGGTCTATAATGAGGATTTGGATCTGACCGGAAACTACGAGAATCAACTGACCTGAGGAAGTTGTTTCTTGGTGTTAGGGTGATTTCCGTACATTAGAAATTGAAGTAGCCATGTGAGTGAGGCCACCATTCAGCCCAAGTTATGGGAACAGTGGTTTAGGATATCAGTGCTCTCATAGTTCATATTACCATGCTGCATCTAAATGGAAATTTTACTTGAAGTAGTCACCTAAGGGAGAATATCATGTCCAAGTTATTTAAAAAAGAAAGTCTGTCTTCTCTTTAACACTTTTATACTTTATGTTTTATAAGCACCTCTGTAACCTAAAATGGAGACGAGCATTACCGAGCATTACCACGGATGAAAAGCTGGGGCACACATTCACTGACTTTCACCTTGCAGGGAAGTAGCTGAGTCATTCAGGGTCACAGGTCTCCTTTCTGCTGCTTATTCCATGGGACAGATCATCTCGTGGTCAGTGAGTTAAAACTCTTGTGTTCTATGACTGATGAGAGAAGTCTGTTGGTGACCTTTAGCGACTTTCTTATTCTCTCCGAACGTTTGTTTTCTTGCTGGAAGTCTGGACAACCAACCCCTACTTCTGATTGTATCTTTTTAAAGAAAAAATTAGGAATGCTAGATTGCCATGAAATCAGAGGTGAGGAATTCCATATTCTATAGAAGCACAGAATCTCCAGGGAAACAGACAGGGTGGTCCTGCAATTTTGCTTTGCAGGGTGATTAGTGAAGGAGTTAAAAAATACAGAATCTTGTGTCTCATCTACTGAAATGGAAAACACCAACATGAGGACAGGATTCTATATTTTTAAATAACTACTCCAGGTGGTCTGGTGCAGCTTTAGAAACCGTGACTGAAGTGGCCCCACTGTAAATGTGTGGGAGCGGGCACATGTTCTGCAACTGCTGAGGGGGCAGGTGTGCACTTTAAGTAAACAGGCCGTGAGTCAGAAATACAATTCCCTTAACGGCAATCAAGCAGATGGGAGATGGACTGAGCAGAGGTGTTGGGAAACCCTGGACTCTGTTTTCGCCAATAAGTATGGAAGCTAGAAAGAGCCCTGAACTGAGTGAGGCTCAGCACCGGCCTGCTGTGTGATCTTAGGCAAACCATGATGCCTCAGTGGGCCTCAGTTTCCTATCTGTAAAACGGGAGGGTAGATTTGTTGATCTTTAAGTCACTTCTATAACACTTTGTGATTTATCTCATGTCTTTTTCTGATGCAAACATGCTATAAATACTAAATGCTGTCCATGACCTTAATTTTTAATATAATGCTTTATGGACCCAGTGCGTGTCCCACTGTACCCGTTTTCAGTCATGGGTGACCCCGAGCAGCATGAATGCTGTGCCCAGCCACTGAGTCCATGCAATTGCCCACAGTAATCAAAGCATTCTGAGATGATTCTCTGCCATCTGAGGCTGGAAAAGCAGCTTCCAAGAAGGCAAGTTCCAGGGAAGGGAGGCAGAAGTCTTAATTGCGGAGGCATTTAGAAGAAAAAGTGGTTTAGTGTAGAGTGAGGTCAGTATCCTACCAGACATCTCTGCCTCAGGTGAAGGTAATCCTATCTGCTGCCTGTCACTTCAGAAAGTGACCAGAGAAGGCTCCATCGACTGGCAAAGACTGAATGCTTTCCAGTCCATGCTCAGCTCACCCCTGGGTCACAGCCGCTGTTGGCAGGAGAAACATGTAATGGCTACAGTTGCTGGCACCCGTGTTGGCTGCTCAGGCCCAACAGTGGCCAATGAGAGGAGGCTTAGTAAAGAAAGACTGTATTGGTAGCGGCATCTTTGTTGGCCAGAAATGATCAAGTGTTCACCACGAGTGGAAAGGAACCAGAAGAGAACAGTTTAGGTAAGAGAGCCCAAGGCTGAGGAGCTAAGTAATATCAGCTTTCTGACTTCGATCATGGGCTCCAGAGACATCGCTTTTCTCCCTCCTCTCTCCTCTGCTCCAAGTCGCTTACCAGTTGGGCTGGGTGGACTCTTGCTCCCTGCTCTTATAACTGTCATCCCAGATAACTTGGAAGCAGACTGTGATTCTTGTAGGCGCCCATAAAAAGAAAGTACCTAATAATAAACTTGTGCAAAACTGTTTTAGGGATTGTGTATTATTTAAGGACTATTACAATCTTGAAAAAAATACATAGATATAATGGTAAAACATTACCCACACACTGAAAAACTTACAGAACAGAAAAGTACAGCTCTATGATTGATCACAAAGCCTCAGTGTGACTGTGACAGTGGGCTGGAACAGGGGGTGCCACGGCCAGCCCCCCAGAAGCCCCTTTCATGACTTTTCTCAGACACTGTTGCCTTGTTTTGCCACCTCCCCTCCTCCAGGAGAATCACCATCCTCATGCAAGTACTTCTGAAAAAACCACACATTTGCCAGTTAATACAAAATAAAAGGAAATCTGCCTTATTTTCCCTCTTTCACTTTAGGTTAACTTCTCCTCGCCTTAGCCTGATTGACTTTATGGGGCCCCAAAATAGTCATTTGGTTCAGTACATATAATAGTAACAAAACTGTGATCTGGGCTGCCCTCTGTTCTGTGTCTACATAAACTGAGCTGTAGTCTTCATCAATTAATCGCCTCTGTAACTTTTTGTAGCTTATACAGCTGTGAGTTTACAGAAAGTCCATTTATCTTGAGAGAGGTATTTGCTTTTGTGTAAACAGTGGTGAGTACACTCTGAACCATTTAAAGAGAGGTAGAAAAGAAAAGGATAAATTGTTGAGCCTAGAATCTAACATTTACTTAGTTAGGTTCTGAGTGTCTTCATGGGCTTGAGGAATTATTTATCCATCCATCTTCCTAAAGCTGCTGTTCTTTTTCTTTTTCTTTTTTTTTTTAAACTAGGCTATTAGAATTGTAGGCTCCAGCCACTTCTGATACATAGGACACTTTCATTCATCAAGAAGGAAGTTTGTATGGAGAGAGGATCTGCCTAGAGGAAAGAGTGGATGGACCAGATGTTTGATGCACTAGAGTGAGCCACAGCAGGAGAGAGTTGGACAATGGAGCAAGGCATTAACGAAGGTTTGGAAAGGCCCAAGTACTGGTAAGAAGGCAGCTTCCCCTTTTCTGCCGCTCCGAAGGCAGGCTGAGCCAACCTCTCCAAGTTCATGTCAAGGTTTACAAGGGTCAGCGTGTTTGTGCTGGCCTTGATATTTTCACAAATTGCTCTGTAGTTGTTTTCATTAGTTTTATTCCAGCTGTTGCTCCAGAACCCTTCTGGCAGCTGGGCCTTCCAGGCTAGCTTGGAATCCTTTGCAAATTGACTCAAGTCACGAAAAGGTGCCATCAACTTTGAACTCTTGCCTGTTCCAGCGCTGGACAAATCGCAGGCATGTACCATAGGAAAGGCAGTAGTGGGCCTTACACCTCCAAGTTTGCAGTGCAGAACTCTGTGTGGTCAGGCATTAAGTGCAGAGGTGAAGTGCAAGCCCAGGGAGAGGGTTTGAAGAGTAAACAGGCCCTGAGAATGTGCTTCCTCCTGGGCCCTACAGGATGCCAGGCTTGGGAGGAGATTTCACAGCATTCCTGTCAAAACCCTGCAGTTAATAACAACACATGACCCAAATAAATTCACAGATATCTGTTACTCTACTCCCTGTGTTTTCATTTCACACCAACCAGTTCTCCACAGATGAGTCTCAGCTTGGGAAGAACTTGGGAAGAGGCCTGGGAGATTTTGCCAGTGAAGCTATTAGTTTTACCCGACTTCATAGAGAGAAAATATGAAAAAGCTTAAGGAGGGTTAGGAAGAAGGGCCACTGTCACCATGATGTACCTGATGCATATTGTTGTTTGAAACCCTTTCTCGTTTCATATGTATTATTTAAAGTTATGGCAAGGGCAGCATCAACAGAGCAAAATATTTATTGACTTTCATGAAACATCCCCCCACAGTAGCATTTTTCAAAAGAGTTATATCGACTGTAGTGTAAAATCAACTCCTAGGTCCTCCACTACAATGTGTCATCAGCTTATCTTTCTTTGATAAATTTTGATACTTTAAAATGGACCCAAGTCCAAGCACATGTGTTAAAGTTGGATCTTCTTTTTTGAATCTTCACCCGAGGATATGCTTATTGATTTTAAAGAGAGAGAGACAGAGAGACAAAGAGAGAGAGAGAGAGGAGGGGGGAAAGAGAGAGAGAAACACGGATGTGAGAGAGAAACATAGATTAGTTGCCTCCCATATGTGCCCCGAATGGGGATTGAACCTACAACCTAGACATGTACTCTAACTGGGAATTGAACCCACAACCTTTTTGGTATATGGTATGCTGCTCCAACCAACTGAACCACCTTCCAGAGCATAGTTATATTTTAAAGAGGGGGTCCAGTAAGTTGCTATTTGTCCATCAGGAGAGATGAATCACTAGTGGAAATCAGAAAACAGCCTATTTACTAAGGCTTGGACAGATTGGCTCAAAATGTACCCCTAGTGTTGGGTGTGGTAGGTGGGGAATGGTGGCAAATGGAGAAAGATGTTATAAATTAAAACAGATTTAAGAGACATATCAACGCAATGCAACATGTAGACCTAGTTTGAATCCTGATTTGGAAAAAACAGATATGAAACAAACAAAACACAAGACACTGTGGAAAATTAGAATGCTGGCTGTGTCTGATGAAATTAAGGAGT
The DNA here is from genome assembly GCA_028533065.1 of Trachops cirrhosus. Taxonomy (NCBI): domain Eukaryota; kingdom Metazoa; phylum Chordata; class Mammalia; order Chiroptera; family Phyllostomidae; genus Trachops; species Trachops cirrhosus. Next base: position 42,667,598 of record CM052540.1, on the reverse strand, counting down.
TATTTCTTTAAAAAATTTAGGCATAAGAATGGTATTGTGATTATATTTTTTAAAAAAGGAGGTTTCATCTCATCTTTGAGAGATATATACTGAAGTATTTACAGGTGAAATGATATGTCTGAAACTTGTTTCAAAATAACCCAAAGGGTCAGGGCGGGCATCAAGTGTATGGCTTTGGGTGAGGGTAAAAGAGAAAATAAAGTTGGTCTCAAATTGATAATTGTTGAAGATGAAAGATGCAAGAGTTGTGGGGTTTTTAAATTATTTTTTCTACTTCTCCATTGATGCGGACACCAGCCCACAGAGTTATGGATGAGATGAAATAAATTCACATGAACTACTGAGTCCTGTGGAAGAAAAGGGATGGCGTGACTTCTCTCTCAAGGGGAGAGCACACTGACTCTTGCCTGGAAAAACTTTTATTGGATACAATTTGCAAAGGAATACAGGGTCTATACGTAAAGCTCATTAATCATTATCAGGCAGTAAGGATCCAACAATAGATAACATACAGAGAACTCTGAGGGTCTAATTTGAGTCAGGGTCAGATACCCAAATGGTCATAAAACTTTGGGGAACAAACTCACTTCCTGGTTGGGCCCTTATCATTTAATTGAGAGCATTCTAAACAAAGCAGGTTTCACAGGATTTTACATATTCTTTCTTAGGCCTGATCACCCTAGGGAACCTGCCCTTTCCAGCACAGGGCTGCACCCACCACCAGCATTGTTTCAGGCTTAAGGCATTGTTTTAGGCTTAAATCAGGTAGGGGAAGTAAGGCAGCCAAGAGATTAGGGGACTTCTCAAAGACAGAATGAGGACTCAGGCTATGTCAAAGCCAAGGAGCGAGGGTCCATCACCTCTTTTCTGTAGCCCCCAAGTCCTTCTCTGGGGCCCCCCCATGATCGTGCCTGTCTTCAGTCCATCCTCCCGTGAGAAATCTTACCTGTCATTGGCTAACCAATCAAGCATTGGGGGCCAGGCAGCGTGAAGTAAAAGGAGCAGAGGCGGTGCCCCTCCCAGGGAGATAAGCTTTGTCTCCTTAGTAGCTTATGGCCTGAAGGTCACTCGCTCAGCCTTGGCCATGGGGGGGTTACAGCTCCTGAAACCAGGCAGGGCAGTTCCCAACATTCCATGTTGAACATTTCCATTATGCAAAATTCAGAACAAAAGACCCGAGTGGGCTCTTGCTTTTGTTAGCTTTCATTGGTAGGGGAGGAATCAAGGGTTTCCTCTCCAATTGGCATATAATTTTTACCTTTATTCCATTTACAACCAAGGAAATCTCACTGGGCTTGTTCTAATCTTGTGATTCATTGACCACATGATTCTGTGAAAGTGTGGTCAATTGATACACTGACTATAACAATCACCACAGCTGGCCCAAGTTGGGGTTGGACAGAGGCAGAAAAGGAGGGGACTACTTTCCCCTGGGAAGATGTTGGTATTTTACTTAAACAAAGTCAGGGACTTGGTCTGAATATTTGTAACAACATGGGGGGATGCGGGACAACAGACTGTTATGCTTTGGGGCACTTCAATAAATAACCGTGGGTGTATTCAGTTATGGTTTGTGTGATAAAGCTCATTTTAAAGAAACTCTACCTTCTAGGCTCAAAAATAATTTGTACCTCAGACTGATTTCCAGTGTCATTGCAGTGTATTAGTTATCCATGCTGTATAACAAATTCCATCAAAGAGTCTGACTGAAAACCACAAACATTCATTCTCTCGGTTTCTGAGGATCGGGAATCTGGGCGTGGCTTACCAGAGTGGCTCTGCCTCAGAGTCTCTCTCGAGGCCGTATTCAATGTGCTGCCAGGGATGTAGTCATCTGAAGGTCTGACTTGGGGAGGACCCACTTCCGATTTCATTCATGCAGCTGTTCTCAGGCCTCAAACCTGTTTCTAAGTTCACTCCTGTGGGCCTTTGCACAGGGCTGCCTCATGACACAGCAGCCAACTTCTCCTAGAGCAAGTGAACTAAGAAAGCTTGAAAGAGAGCAGGACACACAAACTACAGTCTTTTGGTAACACAATTTTGCAAGTGACAGCTCATCTCATTCTTTAGAAGTGAGTCACCACTTTAACACTAAAACTCCTACATCTTGGGAACCCCCTCAGTCCTGTGCAAACCAAGATGATTGGTCACTCTAAACCTAGCCTACCCTCAAAGGGAGGGAATTACACAAGGGCACAACTTCCAAGAGGTGGGGATCGCTATGGGTCATCTTGGAGGCTGGCTACCACAACATCCATGCTAAGGTTCAGTTTTCTCCATTACAGAGAAAGAGGCCTGTGAGGCATTTTGTAATTCATATCTCATAATTTGTGCCTCAGTTTTTTAATGATATGAGGAGTTATATTAAAGTGCATTAAATAAATGCATAAATCGACTTTAGAAACAAGTTTATTTAGAGGGGGCAGTGATAATGAGGTTTGTTACATATATATTTCTATCTGGTCATTATTTCAGAGCAAATACTGATGCTTGTATACCAGCCCTCTCTTTTGCTTTGATTCCTAGAGCTCCTGGCCATGTTTATGGCCTACTTTTAAAGAAAAGTTAATTTTTTGATTATAAGACTACATGCTTTATTATACACTATTTGGAGTCTACAAAAAAGTGATATGAAGCAGAAAGGAAAACACCTGAAGATTTTTGCTTACTTCCAGACCTTTTTTTATATATTGGTACTTTGTATTTAACCTTATAGGTACTGGTACTGTACATGTAATATTGAATCCCACTTTTCCCCATTAATTTATAAGCATTTCCTATCTTATCACAAATTCTTCATTGATGTATGTGTGTGTGTGTGTCTTTTTGTGGCTACATATTTTTTCCATTAATAGGATGTATCATGATTTCTTTTACATTTCCTCTATAGCTGGATAATTTAATTATTTTGAATATTGGAACATATTTAAAATTTTAAACCCAAGTTTGAAATTGAACATTTTGACTGACTCAGAAGGAAAGCCAAATCATTCATTCATTCAAGCAATAGATATTTATGAAGCACCGACTATATGCTGGACATGAGGGTCAACATTGAGGATATAGAATTGAGGAAGAAGAACCTGCTTACTTTTTAAATCTCTTGGAACTTGGAGGCTAGTGAGTCAGTAGAATGAAGTATCATCTTTTTTCCCCACTACTGTGGCTTAGTTGCCTTATTTTGCACTCTATTAGTGCCTTCTTCTCATGACTGTCTGACCTCTAACATTTCATGGAAATTGTCCATTTGTATGTAAGTTTCTTCCACTACACTGTAAGGGCAAGAACCATGTTTTTGTTCACTCTTTGTAAAAAAGAAAGAAAGAAAAGTATTGATGGCTCCCCCTATGTGGGGCTTTCTGCTATGTCCTAGTTCAGAAATCTAAAATATCTCTGCTCTCCTGGAGCTTCTAGTCTGGTGGGATGACCGACATTAGACAAGCAAACACACAAAAAGGGTTATACACTGAGGTAAGTGCCATGAGGGGAATAAAGAGTGCTGGGAGGGAATAACAGGGAACATTAGTTTGAGTGGGTTAATTAAGGAAGGCCTGTTTTAGGAAAGACAGTTGAGCTGAGCTGAGACTTGGAGGAAAGGGGCCAAGCATTCATGTGAGAACCTGAGTGAGGCGTATTTCAGGCCAAGAGAATAGGAAGTGCAAGGGCCCGAAGATGGGAAAGGTCTTAGGATTTTCAAGGAACTAATAGAAGGCAATAAGGTGCCAGTGCTGTGGAGAATGGGGAACATGCTGAGAGTGAAACTTGGAGAGGTATGTAGGAGATTCATATAGGACTTTCTGGGATAGGAGGAATCTGAACTTTGTCCTAAAGGCAATGGTGTATTGTGGTAAGGATATATGGGCAGGTGGTGTCTACTGCAACTATGATCCAGTTTAGAAGCTAACAGTTCCCTTTGGTTCTTTCATGGTGAATGAGCCAGAAGCAGACCAGAGTGAACATGGGACACCAATTCAGAGGCAATTTCAGTCATCCAGGTGGGAAATGATGGAGACTGGAAAAGGCGGTGGCAGATGAAGAGTGGAGGAGGACTTCAGATTCATGTTGGGCAGGCGTCAACACCTTGGTGATGGTTTGGGCATGCTATGTGTGAGCGAAAGTAATTGCATGCATTATTTCTGGCTTGAATATCTGGGGGGGGTGGTGGTGGTACCATTTACTGAAATGGGAAAGCTGGGAGGTGATTAGGTTTGGGATACATTTATAATGACATCAGTTAGCATTTCAGGTGACTTTCTCCAGCAGTGCTTAGCTGGCACATAGAAGGCAGTTGTAGGTTTTGTCGACAGGAGAGGGTTTTTCATGAGTGGGCAACAGGAGATAGAGAACAAGGGAGTGGTTATCACATTATTAGACTAGGAACCCTACATTCATAGAAAGGAAAATGAAGGCAGGAAGGGGCCATTGGTCAGTGACAAGATGGTAGGACCAGTGGTTTGACAGTGGGGCTACTAGGGAAGGTAAACTGGAAGAATCGGAACATGTGGTCTGATTTAAAGATTTTACTTATTTATTTATTTTTAGAGAGAGGGGAAGGGAGGGAGAAAGAAAGGGAGAGAAACATCAGTGTGCGGTTTCCTCTCACACACCTGCTACAGGGTTCCTGGCCTGGAACACAGTCATGTGCCCTGACTGGGAATCGAACTGGTAACTCTTTGGTTTGCAGGCCTGCACTCAATCCACTGAGCCACACCAGCCAGGGCAAACATGTGGTCTTATTCATCTAGGTACCCAAAACTCCTGGCATATAGTAAAAGTTCAGTAAATATTTTTGATTAGATTGAGGTCATTGTTGACCTGAGGATAGGTCTTAGAGGGATTGGGTTGCATATTTCTCTAGTTCTCTGTTTCTTGGGTTAGGCAGTCTTTCTGAATGAGTTCATCCTACTTCTATGTTTCCAGTTCCTCATGGGGTATAAACGCAGTAGTTACTGCTGGCCAGTCCTAAAGTCATGCGGTGCTGTGGGAAGCTGGATGGACTGTGGGTTGGCCTCTGGACATTTATCCATCCATCCATCCATCCATACATCCATCCATCCATTAAGCCCTCAATGAGCACCTACTATGTGCCTATCTTCATGCTAGATTTTTTGGGAACAAAATGAATGAATGAGTAAATGGTCCCAAAAGTTCTGCTCATTAGGGAGCTACAAATAGCACCTGAGTTTCTAGACATGAACTTTTTGGCTCTTTGCCCTTCACACACAGTTATATTGAGACTAAAGGAGGGGAAAGCCTTTATTCTTTTGCCTGCTGTGTTGTTTTAACATTTTATCAAAATGTACAATGCTCTGAAGAAACCCAGGCAGAAAGAAATCTTTCTATGGTGTCTAAAAATGTACAAATCCATTTCTATAAGAGCCATGGTAAGGTCAGCAGTCACGCCTCCATCAAGGGCAGGATGCAGATTTTCACAACCTTAACATTTTAAAAACGACCACATATTATTTTTCAGAATGGTTTTTCCTACTTACTGGCAATGCCCACCAACCTTTCTTCAAAAGTTGACCAATCTTTCATGAGAGACATTTAATTTGATTTAATTGTTTTAAACAATTAAAGCCATTTATTTTGTTTTTTTAAACCCTCTGCCACTCCCAGGATATCTGAAGAAATCTCTCCTTAAGTGAAACATTTTTTGTGTCAGCCCTTTCCACTGTTGTATCTGGAAGGTTTGAGGGCAAAAGTCTAAAGTGTTTCCCTAGTGTCTGGCCCAATGGGGTGCGTACTAGATGCTCATAAATTCTTGTTTGACTAATGGATTGATACAAATTGTATTAGGAATGGAATTGTGCCTGTGTCCTCAGCATCTAGTACAGACCTACCTACCTTTTAGGTACTCAATGAAAATGTTTGTTGAATGAATGCATGAGTGAATATTACTAGGGACGGTTGAGTTTTAAAAATCCAAAAGTGTGCTCAAGGGTTGACTCACTTGATCCCCTTCGAGCTCCGGAGAATAATATGACATAGGGCCATGACTTTAGAATCGTTTTGTCTATATTCTGCATCCTTTGGGGGGAGATAGTAAGAGTTAGCAGTCTGAGGCATCCTTAATCATCACACTGATCTGGCCTTCTCTTCTCATCCAATCTCTTCCTGTGAAAAGTGTCAGTTCAACGAAGCCATTGAAATTAAACAACAACAACAACAACCTGGGTTTAATTGTGATTGCTTTCCCTTATGCAAGAGCTTCATGGCCCAAAATATAGAGAGGCAGCCCAAGAGTCTGCAAACAGAGTGAACACTAAAAAATTATTACAGCATAGGAACTATAGGCAATAATATTGTAGCAACTATGTATGGTTCTAATTGGGTACTGGAAATAACAGGGCAAACACTTTTTAAAGTATATGATGGTCTAACCACTACGCTGTACACCTGAAACCAAAACAAAATAATATTGAATGTAAACTACAAATAAAAATAAATAAATAATAAAGGCAAAAAAAAGAAAGTTAAAAAAGAAGACCGGGGAAGAAGAGCACCACTTTCCCAGTCATTGCTGAGGACCTCCACTGTCTCCTGCAGCATGGTTAATGTCTTGGCTCATGTTGGAGGGATGCTTACTTCCCACTCATGATGTTCTTTCCGTGTGGAAGGGCTTTCCATTACAGTAACATTCCTGGCCTTTCCATATCCATACCCATATCCTGGGAGATTTCCATAACAGAAGGATGAATTTGAGAGAAGGCATTGAATTATGTGACTCAGTTTCTCCCTCCCTTGGGGCTGACATGCCAGCAGAGAGCCTTCTGTCTGTTCTGGCGTCCTTTATACAGGGCAGATTTCTCCTCTGCTGGGGGCCTTGTCATCATCCAGTGCTGCCTGGTACTGGGTGGACGTCTGTCTAATTCTGAGATTCAGTATAGAAAGCTCATCGTTATTGCTGCACACCTAAGTCTCATCTTCCACTGTGAGTAATGTCACAGTCAGTTTGGGCTGCTATAATAAAAATACCATAGACTGGGTAGCTTAAATGACAAACATTTGCTTCTCACAAGTGTAGAGGCTAGGAAGTCTGAGCTCAAGGTTCAGCATGTTTCCATTCTGGTTAGGACCCTCTCTTGGTTTGTGGCCGGTTGTCTTCTCCCTGTGTCCTCACCTGGCAGCGAGCCAGAGAGAGGAAGCAAGTTCTTTTGAGTTTCTTCTTATAAGGGCACTAATCCCATCACGAGGGCTCCACCCTCATGACTTAATTACTTCCCTCCCAAAGGCCTCAGCTCCAAATACCATCACATTGGGCTTAGTGATTCAACATCTGCATTTGGGGGAGGGGCACACACAAACATTCTGTCCACAGCAAACAAGAACAGTATTTTTATCTCCATCTGCCTGACTCCTGTGACTTTCTCTCAATTTTGTTCTAGACTTGAATGAGGAAGGGACTTCCTCAAATACCATCAGCTGAGGCCAGCATTTGGGGAGAAGGGTTGATCTGGCTGAAAGGGCCAGGACAAGTTGATGGTTTCTTTGGTTCAGCCCTTAACCAGTTTGCATGGAACAAATCCCATTTGTTTTCCTTTGTGCACCTGCATCCATGGCTGCCATAGCCCTCTCCTATAGCTGCTGCCCGTTCCCTGCACGAGTGTAACCTTTCACTGTGCTGTTTTGCTGCAGCTGCTGCAGACCTTTTTCTTCCTCAGCATTCTCTATCTGGTAATATCTTCTGGTGGAGGGGAAACTTTAGGGATGGAGAGAAGGAAGAGAGTGTAGCTCTCTAGGCAACAGCCAATGCCAGCTTTCTTTAATACAAACTGACGCTTCTTCAACCCAGCAGATGCTTTGAGACTCACGTTTCATTAGGTTGAATGCTCTCCTATGAAGCACAACCCAACTAGCTGACCAGGTTACATGTATGCATGTGTGTGTTTGCAATAATGCTATGTATCATATAATAATATACACTAAGGCTAAATACAGGGTGGGGCAAAGTCGGTTTACAGTTGTGAGTATGTGAAGCACAGTTTATTCTTATATTATTAGTTATTATTATATTATTTTCCATAGAAACCACTGTAAACCTACTTTTGCCACACCCTATATACACACAGACATCATAGGATGTAATACTACTGATGGATACACATATGCACAAGTAAGTATGAGTGTACACAAATATTTGCCATGTACAGTAGAACAACTCCTCTCCAATAGTCGTTAAAATTCAAAGTCAAAAAAGATTGGGGACTATTTCCATGTTTATGCTGTTGTCAAGGTCATCTCTTTGAAGCAAGTATCTCTTCCAACTTGGGATTTAATTTCCTTGGAAAGAGAGTACATGAAAGGCAAACACTTGAGAACTTGGGTCCTTTTTCTGACCATATGACCTGGAGCACTGCCCTCCTGCTTTGTTGCCCGGGTTTCATTGCATGGTTAGTGTGGCAGAGGCAGTGCTGTACTGGCTCTCTTAGCTTTTTTCTGTAGATGTACACTAAGAACAAATAACCAATGATTTGTAGGTAGCCAGGGGGAGGTGTAACTGGAGGGAGAAAGTGGGAAGTTTTGACGAGGTAGGAAATACGGTAGCTCTCACCCACTGGAGACCTGCGTATTATGTAACTGGCAAAGGATGGGGTCCAGACATTCCAAATGAATGTATTATGTACCGCCTCAATCACTGTAAGAATGATGATAGACAACTATGGTCAGTTTTGCATTCTTTGAAAGAAAGGCATTTACAGGGGTGACAGTAGGTAGATACATGGATAGGTATCCATGGATAGGTAGATAGAATGTGAACGGGAGAATTTTTGTGAGTTTGGCACTGTAGTGGTACTGTGAGGACATAGGGTGCTGTGAGTGGACCAGCCACGGACCCTTCCCAATTGCTTGCTGCTTGCCATCTCTGGCAAGAAAGGGTCAGCTGTAGGCTCTGGAGGAACTGCTGCCTAAGAGTGGAACCAGTAAAGCACTATGGAATTTGATAACCTGGAGCTGATATATAAAACTTTCTATTTAAGTCATCAAGCATTCACCAGACAAATTCCTTCAGGAGAGTGCCCCATGGGATTCATGTTTGGTTCTCTCCCCATGCCTATACCACAGAAAGCATGATAAATATTTGTTGAATGTATTAGCACACATTATTTACAAAGCCTTGTGCTGGAGTCATGGTCAGGCAGGGACGCAGTGAGAGCGGCTTTGTGCTCACCACAGCTCTGAGCTGGAAAGATCTAACTCAAGATGCTTAAGCTCAGTTTCTTAAATATTTCCCTTGGTCCTTTGTGTTTTCTGTTTTCCACTGAACTCTTTCTCTTCCTCCAAAACAGGAGGTTTAGTCTAATGGAACTGTGACTGTCTTACTAAAACACAGCACTTTGCAAAGCTTGCTTTGTATAAGATTCCCTTTGATACCTACCTGTGGCAGGTGAGTCTGAGGGCAATGATATCCACTTAAGGCCTTAAGACTGGAAAGAATGTTCTTTTTTTCTTTTTTTAAAGTTGTTGGTACTTTAAAAAAAGATTTTATTTATTTGTTTTTAGAGAGGGGAAGTGAGGGAGAGAGGGAAACATCGATGTGTGATTGCCTCTCAAGTGCCCCGTACTAGGGACCTGGCATGTACCCTGACTGGGAATCGAACTGCAGACACTTTGCTTAGCAGGCCGGCACTCAATCCACTGAGCCACACCAGCCAGGGCTGGAAAGAATGTTCTTAGAGTGGGAAGTGCCATATGAACAGTTGGCTGCTCTGTTCCAACTGTTGCCTCATGTGGATCAGCCCCTCTGAAGGAAAAAGCAAAATGGCTCTAGGTGCCTGGTACATGTATCAGGCTCTGAGCCATAGTTATTGTTATTATTTATTATTAAAATTAAAACTACTGGTTCAGTGTTCATGGCAAATGTCCAAGGTAGGAAGTATTGTGACCTGCAATTTACAAAGGAAGTGACGTGCAATTTGACTAAGGTAGTATCACTAGTAAAAGGCAGAGCGAGAACTCAAGTCAGACTCTTTCCCTTTTGTTGAGTGAATGACTTATGAATGAATGGCTGGTGATACCACAATATGCACCAAGAGTTGACCTGCTTGTGGATGGTTTGCAGTTCTTGTGCTTTCCCCCCCATGTTAGCATGATTCATTATCTAAATTCATGGTAAGTTAAGTGATGTGTCTAGACCATGGAACTCTGTCAAATTCACAAGGTCACTTCTCCGACAAGCATTTTAGTGAAAGGAGGCACCATCAATCAATCAGCTAATTTTGCTCTTTGTATATAGGTACCTAGGTTCCCACCAAGGTGAATTTATGGATAGTTGGAATTCAGATTCTCTCACATGCTCATTGTAGCCAGCTGTTTCCTTCCCGATTCTAATGCAAATGGCGTGTAGTAACCCTGAGTGAACTAAAGCTCTCTGTGTTCTCTCCTTGCTCCTGTGGAATAAATGAGCCCAAAGTAAGCACCTAGGAGGCCAAGGGAAAGGAAGAAAGAACTGGGCTGATTCATATCTTGAAAGCCAGTGTTTAATAATAATAATAATAATACTGGGAGTAATTTATGATTATTATTCATAATTTCCTCATTCTTGTTCTTCCTGTTGTCAACTTTAAAGTCCCAGGTGCATTTGGCTGTGTTGTTCTTGATAATATAGCAGCTAACATGTGTATCACTCTTAAGAACTTACAGGTGAGACCTCACAACAACTCCCTGAGGGAGGTGTCGTTATTGTCATTTAGAGAGATTTATTGTCATTCTGAGAATCTAGGCACTAAGCCTGGTCCATTGATTCTAAGTTCACGGCTTCTCCAGAGTCCAGGGCCTTCTTCTGGGAGCTTTTCTTCCCTTGCCTCCACTCCCACTCGGACGGAGATTGTCACTTGCTTTGGAGAATTCATATGAACAGTTCACAGTAACTGAAACATACACAGTAATTTCTGTGCTAGATACTGACTTTTTGGTATTTCCTGCTGGAGGTCTGTCTGGGTGGAGTTCCCTTTGAAAGTGCCAGCACGTTCCTGTTTGTGCAGTAGATTTTCAAAACCTTAAATAAACTCTGTTGTGATGTGTTCAGAATCATAACAACTCAGCAACGATTTACTAAGCACCTACTATGAGCCGGCACTAGTAGCTGAGGATAATGACCTCAGCAGACCTTGCTTTCAGTTCAGTCCAGAACACAGATGAGTAAACAGGCATTTGCCCTCCACGTGGTATGTGCCATGAAAGACAAAGTCCAGGGGGTTGGAGTTGGGAGTAGGGTGCAAACAGCAGGAGCAGCGAGCCTGGCGTGTGGCAGGACTTGGGCAGTGGTGTGTACCGGCAGAGGCTTCCCAGGGCCAGAAACAGCTAAACTGCATCCTAAGTATAAGAAACCAATTTTTGTAGAACCTGTTCTCAATTATTTGCAAGTAGCTGATTCCACTTAGCTTGCAAGAAAATTTTAAGCCTTTTTCAATGGCTTGAGTATCTCAGCTCCCTCTATTTTCATTGCATATTAACTCAGAGGCACCCACGAACTGAGATAGCCTGACTGAAGAAAGGTTTGGGACTGGGTCAAATGTTGCCTTTCCTGCTTGGACTGAGGACAAGGGAAAAGTGGGGTCAGGCAGGGAAATCGAACTGTTCTCCAAGCTCCCAACAATTCAGGTCTTTACAGGGAAGTTCATTATTCCATTTGAAGTGTGCTTTCGGGATATCAAGCAGGCACATCTCTATTCAAACACCTAGATAGGCAACAAACACATTCCAGAGCCACCAGATGTAAATGGCTCATAGATTATATTCTCTTTTTAGATCCTCCAGGCTATTGTTCCCCTCCATTAGTGAAAATAATAAAGACCAACTTCTTGCCAAAAGAAAAATGAGGGCGGAGGTAGAGAACAACACAAAGCCTTCTATGTGTCTGGCCAGACAGAGTTCCCTGCGATTAGTCTTGAATCTACTTTTGATCTCTTGGTCAAGCAACAGAAATGCTTATTTAATTTTAAAACAAACTTTACTAAGGTATAATTTACGTGCACTGAAACACACCCATTCGATGCACACCATTGTAAGTTTTGACAAATGTGTGCAACCAGTGTAACCCTTTCCACGACCGAGACAGGGAACATTTCAACTCCCCAAAGTTCCCTTAGGCTTTCCCACACCACCCCAGCCCCAGCCCTAGGCAACCGTGAACCGCTTTCTGTCACTGTAGATTAAGTCTGCCTGTTTCAGAATTTCCAATAAATGGAATCATACCATATGTATTCTTTTATGTCTGGCTTTTTCACCTAGGATAGTTTTTGAGATTCACTCTTCTTTGTGTATCATAGCTCCTTCCTTTTTTTTACATAAAATGCCGATTTTTGCAGTAGCAAACAATTGTTCAATGTACCACTCAGTAAGATGAGCAGATCAAGGAACTCCCTCTGGTCTAAAAATTCTGTCAATTGGCCCAGGAAATGAAGGCCTGAGAATTGCATTAGGTTAGTATGAATCGCGTTAAAGAAGTAGCCAGGCACATGAATTTCTGAGCTCCATGAGCCCAGAAGGACAGGGAGAGATGAAGTCTAGGTGAATGATCGAACGTGTTATAAAGGATGACAGGCCTATTTGTTCAGTTCTGTTATGAGCTCAGCAAAATGTGACAATCTTGAGAAATATAAATATATTTTGCTGTATTTATGTGTGTTTGTCTCAGGAGGCCTGACAGGGAGAGGTGGGTAGCAGAGTGGGTTCCTGCAAGACTGGAGTAGGCGGAGATGACTGCATGAGGCGGAGCCCGTTCCAGGCCCTGTCAATGCACAGTCAATGGGTAACTACAATGACAGCAAATGTTTATTAAGCACTATGTGCTTGGTCCTGTGCTATGTTCTTAATACACATTGTTTCCTTTAGCCGGTGCCTTCAAGTCCTCTAGCAAAGGCCTTCAGTCCTCTGACCGCATCCCTCATGTCCCTTTACTACATTCCTGCACACACCCACCACCCTGTGCAGACATTCCTTGAGCTATTGGAACCACTTTGCTTACCAGCTCAAAGAACAGAAGAGCCTTGGACTTTGCTGGTGACTAACCAGGGCAGGGGAACAAGTACCGCAGCTTCCTGTGTCCCCTATTTTGTCTCCAGTCCTTCCATGGCATTTGCTTGCTTCTCAAGCTTGCTCTCTCTCCTTTCCTTCCCAGTGCCATCCAGCCTCATCCGACTCTCCAGTCTCAGTGGTTCCCTGCGTATGCTCTCAGAACTATCCTTTAGCACTTATCTTGGTTTTAAGTTTACTGTGATATATGTGATTATTTTACTAATGACCAGCTTCCCTGCTAGACTGCTGGCTCCTGTCTCTTGTGCTCTTAGCTGTATCTCCCCACCCTAGTAGAGTCTTAGAACATAGTAATTGCTCAAAAAATCCTTACTGAATGAAGGAATGATTTCAAGTTCCTTTAATTTCCTCATAGGTGTTCACTGGTCTTCCAGGTACTTCTCAGCCTCTGCACAGGCCAGAGATGCACAATGTATAACCCCCAAGAATGACACAAGATTTCCTGCCCACTTCCGTTCTTTTGGGTATTTAGAAAAGAGCAATATTCAGGCAAGGTAACAGGAGTTTGCTCCAGGAGACCAAAATTTAGTGCCAGCTGTAGAGTTGAATGTAAAGGTGCGTCTGGAAGGCTAAGTAGAATTTGAATGATTAGGAGAAAATTTGAATAATTTTAATGAATTACATACACATTCTGAATTATATACACATTCTTGGATCGCTGTACTTCTTAAGAAAAGTACATTTAGTCTCAAGTTCTTGTTAGGAAGCTGATACACACCTCTTGCCTCTTATCCCAGCAGTGATGATTCCCCAGCTCTATACAATTTACAAACTGCTTTGGAAGCATTTGAGAAGAAAGGTGCCATATGAATGTATGAGATTATTGAAATAAGTGCTGATTTAGAGATTTCCCAGGTGGATAGTTAAAATATACCCGGGCACACACATACACTCATGCCCCACACTCAGGGTGCTTTCTGCTCTGATCAGCAGACATAAATTTTTCTGCCTGACAGTCAACTGTAAATCAAGAAGTGTGTTTTAATAGACACAACCTTTCTGCTTCTGTGTGTTGCTGTTTCAGGGAATCTTCACCTCCCAGGACACAGGACCTGAAGGATCTTGGCACATTCTCTCCACTGCACATGGAGAGGGTGTGCTTAGCAGCAAGGTAAATATTGGCATGCTGTACATGGGCAATGAATATAAATAAGTCAGGGCATCCTTAGAAAAGTTCATCTCTGGATCCACCATTTTTCTTTCCAACGGGTAAGAAAAGAGGAAATCAAGAGTTTGCCAGTTTTTTGCCAAATCAAACAAAATATTTTTCTAATAGTGTAAAAGCTGGAAAGTATTTGAGACTCAATAAATGCTGAATAAATAATTTTGCTAGTAAATATATGCCCTCCTTTCTACAAACCTTGATTATTGGATTGGATTACTGAACTTGCTCCTCTTGACTAATTACCAGGATTATCCCTGGTAATCCTGTCCATTGGTGTTTACTTGGAGCAGTTCAAATAAACCAGCTGTCTGCACCCCAGGGCCTTATGCCTGGACTGCAATACATTCCATTAATCCCTGTGGGCTGCGGACACTTTCTGATCTTTCAACACCTGGTAGACCAAAGCTCATCATGAATCTCTTTATGAAGCTTTTCTTGACAAACTCTTCCATTCCCATAATTGCCACTTGATCCTGAACAAATGTGATCCCACACGTACATTTAACACTGACATGACTGGCCTCTCCTGGAAAGTCCCTGCTCATACCCTATGCCTACTCTGAGGCCACAATTAACACTTCATTGCTATGCAATTGTCCCCTTGTGATCTCTCAAGCCACCTCCCAAAGTATGTTGAGTAATGTAGATTTTACTGAAATGTTCACAAGGAAGAAGAGTAGAGGGTTTACACTGAACACCATATGACCACACTTCATAAAAATTCTTATTAAAAAATCTCCATCATTCCAAAAGACTTTTGTCCCATCACCAGCTGCCTTATCTCCTCTGTCTCCCGCATTCTCCACTTTCCTATGGCTTCTTCCTACCCCTGGATTCCTCACTATCACCCCAATCTCAACGAGCAATTTAGCCCTTTCAGCCCTTTTTTCTTAATTAACATGCATCCTTGAAGTTTTAGGTCCCATTCATCAAACAAAATATCTCTTTGAGATCAGTCCCTGATAAAGGCAGGAGTGGAAAACCAAGCGCATTTCTTTCCCTTCCACTAAAGACTGGAGCAACTTGCAGGTGGGAATCAAACCTTACATACTTTTTGCATCTCCTCTGCAAGATACAGGGGTGGGCAAAAGTAGGTTTATAGTTATTTGTATGGAACAAGACAAGCAGGTTATGATTATTGCAATAGCTCGATTAACTCAGAATGTCACGATGGCACTGTAAACCTACTTTTGCCCAACCCTGTATTTATAAAGTGAAAGAAGAAATAAATGAAAGAATATAGGCACAGATTAGAATCCCTATAGTCCCACTCTCATCATGGTTTTCTCCTGTTTAAAGATCTTCTACACCTTTTCAATGAATGCTTCGGCATACTGTCATTTCTCTGACTCTAGCACTCTGGCCAGCTTGATGGGCCTTCCCTCCTCAAGTCAACTACACATGGTCTTGCCTGCAGGCATCCATTCGGGTTGTCTCTCCAGGCCTGAAATAACCTATGTCATTCATGACAGTGATTGGTGGTGTGTTACCATCACCCAATCGAAGGTCAAGATGGATGCAACTAGTCTGGTCTTGTAGGCCCACCCAAATCCCTCCCACTCTTTAAGGCTCAGTACAGGTCTTCATGTCCTCAGGATACTTCACTGAGACCTCCAGTCCAGGCAAATATTTCTAGAGTCCTTAGGACATAAGCCTGAATGCATCCACTCTGATGGCACTTAATCTTTTAGCCTTATGTTCTTTGGAATTCAGGGTATAAGGCTTTGAGGTCATTTCATCCTCCCAAAATGTGGCCATTCATAGGTCTATTTACCAGACGTTTAAGATTTTTCGTCATTACCTGACTTGTGGTAGGTCTGTACTTATCTAATCCCTTGAAGTTACATGTGACTATTTAATTTACTTTGGCCAATGAAATGTGAACAGAACTGACATGAGCCCCTTTAAGGAAGAAGCTTTCAGAGGAAGAAATGGGAAGAGCTGGTGAGTGACTGATCATGCTGTCTTTCCCCCTGACTTGGGGACAGGCCGTGTTGAGATATCTGGTGGACTGTCCATCACTCTGGGTCCTTGAGTGAGGATCCAGCTGACTCACAATGGTTATGTCATGTGAAGAAGTAAACCTTTGTTGTGTTAATGCCATTTAGGTTCAGAGGTCATCTGAAT
The DNA here is from genome assembly GCA_028533065.1 of Trachops cirrhosus. NCBI lineage: Eukaryota > Metazoa > Chordata > Mammalia > Chiroptera > Phyllostomidae > Trachops > Trachops cirrhosus. The sequence continues at coordinate 42,651,268 of CM052540.1, read as the reverse complement.
AATAACAGAATTGAATGAAGAATAACTGTGCGTAATTGCAGCACAACCTATCCTTTCCAGACAGTAAGCTCCTTGAGGGCAGCACTCGGACATAACTCACCTTTCTCTCCCCCAGAGAACATAGAACAGTGCCTCATGCATACTCAGTAACTACTGCTGATTGCTTATATAGAGAGAGATAAGGTCAAGTATATATGAGACTGGAGAGTGGGACTTGGGGTCAAGACTTTACGTTGAGACATCAGTTTCTAAAAAACCAAGATAAATGTACAAGATGATTCCAACTGTAATCTAATTAGATCCTTGCATAGAGGAGGCAGAAGAGTATAATGAAAGGAATCTGGACCTTCAAGCTGGATAAACTTGGGTTCAAGTGCAAGCTCTGTCTACCATGTATTTGGCTGCAGGACTTTGGGCCAGTTATTTAAGCTCTTTGCATCTAGAATAACATCACTACCTACTACACAGGATTATTGTGGGGATTAAATGAGAAAATGTATGTAAAGCACCAGCACATAGTAAATGTTCAGTAAACATCATTCTCTTAGACTTTCCTCTCATCAAGCCTGTGGGTTTGTAGGAACCCTTGCTTAATTATCTGGGAACTACTTTTCTTCATTTACTTCCTCTGAGCCCTTGGTTACTTGCCTAGTTCCTGGATTTATTTATATTTAGCTTGGTCTATCTCAGGTCCTTAGGGTTTTGCTTTTACTGCTACATGCACACTCTGGCCTTCTGAGAAAGTCCACCTGCAAATGGCTGGATTAGTAGTAGCCCTTGGCAAAGGAGGTCCAATCGGGGGAGGGGGCATGAATTTGTGATGGCTGTCTGTTGCTAAGATTTTAAACAATTAGGTAGGTAGGTATAGTCAGGGAAGTGATTACTATAGGGAAGAAAAAAGTTTAAGATGTCATGGTTACCAGTTCTGAGGAAGCCCCACCTTGGCGTGGGCCCTGGCTCCTGTAGCAGGTGATCCCTCTGTGAATCCTGGGATTGTATCAGTGAGGGTAGCAGGGAAGTTAAGTAGAAGTTGAGACAAGAGCAGTTTAGACAG
>CM052540.1:42535452-42649714 GCA_028533065.1 Trachops cirrhosus | reverse complement strand
TAGGTAGGTATAGTCAGGGAAGTGATTACTATAGGGAAGAAAAAAGTTTAAGATGTCATGGTTACCAGTTCTGAGGAAGCCCCACCTTGGCGTGGGCCCTGGCTCCTGTAGCAGGTGATCCCTCTGTGAATCCTGGGATTGTATCAGTGAGGGTAGCAGGGAAGTTAAGTAGAAGTTGAGACAAGAGCAGTTTAGACAGCAAGATAAATCTTCAAAGACTGACTCTGCACAGGCTGAGGCTTGGTGTGTTGCCAGAGGGCTTGTGTTTTTTTGGACTCCTGGTCCAGGGAGCCGTGTGCTCACAGATTTATGTATTGTCCCTGAGCCCTTGAGGCCACCCCACCCCCTCCGTGGAGCCACAGCAGCCGTGTTGTGGCCTGTCCAGCCACCCCAAAAGTACTTGTGTAACTTGTTTTTCAAAGTCTTGGCAGGAGCTCCAGTCCTGAGGTGAGAAGGGGTGTTTACATTCTGCGAGAACAGCCCCAGAAAAGTCTTGCACCAGGGCTGTTCCTGACCAATCCCTGCTCCCCGGCACCTTCTTTCTCTGTGGGATGGCTTGTAACAGCCACGGAGGTGATGCATCCGTCAAGCCCCAGGCCTCTGCCACTGCCTTATGTTCACTGCCCTCTCTGGAAAGGTGAGGAAGCTTCTTCAAGACAAAGCTTTTGATGCCCTAGTGCCTGGTGCTGTGCTTTGCACAGAGCGCAGTGCCAAGTGCAGATGCTCAGTAGACATTATTGTCAATAAATTGTAAAAATATGTAGGCAAGAACACATTTGAGAGGGTACGTTGGTAGACATTCTTAACTGACACCCCAGTTAACAGCTCTCTCTGAATAGTACTTACATTCATAATAACAATGGTTATTATTTATTAAATTATGCCTAGTCTATGATAAGCAAAGGCATACATTAGTTCCTTAAATCTCACAAGAGTCAATAGTTCTACAAAATAGGTATTTCCCCAGTTAATAGCTGAGGGCTTGAAGGCACAAAGTCTGAGGATCTCACCTGAGGCGACACAGACAACCGGGATTCAAAGCTCTTTGCATAACTGAAGGCCCAGCTCCTCCACTTCCCATTTCTCCACACAACCCCTCCCCCCGCCCCCTCCCTGGTCTCTGCATCCTGGAACAGCATCAGGAAAGGGTGACTTTAAAGGAGACACAGCACCAGTTCCACTCCCCTGCTGAGGGTAGTTATGCATTCTTTTGGTCATTTCTTCCTCTTGCAAATAGCTTTGAATTCAGCCTGGAGAGAACATTGAGGAAGCAACCCCCACTCCCCACGATGTGGGCTTTGTCGTACCTAAGAACACCCATCCGTGTGCGGGGTCTTCATGTAGCTCAGTCTCAAACCTCCCCTCCTCTCCCACCTTCCAGTGTGGCCACACACGGCTTCCCTCTTTCCATTCTCTTCTGACTGGCTTCAAGGCCAGGTTTTCACTTCACTAGAAAAACCTCGCTACAGGTATTATTCTATGGACAGTCCCTGCCACAAAATATACACTCAGTAAATATTTATTGAATGGCATGCTAAATTCTAGACGAAAGAAGAAAGAGCCAGGGATCTAGAAGAAAACCGAAAAGCTTAGGGGGTGGGGGAGGGGAATGCAACTATCAACTTGTCTCTGTTTTCCTTCCCTGCCTCCCTCCTAAGGGAAGCAGAGGCTTATTCAGTGTTAATGCTGTTATTTGATTACAGTTATATCCAAATAGATGGAACCGCGCCAATCAATGCCAGAGTACAAGTGCATACGCAGGGGGTTGTTTTCATGGACATGTTTCAATTGTAATTACTCTCCAGAGAGAAATATCCACACAACTTCCTTGACCCTCTGGGGAGAAATAACAATTGGACAAGTCATTTCTGTGGTCTTTTGCGTGCATGTGTGTGTGTCTCATGCGCACATGGCTGCAACTTCAGTGCCTGTCCTGTCTACAGGGCGCCTTTGACCGCCCATCTGTTCAAATGCCTGGGCCGTGGGTTGGCGGCGCAGTGCCTGCCACCACCGCCCGCAGCAGCGGCAGCAGCAGCCGCGGCAGCAGCAGCGGCTGAGATCATGCTGTTGATTTTGTTTTACAGACAGCAGCCCAGTCTGTTGTGCAGAGTACAGAATGTTCTCTTCTGTGAACTGAGCTTGAACTTTTCCAACCCACTTTGTTTGAGGAACTATACAGACACAGAGGAGAAAACACAGGGAAGATAACCCTCAAATCGTTGAAATAGTGTTGTTCTCTCTGATTTTGGCCCAGATAATTTGCTTTTTACTGCTTGAAATTAAAAATCCCAAGCATTACGGTTCTTGGAAGAACAGAGTGGCTGTGATGTCCTTTTTCTAAGTCCGGACTTGGAAATGAACTAGTCTGTCACCACCTTTCCCCAGATTTTTCATTCCAGTCTGGCATTCAAAGAACAATGACAACAAAGCTGTTTTCCTGCAAGGGAGAGGAAAGGCCCCCAGTGCCTGTGACTCCTCTCTTACTTGTTTAGGCTACCAGGATATTACAAATAGTGCTCCCCAATTCGCTGTATGGCCCAAGAGAATTAATACCAAGGCTTTTGGGTATTTGGCTGCCATATAAATCAGAAACTTGAGAAGCTGCCAATGCTTAGTAAGGTGGTTTGAAATTTCTCTTCTAAAACAATCTTTACCTAGTTTTAGGGTTGAATCTTCAGTGTGGGGGCAAACGTGAGTGGTTTAGGGGTATGCTTAGAGGATCTAAGGGTGAGATCTCTATAGGTTAGGCAGCAGTTTTTTAACTTAGTATTTTTAATAGCAGTGAATTCTTTTCTTTATACTAAAAATTACCAGAAACCCACTGGGGAAGCAAAAGAGCACAACTTTGCATGAGCCCTGGGTTTTAGACTCTTACTTGGGGGTGTACATATGATATCGGGCAAGTCCTGTCTTCTAAAACTCCTTCAGTGAAAGGGGCATGAAGCTGGCATGCTTGAAGAGGCATCTGTAAGTGCTGAGTGCTATACTGCAGTACCAATGGAAGAGACTCTTCTCTTGAATTTGTAGCTCCAGCAGCTACCTCCTAGTTTTAGGGGGGGTGATATCTTGTAGGTCTTGCTCACTACTGGCAAATGGAGATTCCTACAAGAGAGTCTTTATTTCTGAGATGATTCCAGTTCCTGGAGATGCCCTATGACCTTTTCTTTCCAAGTCAACATATCGTCAGAATATTGGTTAATTAGTTCATTTATTCTATAAACTTCCATTGAACACTTCCTATGTTTAAGTTACCGGATGGAATCTAGGGACTGGGAGAAGAGTAAGATATGTTCTCTGCTTTCACAAAGTTTACATATTTCCCAGTGGGAGGAGCAGAGATCCGCATACACACATGTACACACATGTACACTTACATATGCACACATGCATATTCACACACACACATACATAATACATTTATACATATAAATATTATAATACAAAGGAGAGTGATACATGTTTAATGAAGGTACAAGTAATAAACTGTGAAAGCAGAGCATTACAGGAACAAGATGAGGATTCTATTAGGTAGAAGTTGAGATAAGAGAGGTTTAGACAGCAAGATAAAGAAATCAGGAAAATAGATAATGTTTGTGGTTAATAAAATCGTGCAGTGTATTTGGGTAATGAGCAGTTCTAGCGACTGAGCAACTGATGCGAGAGTATGGAAGAAGCAAAAAAGAGATCAAGCTTAGATTAGGGGTGTCTGCACCCCCTTGGTGCCCACCATTAACCTTTCTTGTGAATGTTGTATGAAGTCTCAAAATCCTTTTCAACACAGCTCCCAGAGAAGCTACCACAAATCAGCTGGGGTTGGCAACTGAGATAAAACCATTTGTAGTTCCTGGCTTGTGCCTTAAATCCCATGCTTACACGTTTGTATTTTATTGGGTTGTTTGTGGGGAATTATTGCATGTTTTTAAGAATCACAATGATATGAGTGAATGACATGATTCAACCTGTGTTTTTGTGAGTTAGCTGATGGCCATGGGAAGGATCCTTAAGAGAAGTGAGAGACCTACTGACTTCAAACAGATTGAAAACATAGAGATCAGAAAGAAGACTGCAGACTACACGAATCATCTGAACTGTGGGAGTGGGAGGGCAAAGTAGGTTGGACAGATGGAGCACTGGGGAGGTAGAAATGGTAGGACTTGATGATGATAGAGGGAGAAAGAAAACTGGATGATAACTGAGCTTCCTCTTCTGGGTTATAGAGAAGAGAGAGGACTGCTATAGTCTGAATGTATCCTCTCAAAGTTCATATATTAAAATCCTAACCCTCAAAGATAATGGTAGTAGGAGATGGGACCTTTGGGAAGTACGTAAGTCACAAGGGTGAAGCCTTCATGGATGAGGTTAGTGCCTTATAAAAGAGGCTCCAGAGAGATCCCTAGTCCCTTTTGCCACATGAGGCTGGAAGAAGGCTTTCCACAAACCGTGCTGGTGCCATGATCTTGCACTTCCAGAGTCCAGAATGCTGAAAAATATTTTGTATTGTTTATAAACTACCTGATCTGTGTTTTTTTCTGATAGCAGCTTCAGTGGACTAAGACAGGGGCCAAGAGAGGAAACACAGGGAGAAGGACTTTGTACCTTTCTTTTAATAAAAGCAAGATGATGAGTTAAGTTTCAGACAGATTGAACTTGATGGGTCAATAGGACATCTATGGAGAGAATTCCAGCCATCATATGCAAATACATGTTTGGAGTTAATAGTTAAAGAAATAATTAAGTATTCAGCCACATGATGGAACCAATAAAAGCTTTGGGAGTACATGTCATCACCTAGAAAGAGAGCTATGTGTGTCATTTATAGGCATTTGAAAAAAAAGAGGGCCAGTTTAGATCTTGAGAGGTGCTTACATGAATGAACACCAGAGGAAGAGCACCCAAGAAATTATATAAATCCCTAATAATAGGGGGCTCCATTAGTTAAACCTAGTCATCCCTCCTGAATCTGACTCTTTATTGCAGAACAATGACTTGCCTGAAGGTAACCTGTGTGGTGTCTGTGAGAAGTAAGGAACATAGGTAGTTTCCCCTGCATGTCCCTTAAGGCAGTGTTTCTCAGACTTTTCTGATGGTTCACCATGACCCACAGGGAAATACATTTTACGTATACATATATAATTACATAACTAAAATGAAAGATTTTATGAAACAACATCTACCTGTGTCTTTTTCAATTAATGCTATTTTCCATTTTGTTTCATTTCATTTAAAAATACTATTTGGGTCCCAGTTAGTTGATCTCACAACCACTAATATGTGGCTCCCTGCAGTGAAAGACACCAAGGCACTGTGGTTTCTGGAGGTCCATTCTCCTTCTAGTGGTTGGCATCTTTCATGGGAGAACAGAGTTTATTAGTGTCTGCCCAGACTGAGGACCGATGGAGAGCTGCTGAACTCCATCTCCAAAGGCTTTTCTTCCATGTAGGAATTTTTAGCTTTGGGAGGAAGCAGAGGTGAGTTCCATCAGCAGCGTTGCTTGTGTTGGTCCTAGATGCTAATAATACTCAATACTAACAACAACAAGAACAGCAGCAGCATTATTGAATCAGGCACTTTGCATACATTATTAGCACAATTAGATTCTCACAATAAGCCTCTGAGGGAAGTGTGATGATTCCTTCCATTTTACAGATGAGAAATGCTGAAGCCCAGAGAGAGAACTTGCCCATGATCATCCAGACAGTAAATGGTGAAGCTGAGATTCAATGTCAGCATGCACAATAAGCTATATACCTTCTTTGGTCTCCCTGAGCTCTGGGTTGTCCCCATCAGTCCCTCGTGTGTCTCTTAGCAAGGCTTGGTCTTTTCTTATGGCACTCTTTCTTTCTTTTCTCTGGGAGCCTCTGTGCATTTAACAGTTGCTTAAATATACTCAAATACCTGACATGCGTTCAGGAAGTGGAGGCAGGAAAAGAAGCAGGAGAGAGAAAGAGTAAGGAAGGATGCAGGACAGGTTGACGGACAGGCTTTTGAGACTGGGTTGAAAAATGCTGTCTGAAGGGCCTCATCCCCTTTACCTGGCAACAGTATTTGGACTAACTCTCTGCTTCCATCTTCATCCTGACAATCCATCCGCCCTCCACGTCTCCAGTCTCCACCAGGCTTATCTTTCCAAAGCAGCACTGTCATCACCACTCTCCGACTTAAGGCTTCCTGCTGATGCCGCCAGCTCATCCTGTCCCAGACTGAACTCTTCCTCTCCCCCTTCAGTGCCAACTCACCCTTTCCACTCCACCTCATGTCTGCTCCTCAGATGGCCATCCCACACTCAACACTGGCCCCACCCTACCTTCCCCACGCCTTTCCCACTTTCCCCACATGGAACTTCAGCGGGCAACTTTTCTCTCTGTCCCTGATCTAAGTGCCTGTGCCCAGGTTGTGTCTCTGCCTGCAAGGTACCCCTTCTTCTCCCTCTCTATGCCTACCCATCCTTGAAGAGTCTGTTCTGCTCTTGCTTATTTTCTTATGGCTTCCTCTGCCCTCTTTTATCTTTGCATCTTTGCTTTTGTACCATGTACTTAGGAATATCACTAAATACTATAGAATAAATGGTTCATGCTAATACCTTTAACCAGATTCATTCCTTTTCAAACTATTTATCAAATTGCCTGTTCAGTTTCAAATACAGAAAATTTAATGACATCGAGCATAAGAAGAGGTGTCATAATTCCAGGATCCACAAACAGGGCCAGCACAGTCAGTGTAGGAGAGCTGTTATTTTTGATACTCAACTTCCATTCACCTTTGAGAAAAATATCAGTTTTCTCTTGGGCATTCCCGAAAGTCTTAGTCCATGTTGTATGAGCAGGCTGACCGCCCCTCCTTGATTGAGGAGTGGGCACACTACAGAGGCCTAACCACTGAGGGAACTGCCTTGGTTCACAGATGGGTATCTGAGCCTAGTTAGGCCAATGGAAGTCAGCCCCAAGTTCTTATTAGAACTATCGGAGGATGCTAAGTGGTGAAAAGTGAGCCAGGAACGTCTGGCAATTATTATTGCCATCCCTTGCAGAAGGCCTGTCTGCCAATGAAGCCAATGTGGAGGAAAACAGAGTTGAGGGATGGAAAGCAACTGATTCTGGAGAACATCTTTTGAGCACTTAGATCCAGCTATGACTGTGCCTTGAAGTCAATAAATTCTCTTTTCGTTTAGGTTTATTTCTGTTGAGATTCTGTAGCTAAAAGAGTTCTGTTGCAGTGCTTCCTTCTAGATCTATGATTCTTGCAAGTGAATAACATGATTCTCTGCCAGTGAATAACAACACCTCCATGGACAGCTCGCTGGCATCTGACCTGAAACCATTTCCCTAACTAGCCCAGGCTGATTCCCATCCCAGACCAGGTTGGGTGGAGGGTCAGGTAAGAGTCAGCCAGTTAGTCTAACATGACTCCGGTCATACACGAGCACTGCCTGTTTTCTGCATCAAATCTTTCCCACAGTGCCCTGCCTGGTGCCGATATCCTCCAACTGTTCATTGTAAACCTGTAGTTTCTGGGCTGGCTTCTGTTGGCTGCTTCATGCAAACAGTTGGTTTTGCGTCTCTGCCAATGACAGAGATGATCCTGTATCATTCAGTATTCTAGGCATATCTCAGAATGAGATAGGACACTCATATTGAGCAAGAGTTATGGTAATGTGTTTATAAATTTAAAGTGGGCTCATCAGTTGCTGGTGGTCATAAGGTGACTACACAGAAAGGAAAACTTAGAGTAGTTTCATTGAATAACATGTATATTTCATAAGCACCAACTAGAAATTAGAGACCAAACCTTTTTAGTCATGTTGCACAGCCCTGAGCCAGTAGCTGCTTAAAATAAATACTTTTGGTGATTCACAATGCTTTTCATCCTCGACATTATTTAGAGATATGATTGAACAAGTGGAGAACAAGTTCTTGGTTCTCAGTACAGTACTCATTCCCACCTCTGCATTAAGGAATGATCAGGTATTCCTGAGCTAGTGGTAGGAATGGTTTTCTTGCTTTTTTTTCTCCAAAATTCAGCTTCTGATTCTTGGAATGTCAGTCCCCAAAATCAGAGGATGGGGAACATTTGAAAATGATTTTACCAGAACGGCTTATGCCTCGAACCAAACCACTGCTTTACCTTAAATGTCCCCAGGCTGCCTGAGCTGACTTCCTGTGCCTACATTTAGTCTCTGGAGAAGGTCACACATGTACACACCCTTGGCTCAGCCCCCAGCTGGAGCTTCTCCAGCAGAAGGTGTCCCTCTTTGCTTAAGTGCTTCTGCCTGGTGAATATTGGGAACATTCTGGGTGTCCTCTCTGGCCCCTATTAGTTAAATTCCTCTGTAGTAAAATCATAATAAAATAATTTCAGTGACCTTCTGCTAAAGAGCTCTATAAACAGCTCCTGTTAGAGGCACTTTGAGAGGTAAGACTAGCCAGCCACTGGTCTGCATGTGAGAAGGGTGGGTAATGAGAGATCTTATAAGAGAATAGATTTAATTAGAACTTGTTAGTAGTACGTTCAGCTACTTCCTGTTATTATTTTCTCAGACAGAACAGCACCTCCTCCCAGAGATTTGGTAGCAATTTTACTTTTCTCATAGTCAGGAGTTGGGAATGGCTAACTCACCTCCTTCCCCTCACTGAGGCTGGGTAGCCAGTGGTTTCAGGGCAGCCTCCACAAAAGTGGTTCTCAGTCTTGGGGGCACATTAGAATCACCTGGGGATTTTAAACACTGTCGGTGCCTGGAGTCCACCCCCAGAGAGTCTAATTTATGGGGGTTAGGGTGCACCTTTGCATCAGGATTTTAAAATCTTCCTGGGTATTTATAATATGCTACCATTGTATAATCTGACCAGGTCCAGGAAGAAAAAAAAAGGCTAACTCCAGTCTGTTTGAACAGTTTATCATTGCCTAGAGTTTACTTTCTACATGTCACAGAATATGACTTTATAATGAAGAAATTAGGAAAAATCCTGTGTTTGTTTTTTATTATAACTGGGGGTTGCTGGTTGCACAGGATGGCTGTGAAGCCTAAGTGAGATTATGTAGCGGTGGTGGTGGGGATTCCGTAGTGCTTTGTAAACCAGGAATTGCAGCCTAACACACCTGCTTAGGAGCGGGGGTGGGCCCTGGCAAGACATGAGGGAGGAGAAGAGAGGGTGGGAGAGAGGGTCAAAAGGAGTAGCTGGCCTGGGTGAGCCAGGAGGTCTAGCTCAAGGTGGCAACTCTGACCCAGGCCTGGCTGATTGTTGCCAAATGAATCTATCCCTAATGTTGCCAGAACTTTTTTTTTTTTTTAAAGAAGACATATGTTCAGGTTTGTATGCAGAATTTCTCAGTTTTAAGAACATCAAGTGCCAAAACACGTATTTGAGGACTAGACCCATAGATCGTGATTTTGTGAACTCTAAAACTGTACAGAAGCAGGAACCTGTTTAAAATCAGGTATTTTAAAAAAGTAAATGCCTCTGTTTCCAAACTCATATTCTCATTGTCTTACGGATTGACTCCCTTCTCTATAGGCTGCTTTGCTAGAAGAAGAGGAGTTCTTTATCCCTAGAGACACTGGAGAACACATTAGTTTATTTTTTTAGAGTTTCCTAAGTTTTAAGGAGTTGTCATGCCTGGTGGGGAAGATGACCTGGGGAGGAGTTCTGAGCTGGAAGGAATCCTACCTGCTGTGTGATGTGGTTTCATTTGCCAGAGTCTGGCAAACCTTTGTACCAAGCTGGCAGGGTCAGGGTCCATGGGGTGGGTCTGGAGGCAGAAGGGAGAAGGGGAGTGTCACAAAGGGACACTGGTACAGAACTGATGGAGCTCCTGGTGCACAACTGTCCTGTTTATGCACAGAGGGTGGTATCAAGAGAGACACAAAGTGGGCAGTATTTAAGGTAGGCAATAGGAGGGAACTGAGAAGAGACTAATTTTTTTTTAATCTTCACATGAGGACATTTTTCTTTAATTGCTTTTTAGAGAGAGATGAAGGGAAAGAGAGAAACATCAATGGGAGAGCAAAACATCAGTTGGTTGCCTCCCATACACTCCTGGACTGGGGACCGAACATGCAACCTTCAGTTACAGGACAATGCTTCAACTGAGCCACACCAGCCAGTGCAGAAGAGACTAAAATTTTGCCATGGGGGAAGGAGGCGCTGAGAGTCAGAATGGAGTAAGACTGATGTATCCTCATGCTCTTCGAAACTGCTGGATTTTGATGTAAAAGTTTGGCCGTGGAACCAGTGGATGTGCTGCTGTGCTGCTCGCTCATACTGATGACTTTAAAGCAAGTCAAGGGAGAGCAAATATAAGAGGGAAAAGAGAAGACTTGTTTGGACATAAATGTCCTTAGAGTCCAGGAGTGATAGGGAAGCTATTAAAACATACAATGATAAATTGATTTATGCTGAACTGAGCTGCACCATGTTAAACTTATTTTCCCATACTTTCTTTGAAGGTCTCTTTAGTTCCATATTTATTGTATAAGACAGCTTGTAATGCCCTCTCAAGCGTGGAGAAACAGCAGAATTCCTCAGCCAAAAACAAACAAAGAAACATCAAAAGTTTGTAAAAGTAATTTCTTCAAGCTTAAGACATCATATCATAGAAAACAGAGGAGAGAACTGTGGTAAATTCCTTTGTAAAGCAAATGTAGTATGTGTTGTCCCACCTAAGTTTATGTGTTTTGTGGATCTGATTTTGGGTTTTCTTAAAGTAGGACACACCCATGCCCTATCAGGACCTCTCCCCAACAGTGAAGCAACATTGAAATGAATGAACATGAGCAATTACTACCATCATCAATTCCCCCTTTCATACCATACTAACTATATGGGTTCTCTATTTGTATTAGGACTTGAACAGTTTCATAGCATGTTAAAGAAGGAAGGGAGTGTTGATATCCTTCATTCTGTCCTCTTCAATTTGTAGACAGGAACTCTGAGGCCCAAAAAGTTAGAGGGATCTGTCAGGGTCACATGGTCAAGTAGTGATTATAATGACATTCTTGATCTTATCTAACATCCACACCCTACTTCTTCTCAATAGAATTCCAGTTTTGGGATTTTCCCTTCCTTACTGTGACTCAGGAATAATCAAAGTGACACAATTTCCAGCTTCAGGGTAGATCCTGGTTAGTCTAAACCAATCAATTCACTGCTATTGATCAGTGGTAAGTACATGACATGTGATGGCCCCATCAGACTGGGGAGAGGTCTTATATCTCACGCATGCAGAAGACTCCATCTCCTGCATGTGGCTTCCATTACCATTGGGAGCGATTTTCCCCACCATCATGGGCCTATCCAACGCAGGTGTCCAAGCACAATTAGAGCACAGATTGACCTCTACTAAGCGAAGTGTACTTTTCAATGCATCACAAAATTGACTCACAATTCCCCACAGGCTAGGCTATTCCACTGGGCATCTGGGCAAAGGGAACGTTTCCAATTTTTTGGACCTTCTGTGCTGTGAATGACGTTGCCTGCATTTGCATATAGCTAATGAGACTGGAGAGGAAGAAAGTACCTTACCTCGCCAAGATACTTTAGTTGTAAATAACAGATGATACAATTCAAGCTGCCTTAATAAACAAAGTGTCCTTGGAGGTGTGACTCAATCAACAGGCTCAAATGATGTCACTAGCAGGACCCTGCCTCTACTATCTGTCCTACATCATCTACATTGTCTTTATTTACTCCTACATTTCACATCAGGGTAGGATGGGAGCAACAATGCCAGACCCTCCTTCTCCCCTGCTCAACACTGATGGAAATGAGGTGAGCCTCTCTCCTTCTGAGGTGATACAAATGTCCTAAACATTGGGGTGTCCAGTGTGGGGTATGAACCCTTCGTTTCCCAAGCAGAAGCTCCAGGTTTTGAGCTCCTTCGAGATTTTGTGGGTCACTGCAGTGCGGGTGGGGTTTATGGTCAGATTGCGTCTCAGCCTTTCTTACTGGCTTTGATGAGGTTTCTTTTGTTTATGATGTGAAGGGGTCGACTTCAGTGTGGTTTCTCTGCTTGTTTGCCCAACGGCAAGGGTTCTTTCCACCAGTTCTTGTTTTTTTGTTTTTTTTTTTTAGAAGAAATTATTCCATATATAGCTGTAAATTCCTTGCCTCTGTGGAAAAGGAGAGGAGGAGGTGAGTTCAGGCTCTTTCTACGTCACCACCTTGAATAGGAAACAACTGTGCAAATATCTTCTTGCTTCTCATTGGCTCTGGTTGGATCATGTGCCCATTCCTGACCCAATCACTGTGGCAGTGCTCTGAATGACCAGGCCTGAGTTGCATGTCTCTTCCTGAACTGAAGAATGTAGACTGAGAATGGCAGCAGATCCCCAGGGGAAAATTACTTTTCTGTTACCCAGGAGACAGGGGAAAAGGTGCTGGCTGTCCAACTCAATGCCTTCAAGCTTTTCTAAATGTGTAGATATTTTTGGCTTATATTGTGCAAGAGCATAGTATTTGAAATCAGAAAACTGAAATTTCAGTTCCAGTGCTCTGAGATTCAGCTCCACAGTTATTAAATGGCAAAGGATGCCTTTACCCATTTTGATCCAGGTGTTGTTCTGAGGCTTGAATATGATCCTGTATAGGAAAGCCCTTTTAAAGATGTTAAGGCCTACCAGGGGTGTCCATCCTGTGGCCCATGGGACACCTGTGGCCTAGGATGGCTATGAATATGGCTCAACACTTTCAAGATGCCAAAAGGTTGGACACCCTTGGAATGAGGGAGTGTTGTGGTTATTATTGTTATCTTTTCTGAATTTCTTCCACTCATGCTCTGATTAGGATGCAATTCTTTTTCAGTCAAGACATGAAGAGTAAATACATCATAAGCAACTTGGCCAGGGCTGCTATAAGCATATATAGTATCTTTGTGATCTTCAGAAATAAACTCCTCCCTGTACCTCTGGGTGGTGCGGTTCACAGGGGACATGGCTTGGCTGATGGATAGCATCTTTGTGCAAAGAAAAGGTCACCCTTTCCTCTAGCTAGACCCACCTGCATGCTGGGTTGCATGGCTTGGTGAGTGGAACGAATGCTGGATGTCTCTACTGTCACTGACCCCTCGGCAGGAGGATGGGAGGATGGGTAGGGAGATGTTCTGCGCCGTGCACAACTTGCACAGCTGTACTCTGTACCCTGCCATTGGTAATGAACCATTGAGCAGGTTGAACTCTGGAAGCCTAACTCCTTGTTTTCCTGGCAGAGTCCATCTAACCCCCTCAGACCATTTACCACTTTCCCCTCTTCCTGAGCATTTTCACTTCCTGCTGAATACAGCAGTCAAGCTCTCTCTCTTAACTACCCACTAGCATCAGATTCTGCTGGCTTTTCAGATGCTCACTGCACACAATTCCAGCTGCTAGGAAGAGAATCCTTCCTTTTTAACCATCTTGAGGAGTGATGTTGTGGAGGGCAGCTAACCCTACAATGAACGCAGTGCATTGGTTGACCACAGTTGGCTGTTGCTGGAAAGTTAGACACCGATTTCTCTGAAATGCCCAGGAAGACGTGTGAAAAGCATGGGCAGCTTCACCTAGACTGACCACCACAGTTTGCTATTCTGAATCCTCCTGGCAACAACAACTCCAGAAAGAAATTATTTGAACTAGATCCAGCCAGCCTCCAGGGAGTCAGGGATGCAATACAGTAGCCTTTGTGTTACTATGACTGAAAGTGTTCCTATTCTTAAAAGATTATCCTTCTCTTGTTTGAGAGATGGATACAATAGTCCTGTCCCCTCTTATCCACAAGGAACATGTTCCAAGACCCCCACTGGGTGCCCGAAACTACATACAGTACCATACCCTATATATATGTATGTATGTATATATGTACGTGTACATATATATGGTGTATATATGTATGTGTATATATGCATATGTGTATACATATAAATGTGGTGTTTTATCCTATACATGCATACCTATGATAAAGTTTAGTTTATAAATTAGGCACAATAAGAGATTAGCAATAACTAATAATAAAATAGAATGATTATAACAATATACTGTAATAAAATTTTTGTGAATGTTGTCTTATTCTCTCAACATATCTGTTGTACCATACTATCTCTTCTTGTGATGATGTGAGATGATACAATGCCTTATTAAATCAAGAAGTTTTACCTTTTCACTTAAGGGAAGCACTTAATTGATTCTCTTTGGTGTATCTGAATTGCCAGCATCACTACATTTGTACTTTCAGGCCATTATTTAGTAATAAGGGTTATTTGAACACAAGTACTGCAATACTGTGACAGCTGATTGGATAGCCAAGAGGGCGGCTACCAAGAGACTAAAAGGCCGGGAGCACATGCAGTGTAGACGCCGGACAAAAGGAACGATTCATGTCCCAGGCAGGACAGAGTTGGACATCACGAGAGTTCATCACACTACGCAAAACAGCATGCAATTTAAAACTTAGGAACTTTTTTCTGGAATTTTCCATTTAATATTTTGGGACTATAGTTGACTGCAGGTAACTGAAACCATAGAAAGTGAAATCATGGATAAAGGGGACTCCTATAGCTAGAGGCAGCAGAAGCTTGCAATGCTGTTGAGTCATGGCTCTGTGGACCCTTTCACTTCATCGTTGGTGTCTTTGGGGGGTACCCACAGTGACAGACACTCTCAAAGTGAGGTGAGCCAGAATTAACTGGTCATCCTGGTGTGGCTTAGGTGAATTAGGTCTCAGTTGAAAGCATGCTCAGTGCTCCTTTGCCTACAAAACCCCTTTGCTTGACCCTGCTATTCTTGCCTCACTCTTCTTTACCCAGAAAATAGCCTGCTGCTTTAGCTGCCATTTCCTCACTGTCTCCTTGCTCTTTTATTTCCTCCTTCCTCCAAGTAGTTGGTTTTCCATTTGTCCTTTTCTCCCCACAGGTCCGTTCTCTGCCCCTCCTGGACTCCCCTGCCCTCAGGGCTCTGGTTGGTTCACCCACAGGCAGGCACAGCAGGAGACTGGAGTGTCCGAGGGCCGTGAGATGAGGTGCTGCCGCCGTTGACCCTCCACGAAAGCCTTAAGAAGGATCTGGCAGAGGCTGTGATCCTCTGCGGTCCAGGTCCTGGTGGGAGGGGTTCATCTATGTCTCAAATGTCACTTTATCTCTGATTTGATTACATCTCTTCTCCCCTCAAGGAGAGCCTGGTGTGCTCTTACTTCCTGCTCCCTGTACCAGGGGAAGGAAGAGGAAAACGGAAAGAGACAAATGGCTCAGTTCATAACTAGCTGCTGAGATTGAGAAGTCTTTCATGTCTGCTCATGTCTCTGGTAAACACTGAGGGCCCATTGAGACTGTCTATGGGGCAAGAGTCCAAATGCTGATTCTTCCAGGATGGTCTAAGGTATGCTGTGGTAACAAACCACTCCCACATTTGAATATTTAGATCAGCAAAGGCTTCCTTCTCTTTTCATGCTATGTGACCACCGCAGGTTGGTGGCTCTGCTCACCAGACTCAGGGACTTAAGCTGATGGGACAGCCCTGGTCTCCAACATTGCCACACTCAACTAGGGGTACAAGAGTTTGCACATGAATGTGTGTCAGGACTGAAATGTTGCCGCCAAGAGCGACTTATACTCACATTTCATTGGCTAGGACTCGTCACGTGGTCCCACTCAAACGGAAAGGGGATTGAAGTATATATAATCTTACCACATGCCCAGAGAGGGTGCTCTGAAATATTTGGGAAAAGTACTGATGATTATCACAGGGCACACTCGAGGGTTCTGCAGAAGATTCAGCATGGCCTGGTTCTCTGGCAAGGGAGATCAGATTTCAGTCTGAAGACCACTGTCGCGGCCCCTCACACGACTGGAAGTGCACCCATGGCCTGCCTCTTCTGGAGCTCCATTCCTGGCAGGCAGCCCCGGGAGGGTGGTTGACAACATGGCTGAAACCCAGCTGCTATTTTTTTAAAAAAAACTGTTGTGTTCAAATACACTTAACATTTTCCAACTTAATTAAAGTGTACAATTTGATGGTATGTAGTACATTCACAGTGTTGTGCAACCATCGCCACTGTCTAATTCTAGAGCATTTTCATCACCCCAAAAGGAAACCTTGTACCCGTTTTAGCACTTACTCCCCATTTCGCTCCTCCCGCCAGCCCCTGGCAACCACTAATCTGCTTTCTGTCTATGAATTTGCCTATTCTGGGCATTGCACATAAGTGGAACCTTCTGTGTCTTTAAGCACTGATACTTTTTGAGGTGTCCTTGTGACTCCTGGGAAGCTCACTCAGCGTTGTCATACGAAATGGGGGCAGTGCAGGTGCTCCACAGCTACCTTCTCTGTCCACCTGCTGTCACTCCGATTTCCATTTTCCCAGTTCAAAGGGAGAGCAGAACCCAGCGGCCTAGCAGGAAATGAACTGCCTGCCTCCCCCTCTTTCAAGTTCCTCAGTCTCCTTGGGTGAATCTCTATGGGAAGCCCTGCCACTCAGGAGCTGGTGGGAAGAAGGCCCTTTCCTGCTGCCCAGAGGAAGAAAAGCCACAGAACCCCCTCCCAATCTGTCTGATTCCCACCCCCTTCCCAGCAGAAGTGCTGAGGTGGGGGTGATTAACAATTAATAGGAACCACAGTTAATAAATCCTGGAGGAGTGAGGCATCTGGTCCAATTTCCCCCCAGTATTCTTTATAATATGTGTTATTTTGCTGCTGTTGTTTTCAGTTGTGGGCCTGAATGTGAAGTCTGCTACAACTAGAAAGGTTTGGTGTCTTCTTCCACACCATTTTGGTCATATTCCTCCCCTACTCAACACCTTTCTATGTCACTCTATGATGAATGCATAAATTCCAAACTCTTGACTTGGCATTCAAGGCTCTCTACAAACTAGTTCCAATTTAGCTTTCTGGCTTCCTTCTCACCACATCCCAGCACAAACTCTGTGGTCCTTTCAGGCTGTCCCACTCACTCACTGTCCCCAGGATGGTCTTGCTCGATTTGGGTTTGCGTCCTTTATTCTAACATTCCCACCTGGGAATGTGCTTCCTGTCTTCCTACCTGTGAGGCTCTTTCCCACTGTCCTCTCCCATTCGTTTCTCCCCTCTGAACTCCAAAGCCCGGTCAGCACCCTCTGGGCACGTGTCCTGCTGCCTCATGTGGTCAGTGACTTCCTCACATGTTTATGTCTTCTGTGCTGGGGGCGGGGGAGTTGCTGAATGACTGATTGCAGCTGACCCGCCTCCCCTGATGTGTCCTCAGAAAGGGACACCAGCAGAGCCAGGCAAAAGTTCTGTTAGCCAAGGCCACAGAACCTAAATCTTTTCCTGACTGGTGAGTGGGGTGTTAGGAATGCCAACGAGGTGACTCTGGAGAGCTCAGCCATCTTCCAGGGACGCCTGCCCAGGCCATGCTGGGATTGGGTGTCCAAAAGAGATGGTCATAAATATTCTCCTTGGGGTCGTTTTCAGGATGACCCAGAAGTACATTCTGTGGTGACCAGGTTAAGGTGGAGGGATGAGAAAAACGGAGAACATGGAGGGAGTGAGAAAGGTGAACTGGGGAGGGCAGATGAGACAGAAACAGAGAGAAAAAGGCAAGTCAGTGTTGGGGAGAAGAAAAAGAAGGGAGGGGAACAGATTTAGGGACCCAAACCTTGGATGAGAATCTCCCGCACGTTGCCGAAGGGAGGAAACCCTGCCGAGTGGCTCCCATTATTTTCATGCTTTCCCCCTAACTCCCACACCAGGATACACCACCACCCACCCTCCCCCACACCCTGCGCTGTTATCCTCAAGTCGCCTGCCTTAATAGGTCAAAAGCAGCCCCAGCCCAGAGTGTATTCCTCCTTGGCAATCTCCTCTCCGTGCTGTGCCTGCTTTTGTTTTTGTGTTTTTGGTTGAGTTTGTTTCTGTGGGAGGGGCTGACTTGTGCCTTGGAGGAATTATTCTGAGCCCTGGAGAAATGCCCAGAGGGACAGAGCTGTGGCCACATCCCCAGTGCGGCCTGACCTTTCTCAGGGTGGCCTCGGGCTGCCCCAAGACCAGAAGATTCTCTTGGCAGCACAGGCACCTGGAAGTGGGCACACCCAGGTCCTGCTGCCTCAGAGTCTGCAGGGGCTGGGTGTATTTTTTTCCTTTTAGGGTCCCCAACCAGGCCTCCCTAAGTCAGGCCAAGCTGGCAGCATGCTGTTTGGATTTATTCTGACTTTTGCAAGTCCTTTGCTCCCTTAAAAGTAAAGGCTGAGGCTCAGGCACAAGGCATTATCAAGCCAGTTCCTGCTACTTGTGCTTCTGTAAGGCCTGTGACTTGGCATTCTCTGTCCTCTCTGCTGTCTCAGTATTCTCTCTGCTCGACTTCCCATTCACGAAGACCTCTCACCCGGACGGACTGCTGCAGCAACTGCTCTGGCCTCTAAATGCTCCCCTCCCATCCATTCTCTCTGTGGATGCTGGATTCATTTTGTTATGGCCTTCTCTTATCATTCCTCCATTCACAAACCGCCTGTGGCTCCCATTGCCCGTGAAGTAAATAACTCATTTGTGCAAAGTTTCTGAGCATACTCCAGAGGTACAAACCACATAAGCTCTGCCACCCTTCCCTGAAGGCAGGCCTGGTAGCTGGGGAGAAGTGAGAGACAATGTGCCAGGGACCCTATCACCTGCCCACATCCCATTTCCAGTTGCGGGGGATGCCACTTGGAGTGTTGGTTCTGGGATGATCCCGCCTCAGAGTCAAACATCCTTTATACTTAGGGTTCCTGCTTTTCACAGGCTTTCCTCAAGCCCTCTCACAATATTTACCTATATGACCTGGAGAAGGGAGGTTCTAGGTGAATCTCCAAGTTTGCAGATAAAGCTAAGCTGGTGATGGCTAGTTCTTGGCACGCGTGCTATCTCATCTCTCCTTCCTTGCCCACAGCAGATGTGACCTTACCAAAGCCGATGTCACAGCTTTTGTTCAGTAAGCCCGGCTGAGGCCTCAGAACACGCTTTCAACACTACTCCGGGAAGCCACTACCAATCAATTGAATTTGGCAAGTGAGATGAAATCTGTCTCTTATTCCTACACTCAGCTCTTGTGGGGAGTGAAACTTGAAACCTCGTAAGAGTGGATACAAGAAAACATGAACAGATCACAAGAGTGGCCCCACAAGTGTCGGGGGTGCCTCACTACTGTGGGATCATTATATTTGAGATTTAGACAGAGATTTTTCCTCATTACCTTGTGTCCCTAGCCCTTCCCCTGTATTCAGGCTCAAGATTCTGCTTTCATTCTTGTAGTGAATGAATGACTCAGCAAAAATACAGACAGAAAGCTAAAGTTCTAAAGAGACGTGAAACTCCTGGCAGAGATGGTAATTCGAGGCAAAGAGAAATGTTTCTGAGGTTGAAAAGCTTAAGTTTTGGAGTTTCAAAAGCATGGCTTTTAAGGACGCAGGGCACAGAGAATATGTGATGAGTAGAAAAAAGAATGGAGACAGGCAAACTGGGAAAGCTATTCCAGGGTGGAAGTGGAGGTGGGAGGACAGACACTGGGAGAAGTCGGCCTTTGAGAAGGATTCCTGTGTCCTGCATGTCCCTGGGCCAAGGCTGGGTGAGAAACGATGGCACTCTGGGTGAGTTTGGGAAACTGAGGCCACTCTTTCCTGGGGTGAGTCCAAGGAAGTGCCCACCATACTATGGCATGCGCAGGTCCTCAGACAAACCTTCTGAGTTTTTCAAACCCCGGGGTAGTGTGAGAACTTCTGACAGGATGTTGTGCTTCTGGAGTGGCACGGATGAGACATGGAGAGACAGGCATAAGGAGGAGACAGAACAATATGGCAAAGGACAGTGGGGCTGGGGACCCCTCTGTGATACCAGCATGGTAGGTGATGACACGGAAGATCCGGTAACCCTGTCCCCCGACCTCTTAGAAGCCTTGAGAAAATGAGAATCTACAGGGATCCTGAATTTATCAGATTAAATTTCTGCCATTGAACAGAGTGGGAGCTGAAAAGGGAATTTAAGTTTAATCACAGAAAAGGGAAGAGAGTTACTTTGTGGACACATTTTAGCTGATAATTTGTATGCATTCCCCATAGAAAGACATTCCCCAGACTATAATTGTGGCATGACATTTTCTGCTCTTGAATGTGGCCTGGGAAGTGTCGAATGTGGTCTCTTTCAAGAAGCATCCAGCTTACTGCAAGGGTACCCTGTATCCGAAATACTGGATGTGGATCTGGTCAGTGAACTTCAAGAAGGACCTGCTGTTTCAGGGAAGACTGGGGATGGTCAGTCCGGAGAGCAGCAGGGAGGCTGTGCGGACACGCAGCACGACTGTGCAGTTATGACCGGGCCCAGGATGCGCAGTGCTGATGGAAAATGTAATTGGAGTCGGCAAGGCTGAGAGCGGGGCCCCACGGATTGTTCTTCAAGTCCTGGAGCATCACAGGTGAATAAACTAGGCCAACTAAATGGGGTTGGAGAGGAGAAAAGATTGTGTGGTTCACAGAAGATAATACATCTCTGGCCTGTTAACCCTGTGAGAATATACGGGTTGAAACGTAAATATTTTAAAGAATGGGTTAGTTTAGGGTTTCTTAACCTCAGTATTTCTTTGTTGTGGGGGAGGGAATGGTCCTGGGCAGCATCCCTGGCCTCCACTCACCCACAGACAGGAGCATCTGCCCCTGCCCGGACTGAGTGATGACCAAAGAGTGGGGCCCCAGCTGGTGTGGCTCAGTGGATTGAGAACTTGTCTGCGAGCCCAAAGGTTTCTGGTTCGATCCCCAGTCAGGGCACATGCCTGGGCTGCAGACCGTTTCCCCAGTCGGGGGCGTGTGAGAGGCAACTGATCGATGTTGCTCTCTCACATGGATGTTTCTCTCCCTCTCTTTCTCCCTCCCTTCCCCTCTCTCTAAATAGAAATAAATAAAATCTTTTTTAAAAAGCAGGGTCTGTCACCACGCAAGTCAGGAAATGCTGAGTTAAAACAAGCTAAACAGAGTTACTTTACTTGTAGGACTTCTCTGGCCTGCAATATGCCGAAGGACACATTAATTCTCCGCAGCAGCGTGTGGGATGAGCATGGATTGACTGTACTCTGGGCAGCGCTATGCTAGATAGATGTCTGGCCTGTAAAACAGGAAGCTGATCATACCAACCATATCATTAGTGCTTTACAGATGGAAAGTGTCTGCCAGATAGATTCTGTTTTTTCCTTATCCCAATTCTCCAAGGTAGGTATAATTATTCCTTCTATAGGAAGGAGAACTGGGACTTGGAACACTGAAATATTTGCTCATGGCCACACAGCCGACAGGTTGGGAAACTGGGACTTGAGGGGGTGTTGAATTCTCAGTTCTGTGTTCCTAATGGGTTCCCACTGCCTCCTGGCCATGACCCTGAGCTTCTAAAATTGGCGTCGTGCCAGAGTCAAAGCCATCCTTGCTCTCAGTGACACTAACTCTTATATTTAGAGTTCTCTTGAGAGACTTTGCCTGCTGGGTCCACATTTACATGGGCAAAAGGAGGACTTGATGGAAAAACATAGGCTGTCTTCATGAGAAAGTTTCTTTTGATTATAATTCTTAAGTAAAACTTTTTTCTCCTTTCTGAAAATGAGAAATAAATATATAATTGTGTTGTTTTATTTTTCCCTTTGTTACCAGGAAGCTCAGATATAAAATTTTCATCTTGTCTGGCAGTTTTGTGCCCTTTCCCCTTGGTTTTATTATTTATCATGTGTAGCTTTATACAGTTTGTGTGCTGCCTCAAATGCCTGATGGATAAGAATGGATATATACATATATAATTAATAAGTGGAAATTTTACAAAATCATTCACCCCTTAAAAGAACCCACACTGCTTAAAAATGGTTCCATCTGGCTGTAGTTCCTAACTGTATTAGAATGCCATGTGTGAGTTGCAGCCACAAGTGGTTACACTTGAGTGAAAGATAAGTAGCTGTCTATATAGGATAATTTATTATTTCTTAAAAATTAAACTGTTACTTGTGTAGTGTTTTGGGTTTACAAAGCCTTTGCATAAACATTATCTGATCTTGTCACCTGTCTTCTCTGGGAGCTGGAGCAGGTATTATTAATTAGTATTCTCATTTGACTGCTGATGAATAAACCGAGGGTCAATTATTTTAGGTGATTTATTTTTGCTCTCCAGTGTTACTGGCCCAGACTGGCTAATGGAAGAGTTTAGAAGTGGATCTGTGTCTTTTACCTCCAAGCAAGGCTGGCTAGCTGTGGCACTTGTACAGGACCCACCTCTGCTCCTTCCTGCCCCTCCCCCCCCCATACACACTCCTGGGTCCGAGAGGTGGCAGTAGCAGCCCTAATTGAGCTGAGCTTTCTTTTCCCACTGAGCTCAAACATAGCCAGAGTCCTCAACACAGTGCCGCAGCCTTACACCACTAGTGACCATGCACAAGAAATCCCAGGACCAGACATTTTTCAGAATTCTGTTAAATTCAAGAATTTCAAATTGTACGGTTGAATACTAGATTAGAAAACCTGAGATCATCAGACATGATAGGTTTTGTCTGTTGCCTCTGTGTGGCAATTTTAAAAGTGGCAATGTATAATAAGTCCTTACTCAACATTGTTGATAGATTCTTGGAAACTGCGGCTTTTAGCGAAACGGCGTTTGACAAAACTAATGTTCCCACAGGCTAATTGGTATCACAGTTCCTACAGCATAGTTCTGGTCACAAAAACATCACCAAACTTCTAAATAAAGACCCCAAACAGTTCTAATATTAAATACTGAAATTGATGTGAGCTATACATTTAAGAGGGATAAATAAAAAGTAAAAGAACTCTTTTCTAGCCAACCAATTCCAGTTCAGGGTCCTGGGTTAGGAGCCTCTCCCAGGAGCTCTGGGTGCAAGATGGGACCCACCCTGGCAGGATGCCCTTCCATCACAGGGCCACCCACACCCACACTCACTCAGACCGGGACAGTTAGACACACCAGTTCACCTTGTGTGCACCTTTGGGGTGTGGAAGAAAACCAGAACCCCGGGAGACAACCGAGGCAAACATGGGGAGAATGTACCAGCTCTGGCTGGGGATTGATTTTTTTTTTCCTTATCAACATTGTGACCAAACAACGTTATTCAAGGACCGGCTGCCATAACAAAATACCATAAACTAGGCAGCTCAAACATCAGAAATGTATTGCTCACAGTTCTGGAGGCTGGAAGTGCAAGCTCAAGCTGCTGGCCAATTCGGTTTGTGGTGAGAGGCCTCTTTTTGGCTTACAGGGGGGTCACCTTCTCACTGACTCTGCACATGGCCTTTCCTCAGTGTGTGCATCTGGAGAAAGGCAAGCGGGGGCAGGGAGAGGGGGAGAAGGGGGAGGGAGAGAGGGGGAGGGGGGACAGAGAGAAAGAGAAGCGGAGAGAGAGCAGGGGCAAGAACATGTCCTTCCTTTTCTTATAACACCATGGTCTTTTGGGATTAGAACCTCACCTTTATGACCTCATTTAACCTTAATTACCTCTTCAAACCCGTATCTCCAAATACAGTTATAATGCAGTTTAGGACTTCAACGCCTGGATTTTGTCTGGGGGACACAGTTGTGTTTATAGTATGCAGATATGTCATTTAGGGTAGGTCCCCACCCCTCCCCCCAGGTTCATTCCAGTTTGGATGGGACTAACTTTTAAATCGACTGTTACTAATAGACTAAAAATAGCATACATAAAACACCTGGCACAAATTAGTTCCTCTTTAAAAAGATCTGGTTGCTTCTGCTATACTGCATTGAATTCCCTTTTAAGCTGATATTTGGGATCCTGCACTCACTGTAACTGCAAATCTTTTAATACTGGCCAACATCACAGAATAGGAGACTTAGATAGCTGGAAAGGTGCAAAATGTTTTAACTTTTGAGGATGGCTCAAGTCAAACCCAGTTCTCTGTCCTCATGGGCACTGTGATCTCATCGTTTTTGCTTTAACATAACATTATTTTCTCCAAAGTCTTGTCTTTTATGTAGCTTTCAGTATAAATTAAGAACAATTAAAATCAATGATTTGCTCATTGCATAGTATTGTTCATCATAAATTTGCTTCCTATGCTATCTGGTCATAGATGATGTAATATCTCTCTGTCGTCATTGATAAGATGGTGAAATCGCAACTCCTTCATCTGAAGATTGTTGTATAAGGCTATGCTTGTATTCCTTTTGATCAGGCTTCCTTCACTCTATGTGATTGTGCTAGAGAATGGCCAAATGATAAAGGAGTATTTGGGCCATTGGTTGACAATCATGGGTCATCTCTGTCTCCAATTTCTCTCCCTCCCTCTCAGGCATAGGGATCCCGAGCTTTGCACAATAAAGCCAAAAATGGAACTAAATTATGCTGAGCAAAAATAAACTCTTTTACTGAAAATTTCCCAGGAGTTTTGATATTTTTGACTCTTGCTCACTAAATATGGAAAAGATTGAGACACCGTGAGAAGCAGAGGAGCTGTTCTGCTTTTTTTAGCCCTTTCAAGAAATCATTACATCCTTTTAGTGCTATGTTCACAATATATCAGAAATCCCCTCAATGTAGAAGAGTCACAGCCCTCTGCATGGTAATGGTTGCTGGAGGTATTCTCTAAGCTTCTATTTTAAAAAAAAGATTTATTTTATTCTCATTTGAAAGAGAGGAGAAGGGAGTAAGAGAGACAGTGATGTGAGAGAGGAGCACTGATCAGCTGCCTTCTGCACGCACTCCATCGGGGATGAAGCCCAAACCTGGGCATGTGCCCTGACTGGGAATCAAACCAGCGACCTTTTGATTATGGGACAATGTTCCAATCAACGAAGCCATGCTGGCCAGGGCTAAGCTTCTATTTTTATTCAAAGACTAAAGCACTGTGAATTACAGTGATCCCTCACCTATCGCGGGAGTTACGTTCCAGAGACCCCAGCGATAGGTGAAAATCCTTGAAGTAGCAGTGTTATATTTATTTTATTATTTATATATATTTTAAGACTTTATAAGCCCTTCCCACACTCCTATAAACCTTGCCCACTCTCTTATTAACCTTTCTTACACTCTTATAAAACACTTCATATGCTCTTAAAAACTTTCTACACTCTTAAACCTGCGTAGTTTTAGCAACATATAAAATTCTATATGGGTACTCACCAATGAAGTATACAGTGTATCGATACAGTGAAGCTGCAATAAGTGAACCGTGATCTAGTGAGGGACGACTGTGTAATTTATATTTTCTAGTGTTCTGAATATTGCCCAACATATGGAAATGATGGAAACAGACATTTCACAGAATCTTTCATCTTTCAGGACTCACACTCCTTTAAATAATCTCTTTTGTCTCCCATTTAACACAGGCTCAAAGTATTATCCAAAGGTAATAGGTGTGTCAGTGGAACTATGGTGGAAAGTACTTGTGTGCAAAGGCTAGGGCAGGAATTTTGTACTTCTTTATAAATGTGTAGGATGCCTTTTTATGAAGGATAGGCATGATCAGGGAATTCAGTCAATGCGGTTTAGCTGAAGGATATGATTGTGGAAATCAAGAAGAGGTGGGACAATCTGAACCATTCAATGTCTCAGCTTTACTGAAAATGGATGCATTGCTCACAGGTCTGGAGGACTCATTAAGGGTTTTAGCAGTTTGACAGTGGTACCACCTGGCAGTGGCCTGTTACCCTGCAATACTCCCGGCTCCTTCGCATCTCTCCCTGGTGCCGTTTCATGTGTTTCTCTATCCCTTGTGGTGCATGCAAATTGGTAGTTAGACTCAGAGGTCTGGTTAGATAATTCTTCTTCTTCTTCTTGTCTTTCTCCTTCTTCTTCTTTTCCTCCTCCTCCTCCTTATCCTTCTTGCTATGACTTCAGATTTAGTGGTGTATTTTTTGTCCTGTTATTGTTCCCTTAGGGTTGTGATCGGCCATTGATATTCATTGTCTGGATACACAACTTACACACACATGTACCAGTCTTAAAATAACAATACCAACACCCCAACCAACAATATAATTACTAAAAATAGTTGAAAAAATTTTCAGTTCTATATTGTAAAGTGATTTGAAAGAGTTCATTTTTGTGTGGTTATGCCACCAACTGGACACATAGGTTTATTTGCTTTATTTTGCTCCTGACTTTTAGGGTTGTTTTTGTATTAAATTAATCTTGTTTTAATTATGCAAAGTATTAAATAGTTCCAAAGTTACATCTACAAAAGGAGGCATATTCAAAGAAATCTAGCTATTTCCATGTTCTCTCCACCTATTTCTTTATATATCTATAGGTAACTTTAAAAAATTATAGCTTATTACTCCATTTCAAGAATAAAAAGAAGCATGCATATATCCACTTATATCCCCCTTCTTCTTAGATAAATAATATGCCATGCATGCCTTTTCCCCTCTTTGCTTTTTTATACTTGACAATCTATCTCGAAGATCACTTTTCAGTAGCCTGTATTGTCCATATTCCTGAAAGGGCGTATTTTTAACTGTGTTCATGCACTATCCAGATCTTAACAGTCTTCAGGGCCACACAGAAAAAAAAAAAACAAGATCCTTTTAGAAAAACCTTTCATACACCGTTGGTGGAAATGTTTATTGTTGCAACCACTCTGAAAGACAATTTGGCAAAATCTCAAAAAGATACAGACATGTTTCTACAAACCAGCAATTCTCTTTCCAGAGAAACTCTTCATGTTGAAGCATATACCATCATTTATAATAGAGGCAATAAACCCCCCCTAAATGCCCATGAAAAAAAGAATGGTTAACTAAATTGTGATTTGTTTAAGTGGTAGAATACCATAAAGCAATGAAAAGAAATGAATTAGATCATATATAATGACATAGATTTCAAAAACATAATTTTATTTTATTTTTATTTACTTATTAAAACATAATTTTAATTAAAACATATTATAGAATGAATATGTTAACATATTATTTATATAAAATTAAAATCTACAAAACTGTCCTATGTATTATTCATGGCTACATAAATAGAGAGTAACAGTATTAAAACATGAACAAAGGTCCTTTTTCATTGAGCTCCCTGTGGTGGGAACAGAGAATTGTACTTTGTAAGCTGAAGTATTTTTATAGTGTTTTTCTCTCTATTTCTCTGCTTAATGCTTTGCTTTGCCTAGGCTTTCTTCTAGGAGGTAGGACTGAGCGATTGATCGATTGATTAATCTTTCTACTTTGACTCATTTTTGCTAAGAAACACCAGGAGAGATATATTAGCCATGGCGAGCAGCAATGCACCTGGGGGACCAGGGTGGAGGCAGCAAAGGCAGCTGAAGTAAGAGAGAAGCCTAAGGTCGTAATCATTTGGTGATCTCTGCAACTTTCTAAAAGGAAGACCTTCCTGTGTAACCATGTTAGATCCCTCAAAACTACATGAAACCAGTTCTTGAAATTGCAAAATATCTGTTCCAGTGCTACGTGTTCTGTGACAGTGTAAAGTGCAAAGTTTCATCACTGTAGAAGACAAAAGCAAGGAAAAACCAAGTCCTGGCAATGGCAGTGCAGGAGCCACCGTGTTTTGTATTGGGAAAGAGCAGTCCTGCTCGGCCAGAAATGAGATCTTGGACTACAGGACACACACTGACAGCCCACAGACATTTTTGTTGAAACTGTTTTGGAAAAAAAATTTTTTTGCTGAATTTTTATTGAAAATATTTTATTGAAAAACATGAAAAAATGCTAACTTAAAAATGTCTAAACATTTAAGTATTGGGGTATTTTACATTAAACAATCCAGATTTCTGGACTCTTCTTGAAACGTCAGAAGACCTTGCACCCCTGGGTCCACTGTAGAGCTTGGTAGGTGGCATTCACCTGGAGGTGCTGCCCCCTTTAGGTGGAGTGTCCCCAGCTGACCTGACAATGACATTGGTATCACCTGCCTGATTATCAGATTGATAATGCCTAGTTTAGGGCAACAGATAATGGCATTGCATTTCTCTGCCAACAGCGTTCCCTCCCTCCAAACATTTCAGTCCTGTGTTTCCAACTGCATTTAAACGGAAACTCAGAGCACTTGCAAGTCAGAGCTTCTAGGGTGCTACCATCCTTCCTTGGCTCTTTGTTTTATTTGGAGGTGGTGCAGTGTGATTCCATTAAAACTGCAGTCAGCCCTCGAAGCCCTGCTTCCTCAGTGATGCAGAACTATAGCTTTAGTGCTCATTCTTGGTCCTACATGGCCTTGAAAGACGGCTGAGTAGGAACAGCAGAGTGCATGCACCAGGCAGCTAAAAATAATTTTTATAATTCTGAATGTAGACCACGCTTTATTATTTATAACACCCACAGCAACAAATCCCAAAGAACTAAGTCTAATTAAGAATTCCTGCTTATTATCTAGTGAGAAAATAGACTGGGATGATGAGTCCCAGACCCCATCCACGCCTATGGCATGGAATGAGGTTTCTGTCAGGATGCGGAAAAAGAGACTCAACAGCAGGTTCAAATAGCTCATTTAATCAAAAGGACATTTTTTTCAGGGAAATTTCTCAGAAGACTTCTTGCTCAATGCCGTGGGTGGAGGTGGGTTCAGATGAGTCGGTGAAAATTAAAAGGTTCCAATACAATAGATATTGATGAAATAAGGAGAACACATGCAGCCATAGCTGGACTTATTCCATAAAGTGGGCACATGCATGATGTGAACCAACCCACCAACACCACCAAAAGTTTCCAAAATTCACTTTCTGTCTCTGCTTCTTTGTCTGCCCGAAACCCCATCATAGACACAGAGAGATTCCTTTGTATTTAGGCACTGTCCCTAGGCATTTTGTTTTGTATAAATATCTTTGGGACAAACTTTTTAAAAGCTTTTAAAAATACATTTGCTGTCTCTGCCAGGTTCTTTCTAATGCATGAATTCATGCCCAAGGTCACACAGGCAGTAAGTGGTCACCAGGATTGGAGCTCTTCTAACTCCAAGTTCATTCTGTGCAGTGGTTGTTAGTGTATGTTCTCGTGGGGCCCAGGGGTCCTGGATACCCTCCAGTGGGTCTCAGGAGTCATAACTACTTTCGAAGTCATACTAAGTTTGTGCCTTTAAAACTCATTCTCTAATGACAGTGTGGTGAAGTTTTGCAGAGGCTAAAGGACACGTGATTACAACAGATCGAAGGCAGAAGATTTGAGAATGCAGCTGCCTTCTATTGAGCTGGACACTAAAGAGGTTTGCAAACATATACAACAATGCCATTCTACTCACTAAGTTTTTGTTTGTTTATTTTGGAGCACTTTGGAATTGTCAATAATTTTGAAGAGTGTAAAGCATCTGGAGTTGAAGATTCTTGAGAAACACTGCTCTGTGGCACATTAGCATGGTGCCTAGCTTTCTTTGTCTGAATTACTGACATGAATTCAGCATGCGCTGAATTACTTTTCTTCTGAGCTAGTTAAGAAAGGCATGGGGTGTGGAAGTGGGGTGGGGAGAAAGGTGGCCTCTGCCCCAGCAGGATGCACACTTAGACATGAGAAGGTAGCAGGAAGAGAAGGGAGCACAGAGGAGGGAGTCTGGAAGCAATAGGAACAGGACTTTCTCCTTGCTCAGGACAGACATGGTGCCATGGTAGGAGCCACACCTGGTTCGGAAGACTTACTTTAGCAAAACCACTTAGAAAAGGTGGGATCTGGGCAAACCACTATTCTTTAGTGTGCAGTTACTCTCCCTGGACTAAATCAGGACTTTCAACCCAATATTGTGAAAAAATAATAGATAATAATACATGTAGAAGTAATTAAAGATAAAACAATAGACGAAATAGCAAAGTATGTAAATACTTAATAAAAAATTAAGGCATATTTAGCATCATCTCCTATCATAATGCACTCTACTCACTTGAATTCTGAGGCGCTTTCCTGAATGGGACTACTGTTAGCCCAGAATGGCCTAGCTTGGTGTAAGTCACCAGAGCAGAGAAGAGAGGCAAAGAGCCATTGAAAGTAGATGGCTTAATAAGGTTCTCTTCCGCCTCAACATCTCTAGATGTCTAAAAAGTTCTTGGTGCCTCTCCTA
Organism: Trachops cirrhosus; assembly: GCA_028533065.1. Classification (NCBI taxonomy): domain Eukaryota; kingdom Metazoa; phylum Chordata; class Mammalia; order Chiroptera; family Phyllostomidae; genus Trachops; species Trachops cirrhosus. Next base: position 42,619,751 of record CM052540.1, on the reverse strand, counting down.
TAGATACACGTCCTCAAAGAACAGAAAAGAGACTTACTTAGAAGGAAGGTCAAGAGTCATCATACTTTGGAGCCACATCAACCTGGGATTATTTCTCAACACTCTCACCTGATATTAGTGTGTTCCCAAGCAAGAAATATAACCACTGTGTAAAAAGAGGATCATAACGCTCACTTTATAGAGTAGTTGCAAGCTGTTCAATGAGAAAACATGAATCAAATTGGCTGGCTCATAGCCAGCAGTCAATAAACATTGGCCTTCTTTTCTTTTCTCAAAGTGCACCAATAAGAATTGAGAGATATAACAGGAAAGGTTTGTCTTCTTTGGTGCCTCTTGATGAGAGGGAGGGCCACCTCAGAGGAATGAGGTTCGGGGCAATTAGGTGCTGACTAGGAAAGGAAGCAATTTGGTGATTCTGCATCCTGCCAAGCAGGTCTGGAGCTACCTCCTTGGTGACCTCTTCCTTCCCAGTGGCCACATGGAATGTCTTCTCATTCATTTCTGTTCCCTTGGGTCCCACTTCCTGGGAGACATGATGGATGAACCACAGCCCACAAAGACTTTGCTCCCCATTTATCATATTCCAGCCTGCTTAGTGGAGCCATTTTCTTTCCAACAGGTGAGTTGGATGAGATAGATGACATGTTGTCACAATAGTAAGTAATGGAATGTTGTGGTCATCGCTTTGTGATACAGAAATGGGAAATAGTTAAGCATTTTAATTTAATTTTACAGAAAGATCAGGGAATGGGTATATATGATTCCCAATCCTTTCTTCCCTCTTTATTGACTTTAAAATTACCACAAAAAGAGCCTTATTTGGGTTAAAAATAAAACTATTTCCTTGGCACAAAAGTGTGTGGAAAAACAAAGTAAATGCTGACTGGAATTAAACATTATTTTACACTACTTTGTACAAATACACAAGGTAGGTGGAGATCTGGGAAGATGGCAGGATTCTTGGTAAGTTCCATCACATGAGCTCTAACTGAAGCGCTATCCTTCGGCAGCCGAGAACGCAGAGAGCCATAGAACTCCAGACACGTGGTTTGCACATGCTCTGGGAGGCAGGGCAGCAGCATAAGCATAGGTCTTGGCATCTAGGAATTCTGGGTTTGAATTGGGGATCCACCACTTACTAGGTGTGTAACTTTGGAAATACCTTTTGACCATGTTGAGTCTCAATTTTCTTATCCATAAGTTGGAGGTAATAAAATGTACTTTGCAGAACAGTTTTGAAGATTAGACACAATGTACATAAAATGTTTTATAATGACAGGTGCCTCCTAAATGGTAGCTCTGATGATGATGATGTCTGTAGTCTGTCCTGACGACTGGGGTACCCCTAATTTAACCAGAACCATTTGCCCCACAGAGTTACCACGAAGTACTCTTTTCTATACCATGTGCTTTTCAGTTCTGTCCTTCAGTGTGGCTGAAAATTCCTAGGTTTTGGGAGAGGTTTAAATTATTAATTGACTAGCTTAACATGTATAGTCACAAGCTGCATAAATAACCTTATGAAGAAAGTACATTAACATCTACAAAAGTATATAAACATATGTATATTATATAAACATAAGACCAATTGCAGGTACTTTACGGGTGGAAAGTATATAAGAGGCTCTACCATTTGTATTTCTCTATCTAGAGGTGACAGCAATAACTTTGGAATCACTGAAGGTAGCACCCCTAGAAGGGGGTGTAAATACCATAGAATCACTTGTGGGAGACACTCTTAGGAGGACACACTGTCTTTGAATCACTGAGCATGCTTTCCCTTAGAAGGATGTATAGGAAAACGGAACATCATCAGACCCACTCTTTATAGTTATAATGGAAAACCCACCTGCTCCCTAATGTGGATCTTTGGGAAAGGAATGGAGTTACCTCCACCACGGAGTCCATGAGGTAGAAGATGACAGAATCAGTTGGAATCAGCACTTGGAGGTGGCCTGATTGCTGCTGTGAGTCTGTGTGCACGAACCAGAACTGAACAGGGGACCTATGGAGAAGGAACCCACAGTCCCATTTAGCACTGGTGGACGGCGATTAGCTCCCTCAGCAGACGCAGCAGCCTGTTTGGGGATCTCAACTGAAGTAGTATGATCTTAGAGTCAGCCAGAATTATTAGGACGGTGCAGGGCCAGACTTCGACAGTGCCCATATGTGACAACAAGAGCAACGGTAGACTGATTAGACCTAATGCTCACATCGCTTGAATGTGAAAGTAGGACTGACACTTCAGACTAATTCTAGAAGGGAGGGGGGATGCATTTTGCAATCCCTAGTATGATAATGATTTAGTCAAGGCCATATCAACCGATACTAAAACCCTTAGGCAAAAGGTTCCTGGGGTCCTGGTACACTCATGTGTTACCTAAGTATCACCCCAAGGTCGCTTATGAGTTATAAAGGGGGAAATGTATCGTCACATTGGAGAGATCAGTGGTCAAACTTAGCACCACTATTACTAGTGAAATACTTGGCACTAGGTGCCTCCAAGTGTGATACAAATGTATGTAAATTATTTGTGAAGTATTCTTGCCAAATATGTTTAGCTTGGATTTGGTAAAGCCTTTAGACCAAACTTCCAGTTTATAGGAAATATGGGGATGGAGGAACATAAGAATTGGCCTGGACGCTTTAAAAAGTCAATGTCGTGAAAAATAAGTGTTTACTCTAGATAAAAAGCGTAAAGAGATATGTCAGCCAAATGTGATGATTTGGAAAATAAAATCACCACAGAAGTAAACTTGGAAACAATTGGAAGAAATTTAAATATGAACCAGAGATCAGGTGACATTAACGATTATTGTTAATTTACTCAGCCGTGATAATGGTGTTGTAATATAGAGGAGAATATCATTATTCTTAGATGATAAATTTTGAAGTATGTGGACATAAAGTGTTTTAATTATTGAAACTCACTTTTCACATATTCAGAGAGAAAGCAAATAGAGCAAAATATCAATAATCATTGGACATATGTGGAGGGTATAAGAGTGTTCATTGTACTATTCTTTCCATGTTTCTGTATGTTTGAAAATATACATAACTAAGAGTTAGTGGGGCCCTAGCCAGGTGGCTCAGATGGTCAGAGCATCACCCTGGACACCAAAAGGTCAATAGTTCAATTCCTGGTCAGGGCACATACCAATGGTGTGGGTTTGATCCCTGGTCAGGGCATGTATGGGAGGCAACTGATTGATATTTCTCACTCACATCTCTCTCTCTCTCTTTTACTCTCTTTCTTTATTTGTCTATTTCCCTTCCTCTCTCTCTAAAATCAAAGGACACATCCTTGGGCAAGGATTTAAAAAAAAAGAGTTAATTGGAAAAAAGGAGGGAGAGACTCAGAAGTTGATATTACATACTTGTGCTAGCAAGACATGAGGAGTCAAAGGGTCACTGGAAAAAGTAAGAGATTCGACAGAGTTGTAGCACATGTTTGTGGCACAGCAGCTCATGATGGTTTCAAACAATAGCAGATAGAGCCTGTTTACTTAGCATGTCTAGGGTGACAGAGGGGAAACCTAGTTATGTGTCAATCCCATAAACACCCATGAGAAAGGTTGGTGCTTAGATATGGGTGGCTTGCTCATCAGCAGACGGTCCTTTGTGGAAGCAGGGAGCCTGATCTGAAGGCAAACTGAGATAATTGAAAAGACCATTAGTTAATATTCATTTTCAGGCAGAACTTACAGTTGGAGGGCTGTTGAATCTTTGGTTTGCAGGAGTCTGGAAGGTGCACAGACTGTTCGCATTGCCTTTGTCAGGAATAGATTGATTTACTTAATTCAGGATCTTACTGTCTCGACTTCAGTGCATTTGCTCAGCAGCTGTGGAGGACGGCTGAGCGCCTGCTGCTTACATCATGGCTCATCCAGCTGTCAGCCTGATTTCTTCTGCAGATAGATGTTTCAAAATGACTGTGTGTGCTTCGTGCTTTGCCAGCCTGCATGGAGTCTCAGAGCTTTAGAACTGGAAAGACGTTTGATTCTTAACCTGGGGTTCATCGAGTCTTCCTTCAGTGACCGTGGATGAGTTTCTGGATTCCACGAGCCCTTTTAAAGAGTCTCCAAAAATCTAAGCTCCCCTGCCCCCCCACCCTGAAAGGTTGCATAGCTTTCAACAGTCTGATGAGTGATTAGTTATAATTCAAGAAATTTAAGAGTCACTGATTTGATCCAACCTCTAAACCCCTCATAACAGACAGAGAAACTGAAACAACAAATTAGGGTAAAAAGCAGTTTTAGAAATGTTGGAATGTCGGTATGCTTTGCAGAACTGACCTGGTTTTCTGCCACTGCAGACTGAGCTAATGGTCCAGTAAAATTGGTTGAATGAAAGAGAGCCACTAGGGAGCTTTTGGTGTCAGGATAGAAACCCATATAGCAGAGACAAGTCTGGTTGAAATCCCTAAGAAGGCAACATAATTTAGGCACAGACTGTGCAGTCTCTAGAAGCCAGCACATGGCAGAGACCAGGTAGATTCTTTTGCATGGTTTATATCTGAGGTCTGAAAAAGAAAATATTCAGAAATATCTATGTCAACAAATTTCATCCCTCTACCCACTTTCCCCCCTCCTTTTGCCTAAAATCCCATGTACCTCTCTCCTCTGACATTTTTCTACATGTCACATTTTTATCCAGAACATGTTAGGTGCTTTCTTCTTATACAGAACAAAGTCCAGATTCTAATCTGGCATTTATATATAAATGATGAATCACTTTTCTCCCCGTCTGGGACAGGAGAATAATAATAATGCCAATTTCATCACAGATGTGTTGAGAAGATTAAGGAAAGGTAAGGGGTTGTTAAATTTTCCACAAATTTCCATGGTGAGTCCCCTGCCCCGGTCAGGTTGGTTGCCTACTGTTCACCAAGCAAGTCTTCCTAATTATCATGGCCACACCTTTGTTTCTCCCGGGGCTCAAGCCTGGGAAATGCCTCTCACCTTTTGTCTTCTTCAGTCCCTGCCGGGCTACAAATGTTTGTTCCTTCCTCTTGATCCTAAAAGCATTTCTTGTTTGTTCTATGCAGACTCTCAGAGTAGGTTATGTGGTCCAATTCCCTACCCAAGTGTGGGAAGTCACCCACGACTGCCTTCTTGGTGGCTATTTTGCTTCAAGTTGAATACTTTCAGTGTCGATGAGCTAAATTTGGGCTGCTCATCTTCATTTTTTCAACAGCTCTAATTAAATAACTACAACATGTAATTATATTCTTAGTCATGACAGTCTTGCCTTTTTAATAAAATTTCAGTTCTTCCAGAGGAACAATATAGCTGCTCAAAAGGCATTGATTGTATTTATGCCTAAAATTACAATTTCACAACATTAGTAGTTAAACCATTGCTACCACTTCTATTATCTTTTCTTCCATGTTGCCTTCCTTGGAGGAGGCAACTCGCCATTACAGGGCACGTGATTATCACGACGATGCCTAGAACAGCTCTATGAACAGAAAGAAGGCAAAGAAAGTCCTCTTGGTTGATGTCTGTTGATGCTTAAACTAACTCCTCTTTGGACACTTTAAATCACTTTTAAACGGTATTTGAATTTTTGGAAAAAACGTTCTGTTGCAAAATTTTTACTGTTTTTTTTTTCCCTTTTGGTGTATTTTTTCAGTCTTTTTACTATTCATACACAAATTTTCCATATCTGTACACCTGGTTTAGTTTTTGTAAAAATGGGCATTAGACCATATATGCTGCTCTTAAAGACTTAGTAATACACCAGTGACATCTTTGCATGTTAATATACAAAGGCTTAATTATTTCTAATGGCTTCATGGTATGGCATGGTTGATCTATATTTTTTCTCTTATGGATCAACACATATGTTGTTTTCAATTGATTCTTGAATTCTGATTTCTCTACCTGAGAATGTATTAAAAAGATAAATTTGATCACAATTCTACTCACAAATTCATCCAGTCTTAAGGGTTGAATTTTGTCTCCCCAACCCCCCGCAATTCCTGTGTTGAAATCCTCGCTCCTTGTACTTCATAATGTAACCTTATCTGGGTAATAGGGGCACTGCAAGTGTAATGAGTTAAGATAAGATCATACAGGACTAGGGTGGGCCCTATACTGGTGTCTTTATAAAAAGGGGAAGTCTGGATACAGACAGCACACAGGGAGAACATCATGTGAAGATGAAGGCAGAGGTCAGAGTGATGCTTCTGTAAGCCGAGGAATGCCCAAGATGGCCAGAAAATCTGCAGGAGCTAAGAGAGAGGCATGGAACACAGTCTCACAGCCCTCAGAAGGAACTGACCTTGCCAAAACCTTGATCTTGGACTTCCGGCCTCCAAAACTGTGTGACAATAGGTTTCTGTTGTTTAAGTAAAGCAGTTTGTGGTATTTTTAAAAGACAGCCCTAGCAAACTAAACTGTGGCAAGAAACCAAATGTAGCAGCGCTTCCTCCTGGTTAGAACTTCTACTTAGCCCTGGATGCAGGGACTGCATCTTTGGCATGGACAGCAGCTTTGAGAATGAGGCGTGGCCACTAGCATCTTTGTCTTTCCCTTCCTTTCCCATTGGCTTGGCCTACTCAATATCACAACTATCAACAACAAAACCTAAAAACAAAACAAAAACAATAACAAACTAAGCAAACAACTAGAACAGGAACAGAATCACAGAAATGGAGATCACATGGAAGGTTATCAGCAGGGAAGGGGAGAGGGGGAATGGGGGAAAAGATACAGGGAATAAGTAGCATGAATGGTAGGTAGAAAATAGACAGGAGGAGGTTAAGAATAGTACAGGAAATGATGAAGCCAAAGAACGTATATATGTGACCTATGGACATGAACTAAGGGTGGGTGGGGGGAATGCGGGTGGGAGGGGGTTTGCAGGGTGGAGGGGAATAAAGGGGGAAAATGAGCAACTGTAATATCATAATCAATAAATATATTAAAAAAGAAAATGGAATGACTTGCATAGTTTTCTGCAAGCACCTTGTCTATGTTAATATATGTACATTTATGTCACACACACAATATTTAATCATGTGTAGAAATGGGTTTTTAGTGTGTGAGACAAAGAATACTGGGGGGCAACAGGTCATGATTTTGAGTGAAGGAAGGCCTTTCTGGGATGCCACAGTGTCTATCCTGATGATAGGTTGTAAGATAATGACTGTGGTACAGACCAAGGCTTCTGGAAAATGACTTGTACTACAAGAAAGTAATATGCTGAATGTTTGGGAAGAGGCTAAGTTAACAAGCAGACTTTGGGAAGGGTGTAAAAGAAAGAATTACTGAGAACATGCTACTGATAAGAGTGTGATAACCCGGGCCTTTATATGGCAAGCCACGTTCTGGCTTCCAATCAAATAGGGACATGTAAACAAACATTAGTTCAGAGAACTTAGTTGTCATCTACCTCTATTATATCTCCTTCAGGGCAGCCCTGCTTTGGTCTAAATCTGAGATTTTGGCAGCAAATGATGGCCGATTTGATTTTCCAAGAAATCTGAGGGCACACAATTGAATATGGTATGGAATATATAAATGTGCGTACTTATCAAAGGAAACAAGTTGCCTGCAGAAAACTATGCCAGCCATTTCATTTTCAAAATATTGACTAGACCAAGCCATTGGGAAAGATAAAGACAAAGGTGCTAGTGGGAGCAGAGCCTCATTCTCAAAACCGGGGTCTGTGCTGGAGATGCAGTCCCTGCAGCTGGGGCTGTCTGCAAGTTCCAACCACGAGAAGGTGCTGCTACATGTGGGTGCTCGTCAAATTAATGCTCCTCTTACCTGGAGGGTCCTTCTCCTGCCTGGTTAGTTCAACCTCCCTGCCCTCTCAGGTACAAGCAGTGTAACCCCCTCCACAGAGACTTCCTGGCCCTGAGACACAGCATTGTCATTCCTCTGAACCTCTAGACTCTCATTTTTCATATTCTATTCCTTAGACAATTAGGTAATAATTACAAGACAGTATATAATTACATTTCATTACAGCTAGATTTAAAACGCCACATGGCAGGGACTTTGCCACTTTATTTACCTTGACACACCACTGGCACATAGTAGGTACTCAAAAAAATTTTTTGAACAAAGAATGGTATGTATATATGTTCTGCATTTTTCTTTCCACTGTTATTTGAAATTAAAATATTTGTATGCTCCAGGACTATTGCACATTCTTTTTGGCATGAGCTGCAAACAAAGTTACTTCATGGGGGGGTGGGATTGAGCCCCTTTCTCCCATCCCTCTGCTCTTTCAAGGCCAATTCAATGAAAGATCTTAACGATATACTTGAAAATGACTTGCGAAAGGATGACAGCTATACCTTTAGTGTGCGGACAAGTTCCTCGTGTCTCTCTCATCCAGGCAAATTGCTATCCTTAAGCTTTTCTCCCTCAGAAATTTGAGAGCTGCCACTGACTTTTCATATCTTTTAATATAGGACTCTAATACTCCGATGCATATAAGGCTTTCCAGGTAGTGCTAGTGAGTGAAGGGGACAGCATGGAAGAGACAGGGAGTGGTGGGGACCATGCTGTATCAGAGAGCACACGCTCCTTATAAAAAGGCAGCCAGGATACCATGATTGAGGTGGTTTTTGTCATGAGGGACTGTGATCATGTGTTACTAGATCTTCAGATTTTTCAAGACAAGACAGAAACATGGAATTAGATGGGAAATGTATCCATTTTTAAATCTTTCAAAATTTTAAAACCCATGCTACCCACCAACTCTTCTCTGCTGGTGGGGTGTGACCCATAGGCCACCAGCTTGCAACCTGTTTCTTGATAAGCAATTACCCCTGTGCACCCCAACAGTTCTTGGCATGAGGGTGGTAGAGATGAAATGGCGGCAAATAAATGCACAAGGAAGTCCAAGTCATATTTTGAACTACTGAAGTTTCTCTTTTTTTTTATTGCAAAACGTGTGTTACAGAAATTTCAGAAAGTTTTTCCTATGGTATCTGCCAACGTCTGCTTGGAATTATATATCTAAACAAACAAGCTCAAAGTGCATTGTGAATCCAATAACAGACCTTTAAAAAAAAGAACAATTCATCTAAGAATTGATATATATTTATAATGTCAATAGATATGCAAACTGCTGCTTATCCATACATAAAGAAGGAAAGATGTATATATATTTAACAAACCCAATTTCAAAATTGTTTTATTTATAGGAATTCATTTAAAAATGATATTTTAATAATTTCCCCATTACAAACTATGGTTAGAACATTTACAAATGAGAGTCTAAGTTCTATATTATGAAACAGCAATGAGTACAGTCACTGCGTGTCCTGTTTTGAACAGCAGCAGCAGCAGCGATATAAACTCAGGTCAGATGCTGTTGTGACAGGAAGCAGATAAGCCTGACACGATGCTACGGTACTCTTCTTCCGAATCTCCCTCACAAAGATCCTGCATTTGGGTTCAGAATGATGTGACACATATTCAGGAGAACCATATGCCCCTGAATAGGGCGAGCTCCTTTCCCCCACCTCAGTTCTCAGTGTGTTTTGTATGTACACTCTCTGAGTTGGAATCGAGACTATGATCCTGGTTGGCTGTAAATCAGAGGTCCCAAGCTATTGCCTTGGGGACTGAATGCTGCTGGCAGGTACATTTGTTTTACTGACACGGTGTTTACAAATGTGAATGTGAACAGCTTTGTAGTGGGACATGCGTTCTCTCATGCCCTACAAATCCTACTTCTTCCTGTTGTCCCTCACCAGTCTGATCGACACACTTGTGTTCTGCATCCAGCCCCTCCACCTACTGGACTCTGCAAGCCCACTGTCTAGATGCAGATGGCTGGTTCTGATGACATGTGGGAAGCTGCAGTGGAAGTGCAAAGGACCCTTTTGGGATTCAGACAGGCAAAGAATTGGTTGTGGCTGATGCAAACACCAGCCAAGTTGGTTTTGTGGGGTAGAGCTGGGGGAGGAGGCTAAGTTAATGGGAAGATTAGGGCTGGAACATAGTCTGAATGTTGGGCTCTTTCTACTAAGTAGCCACTACTTCAGTTTACTGTGCCAGAGTCCATGGGGTATTGAGGTAATGGTACCCGGGGTCTTTTGGTCTGGCCAAAAAAGCATGTGCTGTGCTAAGGGAAAGGAAGAAAGTCACAGGGGTGAAGGAGATTGCACTCCAGGCACAAGGCTGAACTTCCACTATGTCCCAAAGTTCTCGGCAGCCTGCCCCTGCCAGAGCAAGGCCTGGGTCAAGTTTGGTGATGACACTTCAGAAAGCCTATGGATATGTCCCTTTCCAAACATTGTGCCAACAGGCAGTGGTCTGAAGGTAAGGCAGGGAAGTGGGAAGTTCCCACTCTAATTGCCATATAGATTACTCGCCCAATGAAATCCTTAGACAACATGTACGATAGAAATTGTCATGTCTTGATTTCATTTGCAGTGATCAGTGCAAAGGATTCATCAGGTAATAGTTAACACAACTACCTTCTCAAATAAAAGTTTTTAAAAAAGAAAATAGAAAAATCTTGTTTTCTTTATATCAGAACCAATCCCTCTTTAGGTCAACTCTAATCTGAAAGGGAGAGAGAGACTGAATGTAAAAAGAAGAGAAAACTTGGGCCAGCATAGGTTGAGAGAAAAGTTTTCTCTACTCCTTTGAGGAAGGGTCCTTTCTAAGACTGTGCAGATTGGTGCCTCTCTTTTCCAAATGTTAAATGGCTTCTAATAATGAAATTGTGATTTCTTTAAAGGGCAAGCTCTTCAGAGACACCCAGTGCTCCAGCAGACTCCCAGTCACCCATCTCTCACCTGCCCCCAGGGCAGGCTCACCACCAGAAAAAACTACCAGGTAGGAGGGAAATAGTATGTTCTATCACTGGACCGCTCATTCATAATGATCTGTGGACTTCTGCTCTGTCATCAATGGACTTCTCACTTTCACCTCTGGTTTAGCAATTTGTACCCAGTGGCCCTAAAGAATCAGAAATATGTCTTTTGTATATCACAGATGCACCAACACCTAGATCTTGGTAAACCCAAGTGCTGTTGGCTAGCTATTTCCAGGTCCCATAGCTATACACATTATTGTTAATACTTTATTTCATACTATTTGTTCAGGGCTTTAAAAAAAAGATAAAAAAACCCTTGGTTATTTTTTGTTTGTTTTTAATTTTTAAAACTTGAACATAATCCCTAAACAGTGTAAGAAGCCCAAGAATTTGAGTGAGTCCCTAACTGGTTTCAGTATCACAGCAGGCAAGAGTAAAATGTTAAGTGCCTTTAAAAAGTCAAAAGAAATGCATAAAGCAGTACATGCATTATGTTGCCACAAAATTAAGACTGGGTTTGGAGCGGGATTACTTCATTTAGGTCACATTGCTATTGTTCAAGAAGAGTGAGTTATAATGCAATATCTAGAACAAGTATATTACCACTTACACATCAGCATCACTTTATCTAGAAACAGAGTAGTATTACTAAATGAGCATATTTATAAAATACTGTACACTGCTTCCATACTGGGTCAGCAGATGTAAACAAACAGCTAATTAAACTGGAGTTTAAAATATTATTTTAAGTTATTTTTGTCAGATAGTCGTTTGCATAACATGCCAGTTTGTCTTTCACAAAATCACAATTGCCTCCCACAACTCGCAGGGCTGGTTAGAGGCTGTACATCAGCGTATACACATATTTTACAGTGGTCCACAGGGAAGTGGAAAACACGAAGCGGGTCTGGGACAAAGTGCCCATTTCACGAGGATGCTAAATAACATGGAGTTGGGGACATAATTCATCCTTGCAACATGTGCTTCTTTATTGAATGTTACAGATTTGTAAATGATTATAAAGCTGTCCTGTAACGTTCATTAATACAACCACATGCTACAGCTATGCTGGGTTAAACACGGGTTACATATCTGTTTACATGTATTTTATTATACAGCATTGCCCAACACATTGAATGGAATAGCCTACAGATATAGCATGATGGATGACTGGATAATATTTATTGTCATTAAAGAAGTCAAACAGCTCAAACATTCAGGAAGATTAGACTGTACAGCCTCAGAAAGTAAATGAATGTACTATCCAGTTATCTACCATAATGTTATCTATAGAAACAATCTTTTAGAATACATTCGAAACATTCAGAAGAAAACACATTTTGTGTTTTTACGAGTACATTTTCCCCCATTCGATTATTCTTATATATATATATATATTTTTTTTTTCTTTCAAGAGGGAACTCTCAAAGTGCTAAATAATATGTTAGACCTAGAAGCCTAGATTTTTAAAAAATCCAGTTCCGTAAAGTGCTGCATTCTGACCGCTAACACACTGTCTGGCTTGGAGAAACACACAGACTAGCCGTGACGATTATCCCCAAGCTTTCCAGCTCCTCATTCAAATCCATTAAGGAGGGCATTTCTCACAACAAATATAAGGTATGTTGGTTTATCAGGAAATTTCCATGGTCATTTTCATAAAACATCCTTAATTTTTTTCAAAAGGACCAAGCAATTTAGAACAAATCATCACATATAGTAGTATATAAAAATTGGCACCTTTAGAAGCAGATGATTAAACCAAAGCTATTACTTCCTTGAGTTCTCTATGACTTTATTTATGTTCCCCAATAGCTGGCTGCTCATGAGCTGCTTAATTCACAGAGACAGGTAATTAACGTCCCCTCGGTCAGGGACGTGGTGGAATAAATGAGCTGCACACAAGCTGACTGTATGAGGCCACAGAATCGATGCCACGTCAGTGGGCAGAGGATCCAGAAACAGAAAGAAATGGATTGAAACGTAACACACGTGTATGCACACAGGAAAGAAATGGCTCACGAAAGCTACACAGTTTGTGTTTAAAGTCATTTAAATTTAGCTTATACATTTCACACACATCACAAAAGATGAAAGAACTTTATTTTCATGCACAACAACAACAAAAAAACCAGGTAGTCACAAGGTCAGGACTGCTAAGTACTTTGTTTCCCCGGTCCTGCTCTGTCCTCTCCAGAAATCGAAATGAATGGAAACACCCAAACTCCTAATTTCTTTCCCCCACTTTCAATCTGGTCCAGAATAAGGCCCAGGAGGTGCTGTGGTGTCCTGTTCTGTGGTCAAAGAGTAATGGTTTCACCTCCTTCTTGGAGTCCTCTACAGACCCTCTCAGAGAGCCTTCCAGCTCTGTGAGAGTGCGCGCCACACTTAAAACCATCAATACGTTAGGATGTAGTAAACACATCAAACTAGCAAACTCTAATCTAGGAACAAAAATTACAAAATCTTGGTTCTGACTCTGGTGTTGAGACTTGGCCTTCCTGAGAATCACAGAGAATTGGTCTCAAAATGTAAAGTGCCTATTATTACAACTGTATTGATTATGAACACAAATGGTGCCTCTTCCTCATAATCAATCAGTATGGAACCAGGGGTACAGGAACCTTATAAAGTTATATTGCAACTTTCCATATGTATACACTTTTTTTTCCCTTGGGGAGAGGGCCCAGAGCTTTCATCAGATCCTAAAAGAGATTCAGGACTCTAGGTAGTTTAAGGGTAACTGAGCTATTCTCTGACCAAATGCATGTTTACTTGTTTCCGATTCACTTAGATACTAAGGAACGAAAAAGAAATTCTTTAATTTTTTATATGTGGCCTCATCACTATTTCTGCATTCTACACCCAAAAAGTTTATTCAGAGTTTTGTTATTTTTTTTTTTACATGTAAAGACTAGAGGTTTTATCCATGTATTTACTTGATGATACATAATGAGAAAATTTGGAGTTCCCAGTGACAACTAAAGAAAAGAACCAGTTTTTGTTTTGGGCCAGGAACATTAAGTCATTTTCCTTTAAGATTTTATTTATTTACTTTTTAAAATCACTGATCCAAATAGAAATCAAAAGAATTGAGGATCAAAATTTCTTTATCCTATTTCAAATCCAGATTCTGGTGTAGAAGCAGGTATACCTGTATTCTGGAATCCATACTACGGTCTGGTTTAGAATTATGTCTATTCTGATCGTACTTGGTGTAAACACTTTGTGCAGGAGAAATGAGAGGTCATGATAGTGGCTGCTTTTGGACAGAAAAAGGGGGGCAGTACGTAGGTGGCAATTCATTTTAACAACTCTAGTTTGGTACGTGAAAACATTAAGGGGATAAGGAGTTAAAAAATCAGAAGTTCAATATCTGTTGAAATACAATGAATTCTTTCAATGAAATTGCTTGGATATTAAAAATTGTGGTTGTACCTCAAGGTGATAGAAAAGTCCAGGCCTCTTAAGAAAGCTCTATAGGCTTGTTTATATACTATATATAACATGTCTCTGTGTAAATGCATATATATGTATATAAGCAGCACACACTATAGAACTCTTTGCATGGTTTATTTTCTTTCTACTTTAGTCTACTGTATCTTTTTAATAGCTCTGTGTACAGGAAAAATACTCATGGCGTGCCTGCAATGAGGGCTTTGGGTTGACACCAAACTCTCAGTCAATGCTAAGGTTATTTATGGTTTTGAAACTTCCTTAAAAAGTACTTTGGAACATTTCCATAAAAAAGATACCAGCCCTTGAAAAACTCCAATTAAATTTATGCTGAGCTCAGATTAAATGGCAAAACTCTAGGTATGAAAATATCCACCAGATATCCACATATAAAATGGCCCTGCGGTGAGTGGTGTGAAAAATCGGCAGTTACGTCTTGGAGATGTTCAGAGGACAAGGTGAGGTCATGCACATGAGGAAGGTCGCACAGCAGCATCACACACGACATGACTGGTGAGATGTCCCATATGGCAATTTTAGGGGAGTTCTGCCCGCTCTCTTTTTTTGTTAGTTCACAATTACATGCTCAGTGAGCAAATTCATTGATGACAGGTGAGATACAAAATAAATTAAAAATATAAAATTATTTAGTTACATTCATCCTGAGCTTGCTCAACTATACTTGGATGCCCACTGTATATAATAGGCCACGTGACATCTGCTTTTAACATCAATTCTTTCATTTCACTTGCAATATACAAAAAGGCATTTCTTTTCCCTTATTTTCTTCAAAAAAGATTAACAGTTGTGGCACCAGAAGTGAATATATGAGACAGGTGAACTATGACTGTTACCTTGTTCTTTCTTTATACTGATCAATTACAGAAGTGTTGGCATGAGAAGGATGTGGGACGTTAGGTAGAACTGCTTGCTGCCGGCTTATACTGAATAAAAAGGATGCTCTTCATCAGTCACCAGTGATGGAGCCAATGTGAAAAGAAAACAGAATTGAAGTTTAGAATATCTCATTTTTATGCTGGCTACTTTACTTTACTTTATTTTGCAAGTTATCCCTGCTTCCTAAAACTCGTGATAATGGTCAGAAATCGAAAGACTCCTCCTGGCAATGAGAATGCATGAAGCCCCTTCTTTCCCAGAGCTCAACACTTTCTGAAGTGACTAGTGACACACATTCATCTCAGCCCTTCTTCTCCCTCTCTTTCCCCTCCCTACCCATCGAGTGTGAGCATGACTTACATCCCCTGTGTTTGGCACTGGGCCAGATCAAATGCTTTCTTGATCTGTGGCCCAGAAGTCAACTTTGAGTGAACACCTCCCAAGGCATTGCTTTCTTTGCTCAGCTAAAAATAAAGCAGGTATGCTTCAAGGAATGGGAACAGGTAGAGTTTGGGGAGAATTTTAGGGCTGGATTCTGAGCCTCCTGCAATGCTTATTAGGAAGGTTTAGTTGTGCTTGCTTTCAAAGCTGTGGGAAGCCGAGGTTCTGGACAGTCTCCTCATGGACAGGCTGTCCCCTCGGCCCTCTGGCTTGGAGGACTTACTCCTCTGGAAGGGATTTCGCAGGCTTGCTGTGTTCCGCTGCCTGTCGAGTTTGTCACTGATGGAAAAGCTCTTCCTGGTGTGTGCATATGGCGCACTTGGCTCCTCTGCAGAGTAGCTGTTGGCGCGCTCTATCTTGGGGATTGTGATGTTGTTGGAAAAGGTTCTATCTGAGTTATCGCCCTCCTGGGAGGGTATCTCGAGGGCGGCTCTCCGGCCTTTGGCCTCGTTCTCCTCAGTGTCAGAGCTGGGGTGACTCAGTTCTGCTTCTCGCTCGGGATGGCAGCAAGATGCATCCTCCACTTTCCCTCCAAGGCCTCCAGGGAAGGTGGCTCTGTCAGCAATTGCTTGAGGGGCATTGACACACCTTGTGTCAATACAGTCTGTAATACTTGTGTATTCTGCTGTTTTCACGGGCACCCCAAAGTTGGCATAGTAGCTCCTCGAAGGAGAAAACATAAAGCTATGAGATTTCACGATAGGGGCCTCTTCTAGGAGAAAGGGCGTGGTGGCTAGGTAGCGGCTACTTTTGGAACGCTCGATGGTGTGATACATTGGAGGGTCAGTGTCCCATGGGTTTTGGCACTCTGGGAGGTGGGTGTAGTCTGAAGAGAAAGATCTAGTGTCCATGGAGGTGATGTCCTCGAAATCAATGCTCCGGTTTGGAGGTCTGTCCGTGGGTGCGAGAGTTGCATAGGCACTACTCGAAGGAGCTGTGGAAGGTACTTGAGCCAAAAAGCTTGGTTCGCCCAGCCCAAGGATGTTCATGGAATTGTCCAGAGGCTCTATATCACAGTGGAGCTCATCCATGGCAGAGACATAGATGTCTATACATGACGATGGTCTTCTGGAATCAGGAACAATGGCCAACGTGTTGGCAGGGGCTGCAGGAGCTTTGGATTCCTTTGCTATAGAGTGGGAACTAGTAGCCCGGTGTAGGCTCAGGGACCTTTCTTTAAAAAGACTTTCCAACTTTTCTATACCACCTTTGTCTTTCATATTGACCGAATAGAAAGAATGGCTTCGCATACGGGGCACTAGGGTTGGAGAAGTTGGGGACATGGTCTCCTCACCTGCAGGGTCTATACTCTCTTGGAGCTTGAAGGTGTTCCCCTCCTGGCTGTTGAAGCTGCTCTGACGGACGATGTAGGCTGCATCTGTGCAGTCTGAGGAGGTCCGAGAGCGGATTTTGTTGGACTCGGCCCGCTCCAGACCTGTCAGACGCTCCAGGGCGGTGGCCATGCGCCCAATGAGGTCCTCGAGCTGCGCCAGCCTGATGTCCACAGTCTGGAGTGAAGCCTTCATGCAGTGCTCTCTCTCGTTGACTTCCTCCAGGCGCATGGACATGTTCTCCACCCTGTGCAAAGAAGAGAGGATGAGAGTCACCAGGGGGCGGGCTGCTGTGCTGGAGGTTTACAGAGTTTGGACGGGGAGGTCATATGTGCCTGGGCCTCCATCATCAATGTCCTACCAGAGGGAAACTGAGAGGTTGCTGGTTTTGAGGAAGAGGTAGGGAGGAGAAAAGGGCAGTGATGTTCTCACTGAGAAGGATAGAATCCAAATCTTTTTGAGCTGGAAGAGGTTTTAGAGATGATCTAATCCAGTGATTTTTAATGGCTAATCCCCTTTTCCCTCAATGAACTTTAATGCATGATCTTGATAAATAAACACCAAAGTTGAATAGCTCTTGTTGAAGTTGAGTCCCACCCTTTCACACTCCCACCGGCTTAACTGTGGCTTGGGGCAGGGTTCAGTGACCTAAATAAGTATTAGGGTTGTTGGCTTATCAGAGTCTGAACAAAATGAGAATGTTGCATATCGATGACTTTACCCAGATTTTTTCAAAAGAATTTTTAGAATGTAGCTATTTTTATTGAAGTTTGTATGGACTGGGATTATTCTATTTTGTATTTACATAATAAATTTTTTGTTGTTATTCACAATAATCTTTTTAAAGCATTTAGTGCCTCCAAAGGAATTAATATGGTCCTGTTACTGAGGCACCTGGAATTGATTTAATCTAATTCAATCCTGTCAGTAATAAAAGAAAAACAACCATCTAGAAATTTGACCAAGATTACATAAAGTGACTTGTGATAAACTCACAGGGTGTCCAACCCACAGCCTGCGGGCCACATGCGGCCCAGGATGGCTGTAAATGCGGTCCAACACAAAATCGTAAATTTACTTAAAACATTATGAGATGATTTTTTTGTGATTATGTGTCACAATACATTTAATATGTGGCCCAAGGCAACTCTTCCTCTTCCAGTGTGGCCCAGAGATGCCAAAAAGTTGGACACCCCTGCGTGTCTATTGATAAGTAAATTACCCTACTCCTTTGTTTCCCTGGGTAGCTGATCACAGATGCCTTACATTACAGTTACTTCGAGGTGTCTTGGCTCTCCCTGTTGGAAATTCTTAAGGGGATGATCTGTCTCATATTCCTGTTTCCATTTCCATGTTGCCAGCCCAGCACAATACCTGCCAGGTGTCAATACAGAGTCAATCACTGTTGTGAACCTTACATCAATGATCTAATAAATTACCTGGCCATTTATTTACAAAGACAGAAGCCACATGTTTAAAATAAAATTGTGCCCTATTTTGGCTTGCTTAAATTAACTTGGAAAGGACAAACCAAAGCCAAGTTATGGTTTGAGCTCAAATGTTCACTGTTAAAAGCCCCAAGGCAAATCTTTGGGAGAACCTGAATGAGCTCCATTTGCAACTTTTCTGGAGAGAATGAAGACACTTTCCCAATGCTCCCAATACTTACTGTATATCGCTCGACTGCTGACCTAACTTAAAAGGAACAAGCCTCGTGTGCAGAATACACTGTACAGAGAACGGTGGGAATTAGAGCTGTGTCCCCCAGCTGTGGTGCTATCGGTGGTGGTGTGTTAATAATGATAACACCTCTATTAGGGAGGAACCCTGCATCAATGCCAGAAGGAGGCATGAGTCAGTGGTTTCCCTCTCTGAGAGACCTGCAGGCTTTCTTTTCTTTCTTTTTCTTTTCTTTTCTTTTCTTTTTTCTTTTCTTTTCTTTTCTTTTCTTTTCTTTTCTTTTCTTTTCTTTTCTTTTCTTTTCTTTTCTTTTCTTTTCTTTTCTTTTCTTTTCTTTTCTTTTCTTTTCTTTTCTCTTTCCTTCCTCCATCCCTCCCTTCCTTCCTTCCTTTTTTTTAAAACTGCTCTCCTGCTGGTCAGGGTGGGGTTGTGTGATTCCTTTGCCTTGGGGCACATTTCTGTTTCTCTCTCTAAAGCCACCCCCCAACCCTGCCTAAATGAACTCACTTCATTGACTGCTCTTTTATCTTTCAGCTTCTCTTCACAGGGCCTAAGGTTTGGGAAACATTTTTTTTTTTTTTTGCTCTTTTCTGCTGCCCCATAACCAGCTCCGCACTGTCCCAAGGTCCAGGCACACTCAGCCACCCTAGCCAGGTATGTTCTCAAAAGACTTGTACCTTGAGCAACTCTGCATCTGGCAAACACAATGCTATTCACCCACCTAACACAGCTATTTCAGAAGAAAAATACAACTTTTCCCTCTCTCACTTTGTCTTGTGGAATAAACATAGCTTGAGAAACAAATGACTTAAAATAATAAGTTTGTATGTCTTATAGACTTATAATTTACTTTTTCATCATCTAGCTGATGGAGTGTGATTTTGCAAGTCCTGCAATTTCATTTTGTGCAATGCAATAGCTTTGGGTAAGTGGGTAAAATACTTCTTCATTAAAGTCAGTAGGAGGGCAAGCATGCATTTCTGTAGAATGAGACTTTTTGTTTTGGATACTCTAGGTACTGGGTCCCCTTAGCTTTTTAGTGTTGGCAGAGTAACAAAAAGCAGAATAGTTTTCTCTCTCCTTCTCCTTTCCTGGAGCTGGTGAATACAAGGTGGTTTATAAGAGATAAGATGCTCTTTTAGCATAATTGCCTGGGAACATCTGTTGGGAACTGCCCTGCCTAGTTTCAGAATCTGTAATCCCCCATGGCTAAGGCTGAGTAAAGGGCCTTGGGACCACAAGCCACTTAGGAGACAAACCTTATCTTCCTTGTAGGGGCACCACCTCCGCCCCCTTTCTCTTCACCCTGCTTGGTCCTGGGTGGATGACTGGTTAGCCAATGATGGGTAAGATTCCTCAAAAGAGGGACGACCTAAGACAGGCATGGTCGTGAAGGACCTTCCCTCAGGGAAGGACTTGGGGGGCTATAGAAAAAGGGGGTGATGGACACACGCCCCTCTACTTTGACATAGCCTAAGCCTCATTCTGTCTGCAAGAAGTCTCCTAATCTCTTGGCTGCCTCACTTCCCCTGCCTGACTTAAACCTGAAACAATGCCTTAAGCCTGGAACAATGCAGGAGGTAGGTGTGGCCCTGTGCTGGAAAGAGCAGGTTCCCTAAGGCAATCAGGCCTAAGAAAGAATGCATAAAATCCTATGAAATCTACTTTGCTAATACCCTCAATTTAAATGATAAGGGTCCAAGCAGAAAGTGAGTTTGTTCCCCAAAGTTTTATGGCCCTTTAACTATCTGACCCCAACTCAGAATAAGCCCTCAGAGTTCTTTGAATGTTATCTATTGTATAATCAATTCTGCCTGACAATGATTAATGAGCTTTACATATACACCCTGTATTCCTGTGCAAATTGAACCCGGTAAAATCTTGTCAAGGCAAGGGTCAGGGTGCTCTCCCCTTGAGAGAGAAGCTGTGCTGTCCCTTTTCTCCCACAGGACTTGGTAGTCCCTGTGAATTTGTTGTCTCATCTGTAACGCTGTGGACCCCAGGAGTCAGGATCCACACCAATTGTCGGTCTGAGCACTGTGAGGGGGTCCTGCTCCCCATATTTCACCTCCCTTCAGTGCCAGGACCCTGCACTGCAGAGAAACTAGCAAGTGAGAGACAGAGCTAAGGCAGCTACAGGAGGCAATGAAAGAGTCAGAATCTGGTTGCAGGCCATAAATGGGACATAGAGGCTAAGGAGCCCAAGTCGATGGGAGGAAGACAGGAGGTTCAAGGAAGAAGAAGCTCCTTTGGGAAAACAGTATGTACCCAATGGGAGCCCCAAGAGTGAAGGAGTGTGGCCTTGGGGAACAAGGAACTAGGGGAAAGAAGCCTGCTAGAACGGTCAAGAAATTTATATATGTTTGTTTCATAACTAAAATGTGTCTCTTAATTTAAAAAAAATTCTTGCCCTGGCTGGTGTAGCTCAGTGGATTGAGCAGGGGCCTAAGAACCAAGGAGTCATTGGTTTGCTTTCTGGTCGGGGCACATGACTGGGTTGCGGGCCATGTTCTCAGGGGGGGGTCTTGTTGGGGGCAGCCACACATGTTTCTCTCCTTCTCTTTCTTCTTCCCTTCCTCTCTCTCTAAAAATAAATAAATAAAATCTTTAAAGAAGTCTTGAAAAGTTAAGTATAAATGGGCATGCATCACCGATATAAATAGGTCTAAGGAACAAAGCAGGAGTTTGGGGACGTGATTGTTAGTCATTAGGAGCTGACTCTGGTCAAACTTGTCAGCAGATAGAATGGAGATAAGAATGATACAAATTTATGGGTCAATAAAAAGCCCCAAGGGGACAGATACTAGAAGTGACTAAGTAACCAAAGAAGAGGGACTATGGAATGAAAGATGTTGAATGGGAGGAACTCTTTATTCGTCTTCCCTTTTTCACGTCTCCAGACCTTGTGTGGCTCATTTCAGAGTAACTCAGGAAGCAATCTCAATAGGGACACAGCAGGGGCCTGGGAAGAGGTGAGGCGACTCTTGCTCCTGGGAGCCCAGAAGACTGACGGCCAGGAGGAGCCCTTGAGGAGGTCAGTGAAAAGCCCAGCTAAGAAGATGACCAGCCTCTTCAGCCAATGTGATGAGGAAAAGAATGTTCCAAAGAAGATTCTGGTGACAGAAAATTTCAGCTTCAACAGGTAATTTCTTAAGGATTGGTATCTTCCAGAAATTCATTTTCTTTTCTGATAACCTTATAATGTGGTTAAAAGACATATGGTTAAAGGGAAAAGGATTGGCGGGCCATGTCTGTTCTAAATTTCACACATTCCCTGGGGTGCTGGCAGGAGTGTTGGCGTAGGATTAAAGGGAGAAGCAATCCTGTAGCACATGACCCCCATCGTGAGGGCTCTCGTGGGGAGGAAAGGGTTTAAAATAAACAGCCAGCGATGCAGGACAGCTAAAACTAATTCTTGCTTATCCATAGACTGATACCTAATTTATGAATTTTTAAAGTCTCTTAAGGTCATCTATCCTTCCTTTTGAGTCAATTACCCTTCTCATTAACTCTGAGAAGAAAAAGAGAGAAAAGCTTAAATTCAGCTCACTCAATGGAGATACCAAAGACCAGCACTGGGGAAAAATCTGGCAGAATGTGTGTGAAGCTCATCTTTTTTTGGTTTACACTGTTTTTGTTGTTGTTGTTGTTGTTGTTGTTATTTATGAATTCCATACACTCTAAGTTATTCCTGTCTCTATTTGTTTTGAAAAATTATACATTGAATATACTATTAATAGTCATGTATCTATCACTTTTTTTGATCTAGGTGAAGTGAAAAAAGGACATAAAGCCCATTGGCTTGGGAAAGATAATTTTAGATTAAAAGATGACATGAGGAATAATGTATACCTCAGTTTGCTTAAACTGTTAACTGCCAAGAAGAAAAGTCAAACTGTAACTTCTGATGAGTAGAGTCTGACAGGTGGAGTGATGGTGAGGACGATTTTGAAGCTTTAAATGAGGGGTCTGAGAATGAAATGCCTAAGGGCAGGGCAGATCTAGTAAATAGGTGAAGCAGATGACACATAAGAGAATAGAGGCAGGGATTCTGGGGTAGCGGAGCATGCCCAGTCCAAAGGCATTCGGAATGAATTTCAATAATCACTGCAAGTCCAATACAACAGCCCTCTGTGGGCAGGTGCTGCCTGAAATTCATCAGTTTGTAAATACTGCTTTAAATAAGTGGAAGGAACCAGTAGAAAATTTCCAGCTGTGATCAGAAAATGTAGGCAACTCTTAATAGCTAAAAGGAAATTGAAAGAAATGGCAGGAGGCTGCAGATATGAAAATGTTTTCCTGATATCCAACATTCCTGGATTCTAGGAAGTATAGGAGTTTGACATAAATTCTAGGCAGCATTAAAGAATGGCTTAGTTGTAGGTAATTAAGCAGGTGGTATCTTTTGAGTACTTAAAAAAATAGGGTTCATTAATATAGGAGATTGCAGGGGGTCAATATTAATCTTGTCTCTTTTTTGATAATGTAGGCTAACAGAGTGACGTAGATATGCAATATCTGTGGGAAAGTGCATTGTTGTCTTAGCAGGGAGGTCGACACACTGGGCTGACTAGAACAGCATCGACACCTGGCTGGCTAATTAACCAAACAAGAAATGATAGAACAATGGACCAATGTCAACATGAAAAGTATTTTTTTTTTTGGAGTCAAGAAATATCTTGGTTCTGTCTTGGTTCACCTAATCTGTTCTGATGAGCATTTTGGTATGCTAATTGAGCAAACAATGATATAGAATGAATAGAATGAAAAATTAATATACTGGATGATGAAATCAGGATCCAGAGTCCTTGAGGTTCTGGAATAATGAATAAAAATGAAAAAAATTAAAATTCATAGCAATGAATGTTAAGTCTCAATTTTAGGTTAAAAGCAAACATCTCTCAAGAACATGTTCGAGGATATTTGAATCAGCTCATGTGAAAAGGCCCTCATTTTAATGAATTGCAGGCTTACTCTGAACCAAAGATATGACCTGGCTATAATAATCATAATGCAAAATAAAACATGTAGATCAAATAATAATAATAACCACCATTTATTGAAAGCCTATTATCTCATATGCTATGTCAATAACATTTAATACTCTACAGTTAGATGTTAATACTCCATTGTACAGATGGGAGCACAGATTCAAAGGAATTAAGTAACTTGCTCAAGGTCACACAGCTAGTTACTAGAAATTAATATTAAACTATTTCCATTGTGCTGTGTTCTTTCTTTTGTAACATGGAAAGAACTACCTGTCCTATTGTACTCTATGAGTATTAGCCCAGCACATAGTAGTAAAGGAAAAAAATAGTAAAGGAATGAATAAAGGAACTAAATCTAGGCTGTAACTACAATCCAGAATTAAGTTCCATTTAGGTACCACATTACAGGGTGATGTTGACAATTTGAAGTGGATAGTGAAAGGACTTCTGGTCAAGATGGCAGTGTAGGCAGATATGGCTCGCCACTTCGCACAACCACACCAAACTTACAACTAAAATATAGAACAACTATCACTCAGAACTGTCAGAAATTGAGTTGAATGAAGTCTGACAACTACAGAATTATAGAAACCACATCCATCTAGACTGGTAGGAGGGACACACATATGGAACAGGTTGGTCTCTCATCCATGTGTGGTGGATAAAAATTCAGAAGGGGTATCTCAGGAGTGAGGAGTCCCAGACCCACACCAGCCCCCCAAGTCCAGGATTCCAGTGCCAGGAAGATAAGTCCCTACAACTTCTGGCTGCAAAAACCGACAGGGAGTGAGCTGGTGGAAAAAAACTGCTAGAGCCCCAAGCAGTTCCTCTTAAAGAATCCACACATGGATTGGCCTACTCAGACTTACTCTCTCTGGGCTCTGGTGCCAGGGTGGTGGCTTGAGGGGCACCAGTGGCATTCAGGGAGAGGATGAACTGTTTGGCATCAAGGTAAGCAGGGGCCATTGTCCCTTTTCTGGACCAATGAGCTGGTGCTTTATCTGAGACTCCATCAACCTGACAACACTGATCAACACTGTTTGATCCCCTTGGGAGATCTCCAGAGACTCCATCTACCCAACTTGCAGGCTCACCCAAGCTGCTTTTCCCTGTGAATGGCTGGTCTTTGCTAATGCTTCACAACCTCCTAAATTCTCTCAAACAAGCAACAGCAGGCCTCAGTGAGCCGCAGACCCCAGCAGCCAGCCTAGCTTCACAGCTTCGCTTTGCTTGGGGATCTCCAAGCCCAGAACAAGTAGCAACCGTCTCAGACTGCTTTATAGCTCAGGTAGGGTGGCCCTGGGAAAACACAGGTAGGGGCTGACCTTGGCCTGCACCAGCCGGGAAACTCCAGAGCCAGCACACCCAGTGGAAAGCTGCAGAACACATTGGAGCACCACCACCCTGCCCCTGCACAGCATATCCTCTATGGAGATGGAGGTTGGTGTTAAGTGGTCACAGTCATTCCTTGCAGCTGACTGGCCTGGGTAAATCCCTCCCATTGACCTGCCAATACCAACCAAGGCTCAACTCTAAGAAGAGGGCATACTCAGCCCACATGAAGGGCACACTTTGAGTACCTAGCTTGGGTGATAGGAGAGGCTGTGCCACTGGACCCTAAAAAAAGTGCAGGGTATTATTAACTCAATTATATGCTGGAATTGTATTTCTTTAGATACATCAGGGTCATTGCTACATAAAAGTGGAAAAGATAAGGATTTTTCAGAACCAATTTCCTTTGAGGTGTTAATGATCTCCCAAATATTGTATTGAGTTCTTTACATACAATTTGGGTGAAAAATTATGATATAATAATGATGCATGCAAATGGATAATTATGGAAGTATCTTTGTGTTTCTGAAAAGATTCATGCAAACACATTCAGTATAAATAAATTATATGTTTAAGTTACTGGCAGGGGGAGGAAGGTGGGGCTCACTATGTGAAGAAACACTTTTTCCGAGTCTTTTATTAGAGCAAAGAACCAGCTCTTAATTTTTCTGACTTCAAATTTCTGTATTGGGGCTACCTAACATGAAGGGAGAATTATATAATATTCTGTATACTGTATCGATTGTGTACAGTTAACTTATGTAAATTAAGTATGTACCTACCTAAATATGTGTATGTGTGTATCTATCTATCTGTCATCTGTCTATCTAATATAGGACAGGTGATTTCACCTGCCACCCTACTCAGAAAAGACATGATGTCCTAGAAGACGTGCGAGATGGGTAATACGAATCCACTCTTCCCTTAGTTAATCTCTGTTCCCTCGTGCGCCTCATTGTATTTCTGATGTGCTATGAGCAATTACAGGGTTTAGAAATGTTATTTTTTGCTCCATTTACAAATGTAAAACAAACCAAAACCACATCCACCACCAACAAAAACAAAATCCCAAACACAGACTGAAGCACCAGAAGCAGCATGAGGCCTTAGCCTAGGTTCACTTCCCTGGCCACCGGGCTTGGCTGTGAGGTTGTCCTGGTCCTCCTGGGCCCCCTCACTCCAGAAGGTCAGCTAATACTTAGGACACACAGGGAGTGGGCCCACACTCCATCCTGGATTTCTGGGAGTTGCTCACCTTGGTCACCCTCCTGGAGGGTGGGGCCTCTGAATCCACCCAGAGAGGACCAGGTCTTGAGGGAGGAGTCTCCTGGAAGTGTTTGCAGCTGTGGGGTGAGAGGCTCAGGTGGAGGCGCTGTAGTTGCTTTTGGTTTCCTCCCAAAAAGAATTGGTGAGATGGTCACCACAGGCTCACATGCCCTGGTGCCTGCACCTCTCGTGTCGTTCCCCAGAGAGGCCAAGGCTTCTTTGTGTCTCCACACTTCCTCTTCCCGCCTTTCTTTCCTCCCAAGTCTATGGCTTTCTGAATTCAAAAAGCTTTTCAAAGGCCTTTGGTCGTAAGCTTTGGAAATATGTCTGAGCAATGGGCAATGTGTCTACATGGTACAATTTTCTGGGAACCACATGGCCGTATTTCCATTAATAAATAGCTTTTACAAGGGCCTCAGAATAAGAGGATCTTCATATTTGTAGCTCCTTTCTTAGTTTGCCAGAAAATTGCTTTACATCATATCATCTTGAAATGTTCTATTTTGCAATGACAGATGTGTATAAAGTCTATTCATGGCTTTAAACTTTATTAATATTGGCTGAGTACCTATGGATACAATCACTCAATGGCCTGTGTATATACACCTACATATGTAGGCTGTATTTTTTGAAGAAATAAAGGGCTAGGGACAGAAAAATGCCATTGTGTAATTTTTACAAAACCACTAGAAAATGTATGAAGTGTGTAAGCAGACAAAATGTCATTTTTTGAAAACCAGAAATGACTGATTCAAATCTTAGAAGGCTGAATTATATCAACTAAAATCATCAATATATTATGCCTTTCCCACTATTTATAAGCTGCTTCTGACCTCTTTATATTGCAAATGTTTAAAATTTAAAGAAACATCAAAAGCTTTGTAACCCTCTGGGTGTCCTTTAGAACAGTGGCTCCCAAAGGCTGGGTTTTCTAATGTGCCAGCCTGGGATGAAGTTTTTATTAGTCTACAGCAAAATGAGGAAAGAAAGAAAATGTAAGTTCATTTGCCTAAAGCTAGACTTAATTAAATTAAAATGATTCTCTTCTCTTTACTTGGATATTTTTCTTATGGCCCTACTAGTCCACGAAACCATTTGGTCAATGAGATCTAAAAATATACAATTACTGAGTAGAAAAATCTGATGCTATTTCTTTGCTTTTATTTTGTCGTAGAAGAAGAAAAAGTGAAAATAATTCCAGGAAAAAATATACATGGAAAACCTCAATCATTATTCTTTTTTTTAAAAGATTTTATTTATTTATTTTTTGGAGAGGGGAAGGAAGGGAGAAAGAGAGTGAGAGAAACATCAATGTGTGGTTGCCTCTTGTGCACCCCCTACTGGGGACATGGTCAGCAACCCAGGCATGTGCCCTGACTGGGAATCAAACTGGTGACCCTTTGATTCATAGGCCAGCATTTAACCACTAAGCCACACCAGCCAGGGCTAAACCATTTTTCTAACTAATTCACAAATTTCATGCTATTGTTTATTCAGAAGGTGCTCATATAAGCCAGGCACTAGGACTAGCTATACCTTTGGAGAAGACATTCAATGATTTACATAACACACAAGCCTGCTGGAGAAGCTTGAATTGGGTTGGGTTTCCCTTGGTTTGTGAACTTTCCAATTTCTGGTCTGAGCCAGCGACTCCCGCCCTGTTTTGAGCGCAGCAATCTCTAGCGTCCAGGAAGGCAGCTGCTACTGCCTCTGGAGAAGCCTAGGATCTGTACATCTGAGATTTTGATCTGTGAGCCCTTCAGACAATATTCTGTTCTCTCATAAGCTTAACGATTTCTTGGATAGTCAAAATTAACACAAGAGGTCTCTCTCTCGGATGTGCAAACTAAAGCAACTGATAAAGCACACCATGGCCTAAAACATCCCGGGAGATGTGACCAGGGGACATACCTTTCTGAAGTCACCCGTATCCTCTCATCATTGGACGAGTTGAAGCGATCATCCTTTTCCCTGAAATATTCCTCTATACACTGCTCTTCAAAATCATGTACTTTCTTGAGCTCATCATCAGTTATGAACAGCTCTGTGGAAAAGAAATGAGACGTGAGGCAGAGAAGTAAACGTGACGGCTTCTGGTCTGTGGGCCTAGTGCCATTCCTAACCTCGACCAAGGTTAGGAGGAGGAGACTAGTTTCTCTGCTAAGTCTCTAAATCTGAATCCAGTCAGGTGAGTTGTGCCACTGTCCCCTTTCTCTGTGCTAGATTCACTATGGGCCCCTGCAGTTCATCTGGACACATCTGATTTACTGCAGGAACGGGTTACAATTATTCAGGTTGTAAGGCCAACAATGTAGCTAAACTCAAGGAAAGGGAAGCGAATGGAGGTTTCTCAAAAGCTAAATTTCTGGGCTGAGGAGTATGGCAGACAGACATTGTTCACTGGCCTCACTAAAAGCCCTTTTGCAACCTTTCCCCCCGCCTCCCCTTCCTATTACTGAGGCTGAGAAACCAAATACACACATTTCCAGCCTCTCTGGAAGGCAGCAACAGTGATGAGACCCAGTTCAGCTAAAAAAACAAAAGAAGTCTGGGCTGGGAAGGGGTGGTGTACTGGGACGAGATTTTGCTTTCCTGATAAACGATGGTGAAGTGGTTGCTTCTTTCTACATTTTTTTTTAACCTTCCCTTTCTCTTTTTGCTTTAAATATAAATGTGATGACTGAAAGTGCAGCACCTATTTTGCTACCACGAGACAAGACAGTGCATTAAAGGAATGGCTGAGCCTAAAAATAGGACTCTGGGTCTTTGACTTCAGTGAGCCACTGCTGGCTCTGGGTTATCAGTCTAGTCACTTTTTTGCTTTTGAGAAAAATAAAATACTTATTTATTTGTACTGTTGTTAGTCTGTTTTTCTGTTAATAGCAGGGAAACTAATGCATAACTGATATGGGCATGGAAAATGGCCCAGTGTAAATCCGAACCTTTGGGCTCTCCGTCCCACCAGCTTTCTACTTGTCTAAATTTATGTTTCAGGGGGAAATAGTGAACTTTAGAATTCCCTGCCCCTTCCAACCCTCCAGTTTTAAAGTTTAGAAAGAAGTCAGCATTGCTGTATCAGGGAAGGTGTTAAAAGTTCCAGACTTAGAGAAACAGTTGATTAAATAGCTTTGGTTTTAACTTTAGACCCACTAGTCATCACCTGGAGGTAATTCCTGGCCCTTCATTCTAGAAGCCCCTTCAGTAGATTTAGTGTAGGCGGTCTACTTGAGAAACCATTGTAGCTTGCCTGTATGGGGCTGGGTGCCCCACGGTCCTTAACTGTGAGTGGTACCCAAGGGACATTTAGCAATCTGCAGGAGCTATTGGTTTTTAATGTGTGGAGGCCGGATGTGCTAAATCCCCTGCAATGTGTGGGACAATCCTATACAATGAAGTTTTATTCTGCCCCAATGCTAATAGAACCTCCTTTTAGAACCACTGGACTAGAAGGTAGATGGTGGAGGGTCTTCTGTTTTGCCCTTTGGAAAATGGAAAGCAGGGCTGGTGTCCTCATGAAGTCAGATAAGGACAACCCTTAAGGCTTGGAAAACACTCAAGACCTAAAAAATGATCGGTCCAGAAATGATAATGGAAAATCAAACTTGGTCACCTGCAATTCAACTCAACTCACATAATGATACTTAAATTATACATAACGCAAAATTGGGAGCATATAAATACAGTTGATATATTTTGTAGTGGGATCTCTGGAAAGTAAGAAACTTAGAAGCCATGAAAGTACTAAAACAGCTATGCTGGAGCCTGGCTTTAGCTCACTAAGAAAGCTGCAAGCCTAAGAATGCTTGATTTCAGCCTCTACTGTCTTCTTTCTGGCACTGTTTCTCAGGCAAGTATGCCCCCTGCTCCCCTCCGAGTCTTCAGAGTTGTCAGCAGTCTGCAGGAAGCAGGAGGAACCAGGTGGCCACAGGGCCTCCACGACTGCCTATAGGAAGCAGTAGGGCTATCTGATTTGTGGCTGCTGGGGGCTGTCACTCCAAGCTTACTCAGGCCGTAGTCCCTTTCATCTGGGTCACTCTCATGTTTCCTCCATCGGCAACACAGGTGTTGGAATATCATGGTCATGTGGCTGAAGATGATCAGAGGTGGGGGCAGAACTGGCCTTTCATGGAAAGTCATGATGAGCTGATACCTCTGAAACTTCCACACTTGGTTGGATATTGATTTTACCTCAAAAAATGTATTGCTGAAACAGAGACCAGAGAGAATCAAGTGAGAAACTTCACTGCTTTCTGAAGCACCACACTCCTCCAGCACCCTCCCTTCATCCCCCGTGCTCTGAGGAAGGACCCACTTACTTAAAGACAGCAATGAGGAGGTTGACCAGCAGGATGTTCGCTACTAAAAGGTAGCAGGCCATAATGGCTGGCACGATCCAGGCTCCTGTCTTGCAGGGAGGCAGCTGAATTATTTTACCGTCCTCTCGGGTCTCATTCTGTCCACAGGGAGCTGCAGAAAGCAACACAGGCAAAAAATGAGAAATCATGGCTATTCGATTAAAGAAAAGTCTGACTGAATGAGGTTTTTTTTAGATGGAGGAAAAATACAGCCATCTCAAAACAAACCGAAACAAACAATTTAAAAAAAAAAAAGCCAAATGGAAAAATGAAAGCTTCATGAATGTCCCAAGGGGCTGCTGCTACCTCAGGGGGGACCTGATTCCTTCTGTTCCCAAGTTGTCATTCAACTTGAAAGAGGGGATGGGGCCCTAGCTTGCTCATGCTGCCCCTTGGCCCCCTGACTTTCGCTGAGGGGCCCTTGGTGTCCTTAGGAAGCCTGGGGAGGGCATTCCCAGGGAGCAGCAGCGGGGAGCAGTCTCACTGCCCCATCAAGTTCCTTTCAAGTGTGCTGTGGAGGCCGGAAGCCACAGCAGTAGGAGCAGCAGCATGGAGGGGCTATTGACTGGGAATTAATACCGGGCAGCTGTTAATTTCTGCAAGAAACACCAGGGCTCTGAGTTAATGTATTTGCTGTCTCAATGAGGAAGGAACAAAACAGGGCAGTGCCTTGGGAAGTATTTAGAGGACTTGTCTCTCAGTGCTCCTGACAATGGCATTTCATGGGGCTGGGGCGTGGGGGGAGCAGGCGATGAAGGGTGATGGGCCAGGACCCCCGAACCTTTCTTCCAGCAACAGTTCCATTCCAAAAATGTGCTTTTCAGGGCACAGGGAACAAAACCCAATTGCACTGGGGAAAAAAATGGGCAAATGGAAAATGAAAGATCTGGAGGTGGGGGTGAGGAGGAAGGTGATGTGTGGGACTGGGTGAGGGTGAGTAATGTGCTAATGAGGCCTGCTTTGAATTTCCAGGTAATGTCAAGGGAAAAAGGAATCCTTGACAAAACTCCTTAGTGCTGCACAGACAGCACAGCTGAGGGTGTGACACAGTGGCCTTGGGTGCCCAGAGATAGGTGAGGTCGCCCTCCTGCTCTGGCTGTCCTTGTCCTTATTTGGCATTAGAACAGGGTCCTTTTGCAGCTATCTATGAGAAAGGGTGTGGGGCATGAAGAAGTCTCAGCAGATGAAGATCTGCCAGGAAAGTTTGCAATGCTGACCCAGGATCTTCTTGGCCAGAGTACCTGGCGAGGGGAGTACACTCACTTCTCAAGAGTTAATGTTGCTAAGATGAGCACTTTTCTGTAGTTGCCACCCGTGGCCTCACAGGGGATCACCTTGGGAGTTTTTTAAAAAATGCCAATGCCTAGCTCCACCCCAGACAATTCAATTGGAATCTCTGAGGGTGGCCTGGGCGTCATGGTTTTGTTCAGATCTTCCCAGGTAATTTTCAGCTGCCACTAAGGTAAGTTCACTGAGCTAAAATCAGGCTGGAAAAGTTATGTGATTTCTGACATGCCCTCAAGCCCAAAATACATCAATCATCTCAGGCTACGAGAGTTTTCATAATATCAGGACACCAAGACCCTGTTTTTATGACCAGAGAAAGATACCTAAAGTACTGCCTTTGGATCTGCCTGCAAGAGGATTGGGTCTTAGAATCAGATGTTTTCAAAGAGCCGGCATCTTTTTTATACATCGGTAGTTGTGGCACTAACCACCCATGACAGCTGTCCCTTGGAAGGGAAACCTGGTGATGGAGGCCCCCACTGGCTCCAGGATGAAGTCCAAACTCTGAGGGTTGCTGGCCCAGTGTCATCTCTTGCAATTTCCCACCTCCTTATGAGCTCAAACTGGACCGCGTTCCTTGTAGTTCCTAGAAATGTCATGCTGTCTCTTACTGCCTGATTTTTGAGCTTGGCTTCTTTTGCTTCTAAAAGCCCCCTCTGGCACCTTGCTACCACTCCCATGCTTCAGTTGGGCGAATGCTGTTCAATTTGCAGTGTTCACTTAGTTCTCTAAGGCCCACCGCAGCTCACTTTCTGCCCCTAGGTCTGGGATAGGTGTTGACCAAGATTGTCTGCTGGACCAAACCCTACTCAGGCACTCCTGAGCTCTTTTCTAAGTAGGTCTCGCTCAGCTTTTGGACTTCTGTGTTTGTCTCTGCATTGTCCAATTTTAGCAAAAATCCTGCTAAGTCAGTTTAGCCAGAATCCTCAATATCTTATCACCGTTGATGTCAAATCAGGTTTCTCATTCTCCACCATCCCACAGGTGACATCTGGTCACCCTGGCTGGCCTTCAGCAAGAATCCTGGTAGGTCAGTTTGGCGAGAATCTCCCTTGTCATCATTGATGTTTCCTATAAGCGATTTTCTATCCACTGATCCCTACTCCATCCCTGACTGTAAGTCCCCAGTTTTCCCTGTGTTCAGAGTTCAATCCAGTTTCTCTCCCTCGTTACAAAGCCCCATTGCTATGGTCCCACCCCTTTGAATAAAGTCTTCCTCGTCATCTTTAACAAGTGTCACAAATACTTTTTTTTTTAACCAAAAAATGTTTCTTTAGTCATTCTATCTTCCTTATAATCCCAGAGGCCCCTCTGCTTACCTCTTTGGGAGGCTTCTCACACCATGTCACCATTACTGATGCACTCATCTGTGCCCCACCTGAGCTTCCTAGTGGGAACACTGCCCGTTCTGGTTTCCCGTTACCTGGCTCAGCACACACACATAGCACATCCACATGTATCCACACATGATCACAGTTTGGTGAACAAATAAGGGAGATCATTGGACACGTTTGGTTCTTGAGCACTGACAGACATTTCCCCCAGCTCTGCAGGCCTCCTCATGATGGACAGACCTAGGTCTGAACTGTTCTTGGCTCCTTCCTTAGGTCCTTTCCAGAAATCCCACCCTCGGCTTGCCAAGAAGACATCTCACGCTCAACCAGACTTCAGAGTCTCTGTTACACACTTGGCCACGGGCCTCAGGAATCACTTGCTTTGCTTTTCTCTCCTCAGGGTAGCTTGCCCCACTCACCCACCCTGCCCTCTCAGCTGACCTCCCGAGGGGCTGTCACTCCTGTGCTGCCCTTGCCTCTGATTGGTGGGGAAACCGATCAAGAGCAGCAGAAAGAACTTCTTGGGGTAAGTTACAAAGTGTGCAGTTTAGGCAGATGTGGTCCCTGATCTCCATTTCTCAGTGACATTCTGAGATTTCTCTTTACATTCTGTGAGAACATAAATTAACTCATGAGGGGCAGACACGTCCATTATGCTCTTCTGACCCCATATTTAGTGAAGCACGCAGACACTTCCTCCACTAAGGCTCTCCTTCTGGCCTAGAGAGAAAACCAGCCTTTGTGGCCCACATGCATTTCCATGGGCCTTCACGTAGCATCATCGGCATACCTCTCTAGATCTCATCTTGGTTCCTCTGCTTCATTCCTCAAAGGCCTCTCATGGTTAAAACATTGGACTGCCTTAATACGTTTATACAAGATTTACTTTGGTGTGGGAACCCCTTGCTAGTCTTTTGAGAATTAATTTAGTTTGACTTCTCCCATACTGTTTATTTATCCTGCCTTTAAAGAGATGGTATTACTTTAGTGGTTAGAAATATGCATTATAATCAGGCAGACCTGGGTTCAAACTCTGATTCCACCATTGTCAAATGATGTGATGGTAGCACACCCCATGAACTTCAGCTTCCTCATCTGTAAAATGGGGGTCGCAATAGTATGTAACACGGGGGGAGGTTGTCAAGATCATTTAATGAGGTAATGCATGCAAAGCACTTAGCTCAGTATATAGCACACTGGCACTTGATTAACATTAGCTGGTGCCATCCTTAGTATTGCTGCTTCTGTAATTAATAGACTTTAAGTTGCTCAAGGTTAGGGACTATGTCTGACTCCTCTGTTTTGCAATCACTATGCATAGCACTTATTCTATAAACATTTAGTGAGTGGTTACGATAGGCTGGGTACAAGAGACAATGGGGACCAGACACAATCCTTGTTGTTTAAGCACTGTGTGGGTTTAGGAGGGAGCTCAGAGAAGGAACAGAACAAGGCATTATTATGGGATGTGAGCTCTGATGGGCTCTGAGGAAGCACTGCAGAATGGCTGCAGGCCCTGTGGCCAGGGTCACGCCGAACGGGCTGGTAGTCACGGCCAGCCTTGGGGACCATCATCTAGATTCTACAGCAACAAGTGCAGTACAAATGAATTAGATGATCCTTGTGACAGTGATAATGATAATAAAAATGACTCACTGAGAAATAGCCTTCATTTGGTAACATTGGCAAAGAGGCAGTGAACATTATATGCAGCAGTTAGTGCAAAACACTGCTCTGTAATGGCTTCTAATGACGTCCTTGCTCTGGGTATTCATCTGCATTAGAAAGCACTCTGTCTCAAATTTACAGATGTCTACCATTGAGGAGATGAACTGTGTGATTTAAAGCCCTGACAAGCAGCAGGTTTCATGATGAAGGATAAGTTACTGGATTGTCATGAGGCACCGACCGGATCTGGGGTGCATGTTCCCAGGAAAACGCTCCATGGCACACCACCCAAGATGACAGACACATGGGTGATGTTTAGGGGTGTGTGGGCTGGTGGCTACCACTGTGGCTCCTCCTTCCCTGCTTTGGAACCTGACACTTGAGTGGTTATTCTCCCAACGCTTTTGCGAGAAGTAAATGAACAGTCACTATCATCTTCATACCTGTAACCTCTCTCTACCTTGGTAATGACGCAGAGTGCCTCTAGTGGACGTTTGCTGGCTCCACCTGCCCAGTATACATTTCCCCTTCTCCGGTAATAGGTCCTGGTTTCCCTTTATGGAACCACCCCTGCCCCATTCTCAGTCCACGAAATGAACTCCAATTCCATCATATCTAGGAGATTGATCAGTCTGCTTTATCCCCAGTCACAGCCATTGGTTCAGAGATGGACATGTGACCCTAGCCTGAGCGATCAGTGCCAATGCGCATCAACCTGGAGAGTTTTGCCGGAACTAGTTAGTATAAAACAGGTGTCTTTTTATAACGTGACGTAATTCTACCAAGTGAAGAGCGCCTGCCTGGGAGTGACTGTATCACAGAAGAGAAACTGATTCCTGACCCAGCCATGCCTAAAACTAACCCTCATCAGTGATCTGAAACACAAAATTCTTTTTTTCCCCTTAAGTCAATTTTATTTGGGATTCTATTACTTGCAATTAAGAGTCCTGGCTAATACCATCACCCCAGCCTTCAACTGCTGTCCACAGACCAGTAATAAAAGACATTGATATTTTGGGCACCCCCTCCTGGGAGGCACTTGGAGACTTGGAGTAGCATGAAAAGATTGGAAGGGGCAAGCAGGAATGGGAAATCTGAACTTGGTAAGGTTGAGTCACAGTGTCAGGGTTTCAGGAGCCAGTGGCACTGCTGCTTTCCGGCCCCCAAGCATCAAAGAACTGAATGGGTCTACACAGATCAATGCTCAGTTGTCCGACTGGGGCCTCTGACTCAGCAACTAAAGGCAAAGATTTCACCTATTCTCAAATAGCTAGGGTAAGTGCAGTTGGGAAATTTGGCCAAGCCCCTGGACACAGCGAAGCTGCTCCTAAAGTGAAGAAAACCTGGTTCTAGAAGATGCTTGTCGATAGATTAGGTCACAGGGACAGAGTGAGGAAGGTGCAGCTATGCAGTTGTGGGCAAATTAGAAGGGAGGAGGCATTTGGAGATTTAGATTCTCTTTGGTTTATCTATGTGGGTCACACTGACACACTGTGTAGCAGGAAGCTGGAGGTGCTATTTCTTCTAACTAAGCATTAACAGGTAATAATGAAATAGGTGATGGGACTCCAAAGATAATGATGGGTTGTGCAGCCATACTTTGTGAGTGATAGTGAGAAAGTCCTCCCTTTACATGTTCTGGAGAGCAGCCTTCCAATAGTTGGACTTTTTTTTTTAATAAATAAACTTTATCATAACTAATATAAGGGTCAACAGCATCCCTCAGTATAATATAAGATCCATGGGGTCAGGAGTCTTTGTTTTTTTCAATAAACAAAACAGCAGTTAGAACATTTCCTGGCACATAGTAGGTGCTCAATAAACATTTGTCAAATGGATACATACTGTCTATTTGACCTACTTTGTCAGGCATTTCTGTAGGGGTTATACCTGCTCGATTTCACTGGGTCAGTGTCTGTTTTCCTATTTAAGATTGCAAGTGTCACCATGACCTGCCCGTGTGAAATGGTTCCTGTGAGATTGCCAAGTTTTACAGTTAAAGGGACATGTCTTGTCTTTGGCAGAGGTTATAGCAAACCTCCTTCCTGAATGCTGCTAAATTTCCAGGCACACCAGCCATAAACACCCCCTCTTGTACTTGTGTGACATTGGTAATCAATCGTGACACACTTTCCTTCCAAGCCAAATTGTGGCCTTGGAATCCTTTTCAAGACAAAACTACCAAAAGCACAACCAATCAACTGAAGTTGACCCAGAGTGGAACCTTCCTCTCAAAAATGAGAATAGGAGAGGTTGAGGGTGAAAGATCATTTCTGTGCCTATTTTCAGGACTCCTCATAAGCACATGGCCTGGCCAATACCCAACCTATACCACTTCACAGCTGTCCAGGAACTAGAAAGTTAGGTCAAATTAGACATCTTGCTCTCCTGAGACCCTGACATTTTTGATGAAGGACCACTCTGTGGGACCTTGCCTTCATATATCCTGGGCCCCTGGACACTCCCACTGCTCATTTAAAAGACAGTCTTTAAAATCGGTACTTCCCCAGGAAATTCTGATCCTAGCTTTATCTGGGATCCTGGAATGTGAAGGACAGTAGAGATTTGGGAATAAACACCAAGGGAAAGCGTAACATGTGCCAGCTTCTGTGCTGGGCACTATATATTGGCCACTGCGCTTAAGCTTTTTAGTAGCTCTCTAAGAAATATATTACCTTTGCCTCACAGCTGAGGAATACACACCAAGGGGTGAAATGTCATACCCAAGACCACACAGCTAATAATGAATAATGAGAGAACCATTTACTCATTCATTCAAAAAATACCAAGTTCTTGATGTGTACCAGTGGGAACTGGCCCTGGAGATGCAATTATGAACGATACAGAAATGAATCCCATCGTTCTCTGACCCCAAAGGTTGTACGTACTCTGCTCTATCTCATGTGGCCTTTCCAATGCAACACTATATAATGAGTGGCCACCTATTGCATGCTTAAACAGAAGGCCCTGTGCTATGATCTTTACTTCTATCACCTTATTTTAATCTTTATTATTATTACCCATTTTACAGATGAAGAACTGAGGCTCAGAAAGCTTTAGCATCTCTGTCAGCATCTCAAAGACAATCAGAACAAAGTCAGGAGGTCCACTCAAACCTGTTGTGCCACGAAGTCCCTTTCCTCTGTGCCCCTGAAGAAAGAGTCAACATGGGGTGGAGAGGAACCTCTCAGTTATGAACAAACATAGAGACAGGTCAATAGGCATATGATTTCTCTTGCTTCCTTCAACAAGAATAATGGCCTGAACAGGTCAGACGAGGTAACAAATGCATGGCACACTAAAATTCAGGGTGTGCAGAAAGAAACTTAATTCCCATAATAGGTATCAGGTGTAGGCATTCATGTCCCAAGGATTAAGATAATTGCCCTTTTGATGTCATTCTATAATATAAGGGAAAAAGAAATATTTATTTATTTAGTGCATACCTCACATTGTTCCCCCAAAGCACGAGAAATTAAAAATAAAATAGCAATGTTTGATATAATCAGCATAATTAAAGAAAATGATGAAGAAGGGTATTTCTTAAAGATTGTCCCTTTTCCAAATCACAGGCAATGGAATAAAGAGTTTAGTTCACTGTATGACAACATTTATCCTATTTTTTTTAAAGAAAGGATTTTCAACTAAAAATCCATCTTGAGAAGATAAGGAGCCAAAGAGGATTTTTCTACCTCCTTTTGAAAATCCATCCAATTTGCCAAGGAGGATTGAGAATGCCATTAGCACAGCCCCTATGACTGACTCCCAGGGTGAATTAGATTTAGATAGCTGTGCCTTTTCGCCCTTTTTCCTGACATGGTTTTCTTGGTGAGACAACTGGAGATGCCTCCTTTGCATGGCTACATCTATCTAGAAGATTCTTGATCTAACAGTCTTAGATAGTGGTAGATTCAGGCAAAAGTTTTCTATTTATTTTAATAGGCCAGCACTAATGTCCTCTAGTAATGAAGGACAGGAAGAGCTGAGGTAATTGAAAAGGTAAGCTCCAACTTTGTAGAGTCAAAACAACCACACACCAACTCTGCCTTTTACTTCTTTTTCCTGTAATTCATTTATTTCCCCCACTGCTAATCCAACTGCTGGTTAAGATGCAAATCGGTAGTGACGTGGCATAAAGGCAAGCATCCGAAAGGAGTAAGAGGAGGCCTCAGTTCCTTCATTTGTGAATATAAGGACTTGGACTATTGATATTCCCCACAGTGTGATGCACACACAATTCGGAAGTCCAAGAAGATTTCAGGATACAGAAACAGGGCATTAAATAACATTGAATTGAACAGTGAAAAAGTGGTGACCTTTTCAAGCCTCTTTCCATCTTCCTGACTCCACCAGAGAGAATGTGTCAGTTTGAGGATAACATTTCTTGAACGCTTCCTTCACATTTGCTAAATTCCCTTTGTAGTCAAAACTGGGCAGGCTGAAGCTCAAGCATCTGGACAGAATTTTGTAACAATGTGGTATTTTCATTCTGTTTATTTTATGGCTGTCTTCTATTTACATCAACTCATACTGATTTTTCTACTTATGACTATCATATAAATTTTTTAAAATAAATTACTTTAGATTTTTAAAATGAGCCAACTTAATTAAAAATATTAAAGAGTGGAACAGATGTTACAAAACAATGTGTGGTTTATGTGACTAACGATTGGGAAATGCTGGACTATTTGATTTCTAAGTCTCATCTAGTCCTGATATTCTATTACTCTATGATTCTATGAAGAGAAGCAAAAGACCAGATCAACCCCAGAATGGATTATCTATCCCTGGAGCTCATTGGAGGTCACGTATAGAAGAAGCCTTATTCTTGCCATTCCTGGCAGAAGAGCAATCAAATAACTCACCCCTGCTGTGCAATATGGAACCCAGCCACCACAGGGTGAAAGAGGATGATGGCAGAGCCAGTAGCTCTTCAGGGCTTCTGGTTTACTTGCCATTTGCACACATGTTCAGCTTTCAGCTATTTAGAAAACACGATTAAAAGGAATAATCCTCCTTTTATAATCTGGTGAATTAGAAAGCAGGATGTAACAAGCCTATGTATGTTATATGTGAGTTGTGGGGGAAAGGGGAGAAAATTCAATTCCCCCTGTTACCTTGGTCCTATGTTATGGCTAGTATATATATCTAGGTTTACCTAGAGACAAAATTGTCATTTATTTGCTGTCTTTTGAGAGGTCATCAATATTTCAGACTTAGTAGTTCATTATTTGGTACCAGGAATGAGTATCAGAAAGATTCTGTGCAAATTTGATAGGGAAGGATGTGTATCTCTATTCGCCTGTTGTACGTGTCAGTGAGTTCATTGCCATGATGTAGTAGATTGGTTGCATCAATAGCCCCAATGTCTTTTCTCTCCCATATCCAAGATCCTTGGCTGTGTGATTTGATAGTTCTCACTAAACAGGTAGGGTCGATTTCCTTGCCCCCTGATTCTGAGTTTGGCCATGTGAGTTTTTTTGACCAATGGGATATTAGCAAATGGCAACCCATACAGAACTATGAAAAAACCCTTGAGTGCCTGTTTGCACTCTCCTACTGGAGCCATCACCATGAGAACATGGTCAAGCTAGCCTGCTGGAGTATAAAATACACGAGCCTCTGCTCCCAGTGCTTTTGTTGTCTGAGCTGAGGCTGTTCTGGATCAGCTGACAGCCCGCTGGTTCCCTGGCATGTGATTGAGTGTGACTGAGCCCAGCCAAGTACAAAAGAACCATCCAGCCAACCCACAGGCTCCTGAGCTCAATAAATCTTGGCAGCTTTAAACCACTGCCATCTGGGGTATTTTGTCCTACAGTATTGTATCAATAGGTTATGTCAATAAATACTTATATTTATTGGCTCCACTTCCCTTGTCCTGTTCACAGCTAGGCAGCCCTAGGTCTTTCAGGTTGACAAAGCCCTCTCCTAATTTCTTCACCATCCCCTCTCAATTCAGGCCAGGTCCCATTATTACCTGAGGAGGAGCCAGTTCATGACTGACCAATGACTAATCAGACTCTGTCTTTAGAAACTGAACTGAGGTGTGGGACTTTAGGTAAGGGCAGGTACTTCATTGAAAGATCATATAGAGTCTGATCATGTTAGGTCATGCAAAAGTAAAGCAAGTCGTTTGTAGGGGAGAGGGGAGGTAAGGAAGCAAGCAGAGAAAATGTGATAGATGATTGATTGATTGAGACTGGAGAGAAGTAGAGAGAAAAACAGGCAGTGGTCAGGTCTTCACAGTCTGGCTTCCCATGTCCAGTAGGCTCACATCATGCTTTGTTTCCTGTCTCTGAATGTCTTAGAGGCTTCCTCTTATATGCTTACAGTTAACCTTTCTTTATCTAGTGTAAGTGGGTTTTGTTTTCTTGTGATGAACATTTTCCTCTAATTAACACTTTAGAGAGAATCAGCTCTCAACTGGTAGTTTCATCAGAAGAGGCAAACATCCAGGGTGCTTGGAAGAGTGTGGCAATTAGGGAGGGCCAGTGAGGAGGGGGCCCAGGGAAGGATTGGAAGGGTGGAAATAAAAAGCATTTAATTTACAATTTTACTGAGGGCTCGCCTAATTCATTTTGATATTTGTCTAAACAAAATTGAATTAGATAAGCTATTTATTTCTTCAAACCAGAACAACAGAGAAAAAGTCAAATAAATGATTTACTCTCCCAGGTGTTTATGCTGCTGTCCGCCTCCATTTTAATTCTTCACTGTGACGTTTTCATCACGACTCATCATGTTGCAACAATATACCTTTCAGAGAGACCAGGACAGGAACAGATGTCCCTTCCATCACAGGTATGGGAAGCTGAATTCCATTTTCATTGCCTTAACTGTGGAAGGTTTTTCCTTGGGGTCCACACCACTTGGCTGCCACCACACACATTAAGAAACATGCTTGTTGTTTCCATTTAGAATGGGATTGCATGATTTTTCAGAAACCCATATATCTGTCCCTTAGGATATTTGAAGAGGGGAGAGCCAGGGCTGCCTTCTGGAAGGAGGAAAAACCAGCAACCATGCAGCTGGGCTCTCTGTGCTGAGAGTGGTTAGTCCAGTGAGCCAGACCGTGCATATCTCTGTGTGGACATGCAGCTCCACAGAAATGATCCATGACCACCATCCCGTTATATACTCGGGGTCATGTGACGTCGAAAGAAAGAATCATTGTGGTCTCTGATAATCAGGAACACACACCTTCCTGTGGATATAATTTACAAATTCCCTGGTAAACAATAGGAAACGTAACAAATCCATTTGTACTCGCAGCTCACGCTCCTTGCTTCATCTGCTGGCAAACTTTCCTCTAGATGCTTCTCATTCCCTTTACTGACCTCTTAATCCGAGACTCCATTCTCTTAGTTTTCTCTTTTTTTAAGACGACAGTGCCCACTCATCTCTGTTTACCATTAAAACTTGAGCTTTCATACGCAACTGATGCTCCCGAAAGAGTAAAGTATTCCAATCATGGTCAGTCCAAGTTCATCTTAAACCTAAATGGCTGCAAGTGGGCTCAGGTTCCAGTGCCCATCACATGCTGTCATGTTGTGCATATGAGCCCAGCTATATGCCCAATATAAACAACATTTGTATGATTATAATCAAATAGTTGGGTGACAGTACAGCTTTGCAGAGTAGATTAACAACTTTTTTTCTTTCCCAAAGCAACACTGACATACATCAATTAAAATAATGTAAACACTTTCATCTTGAGAGATTTAGCTGTTAAAAATAATAAACTCAGATGCTGATGAGTGGATCTGGTCCACTGTTTGAGATCTATCCATAACTGATCCATCTTCCTAAGCCATTCTGTGAAGTCACTAGACATAATGCACTGAACTTGGATGGGCAGATCTGACATTTTGCCATCTGCTGAGTACATCAAATAATGTGTCAGAGAGGAGTTTCCTCATCTTTAAGCTTGATATAATAATAATAACAATATAATAGCAATAGAAATAATATTAATAATAATGATGATGATGATACATATGCAGCTTCCCTCATCATTCATTCAACAAGTATTTATGGAGCCCCTACCATGTGCCAGACACTGTTCTAAGTGCTTGGGATACACCAGTGAACAAAACGTCAAAGATTCCTGACCTTCTACAAAGATTCCTGAACTGGGAAAGGGGTGGTGGTGATGAGGGGCAGTGGTGGTAGCTGGTGGACAGAAAATCATCAATGGCATAATAAATAAGTAAACTAAGTGGTATGTTAGAAGGTGATAAGTGCTATAGAAGAAAAGGAAAGGTAGGGCGGGGCAAGAAGGATCAGGAGTGTGTGGGTGGCTGGGAGCCACACTGAGAAGGTAAGATGGGAACAGACTCCAGCCTTGATTGAGGGAGTTGGCCAAGTGGCTCTCCGGGGAAAGGGGGCTCACAGCAGGCACTGCTAGGGCAAAGGCACCGGGGCAGAAACGTGTCTGCTGTGTTCTGTGAGCCATTAGAAAGTTCCTGCATCTGAAGTAATGCAGAAGAGAGTCATTGGACAAGAGGAAAGCATGCTAAAGGGTAGATGGAAGGAGAGCATCATGTGGGGCCTTTGGAAGGACCTCCCAGGATTCAATCAGATAATAACAATGCATTATTATGTATCGTGACTCTTTATTGGCTTTATTAAAGAAACCAAGTAATTCCCTTTTATCCATTCTAGTTCCTGCCTAATGCTTTCTCATTCTACTTCATTACTTCTGTGTTTCTGAATAGATCCCCAATGCCCTTAAATGAAATAGGGACCAACCCGCTGGACCCACGCTGGAGAATGGAAGTCAGCTGAGTCCTGGTTCTCTGCAGTTTGCAGCAGTAACTCTGAGACTCTGCCTCACACCCACCTACCATAAAGAACTGGACAACTAATGAAAACAGTACCCGGGCTCACTCAGGCTTTCTCTCAATCCTGCCCACATAAATAGCTATCCTGTCTTTATTGGCCAAACAGCAGTCTGCTGAGGAGGTGCTGATTTCTAATTTGATGTGGGCAAAATCAACTTGTATAGGTAGAAGAAACCCTCACAGTAGGAGGCTTGGGAGAAGGAACAAGGTTCTAACTGATGACTTCAGAGCACAATCCCAGCTTTTCTCATTAGAGCAAAAATCCCCAGTGGTTGCTGCGTAGTGCAGAGTGTTTGTTGTACCTGCTGTGTCAAAGAGCAAGCAGCGTAGGTGCAGACAAGCTCCTTGTTCCTTAAGTATCTTAACCGTTCCTGAGGCAGCACTCCCAACCAAAAGCTGTAGCCAGTGCTTAAACTGAACATCTCTAAACACTTT
This sequence comes from Trachops cirrhosus, assembly GCA_028533065.1. Taxonomy (NCBI): domain Eukaryota; kingdom Metazoa; phylum Chordata; class Mammalia; order Chiroptera; family Phyllostomidae; genus Trachops; species Trachops cirrhosus. The sequence goes on along the minus strand of CM052540.1, from coordinate 42,575,644 downwards.
TACTCATGGTTTGCATATCCATCACAGAGTATATGAAGAGAAAGGATAGATTTACACACTCATTTCATTTCTTCATGAAGATAGGACGGTTGTCAATTCTTTCTTAATATAAATTAATGCTTTATATAAAAACTATTTTTCTCTTAGATTTGAACACCCCTCCAACACACACATAGAGACACCAAAGATGCTGCTGTTTTCACGAATGATCAGCTGAGTTGACCATGTTGGTTAGAGTACAGGGGTGGGCAGAAGTGGGTTTTCAGTTGTTGGTATGGAAAATAATACCATAATTAATAAATAATAATACAAAATAAACTGTTTTGCATACTCAAAACTGTAAACTTACTTCTGCATCCCTGTATTTGAAAATACTTTGTCATTGCACAAATTTTAAACTGGTAAAATGTCAAAACTGACTTATATTTGTTTTTTTAAAAATATAGCCATCCCACTTTTAATAAGCTTATGCTTCAAATTGGTCTGAATAGGCCTGTGGGAAAATCCAAAACTAAACCACAAGCAGTATAAAATTGGCTAGTTTCTTGATCTTATGTGGAAAGGAAACAAGTTGGGCTTTTTCCCACTGTATCTCTTGCCTAATTGTTAAACAAAGGCTGTTCTCTGAGCTCTGGTGGACTAGCTTGTGGGATGCAAGCTCGGGGAGTTGGTAACTCACTGTTCTGTCTTCTTTTCTCCATATCTTGTATTATATTTAATCAAAAGAAGATGTTTAATGTGCAGGCTCTGTGCTGCGTGCTCATCAATCACGCACACACACACATGCCTGGGAGAGAAGGAAGAGAGAAGAAAGAGGGGAGCTAAAAGAAATTTTGGGGTCAAGTCCAGCTTGATTGCTAAGTTAGCAACAAGACATAGAGGAGTAGCTTCCTGCGTGCATTTAAGGTATGACCTGACTACAATCACATCCTAATGTAAGGTGCAATTCTATGTAAGGTGACACAAAACCAATGTCCAACAGATTGAGAGTGATTATTGTTCCTTGTGGCCACAGTTGGACATGCCAGCTTGGACAGACATAAAGTAGATGGTCAAGTTTTTCTCTACAACTTTTCAAAGAAAAGAGCTGCTGTGGGTCTGATGCAACAAGTTTTAGACCCAAGAACAGCAAGCATTTATAATTACATAGCAAACAGTTGTGGTGACAGCCATTCTAGAGATGGGTGTGTCATTCTATGCCAGATGCTTTCACATATATCAGCTAATTTGGCTGGCATAATAACAAACACAATTCTTTTAAAAAGTACTAAAGAGGATGCTTATTAAGACAAAATGGCAGAAATCCTTTAAGAAACATTTTAGAGTTTCCCACCCATTCATTTACTTTCTAAAATTTCATCTGACAAACAATAAGGCACTTGCTATATTCCAGGCATTATTTTGCATGCTTTGTAAATTTCAGCTCTTGAAAAATGTGAGAAAAAGCATAAGGTTGTTTCTTAGCTCAAACTGCCGTAACAAAATGCCTGGGTGGCTTACACAGCAGACATTTATTTCTCGCAATTCTGGAGGCTGGAAGTCCAAGGCCAAGCTGCCAGCTGATACCATTACCCGGTGAGAGTCCTATCCCTGGCTTGCAGATGGCTTCATGTGGCAGAGAGAGGAAGAAAGCCCTCTGTTGTCTCTTCTTTTTGGGGCACTAATCCCATCATGAGGGTCCCATACTCATGACCTCATCTGAATCTATTTACCCTCCAAAGGCCCTATCACAGTCACATTGGGGGTTAAACCGTCAATGCCTGAATTTTGGAGGGACACAGCTTAGTCTGAAACAGATAGGTGCTATTATTGTGCCTATTTTATGGATGAGTAAACTGAGGCACAAAGACACAAGTAACTTTCCCGATGACACATAGCTAGTAAGAGGCCTCAGAGTGTGGATGCACACCTGAGATCTCACCCTTTGAACTATACACATTGTGCTATTTCTCATAGTGAGAACAGAGAGAGCTGTTAAAGTCAAGATGCTTTCAGTGCCCAGGCACCTGCATTTAGACTTTCCCTGTGTTTCATTCTTTTGTGTGGTCAGTGACTCTCAGATGGGGATGTCCGTCGTTAGGCATGCTCTTTCTTTGTTATAAAGATTTTTGAGAGTAAGTCTGACCATAAGTGAGTTTTGGCCAACATGTTTACTTTAAGAGCATCTATGTGGTTAACACATTCAATGTAAATGGAAAGTGTATGTTTATCACCACAAATACAATAGAAAAATTTAAAGCCCAATTTTCATTTTAATTATCGTCTGATGGTACCTTTGGAAATGAGTAAACTGATATTCTTTAAAAGGAATGTGAACAATTTCCAGACCTGGAAGTGTCAGTGCCTTGGACAAGGCGCATCATGCCACAGGCTCGAACACTGATTTAAGTCCTCTGTGGTCTGCTTTTAACCCATGGAACAGAGATCTCTCCTTTTCACTAGAGTGTATAGATAAGTGCAAGAATAAGCAGTTGGCTAAGGCATAGCTATCTGCACTCACCGTGACTGAAAACTTCATGTCACAAGGTACTGTTGGGTTTGCAGTAGGCACTCTGTCAAGAAGAGGCTGTGGACTGGCCTAAAATAACACATAAGCAATGAACAAAGCCAAATCTTGTTTTGCTGTGTGTCATGAAGAATAGCCTATTATTTCATGTTACTAGGTAAGTGAAGGAACTAGTTATATCAATAGTTGCCATGGAGACACAATGATCCAAATGGTCCCAGACTACAATAGGAACCAGTGATACTGAGTTAAAGTATATCAAACAAAGAGCTTTGGCTTACCAACTGGTAGAGGTCTGTGTGACAGCATTTGAAACATGTTTATATGTTTCAAAATCTAAGAAAATTGCCATTGTTATGGCAGGTTTACAGGGCCAAGTGGGCAGAGTGGTCCCAATAATACATTCATTGCAGTGTTCTTTTCCTTCAGTAATTAAATTTTCATGTGAATTAGTTCACTTTTATTGTACTTATGCCTTACGTACATCTGTCTCCAGTCTAAGTTATATTTCCACATAACTGACTCAGGATATTGGTTCATGAAGTCCATGGGACTGAACTTGCTCTATTTTGAGATTTAAAGATAAAGTTAAGGATGTTTCCATCTTTGTGGATTTGGCAGTCTGAGTAACTTAGTGCTCAAGATTGGGGTTAATTTAGGTTCTAGGACTTATTATTTGTGTAAAATCTTACTAGGCAATCCATAGCTAGCCTAACTTAAGATATTGTCCAAATGTAAAAATAATGGATTTTCATTTTTAAAAATTCTGTAATTTAGTTTTTTTTTTTTTTGTAATTTGGGTTCACCTAGTATTTAAAATAGTAAAGCTTTAGACCATACTATTAGATGGGCATTTTAAAGAGTTAATTTGCTGGAGAGCAACATTTGGCTGTTTTTCTTCTCTGCCTAAGAGGATCCTGGTGTAAATTAAGTTAATTGAATACAGGGCCACTATAACATGGACCACTTGACTGTTGGGTAGAGTAGATCCAAGAACCAAATGTCTTTTGAATGGACAGACAATCATTTAAGAGTAGGGAGAGGCTAGCCAACTGCAAATAAAATACTTGATAGTACTTTATAGTCTATCTTCCAGTCTTCCACATTCTTTTTCTCCATTGTCTTTCATTATTTTTTTATTTCCTTTCTTATTTTTTAAAGAGATTATGAGTCAAATTTCTATTCCACCAGAATAACAATGTCATTCATTTTGAGCTGGCCAGGAAATACACCGTCCCCCTCTTATGTATCCTATCAATTGAAAACCCTTAACATCTATTCTGAGGTTTGACAGGAAAAGGCTCTTCTCTCCAGATTATCAAATGCCAGTTAAAGCTTGTTTCAGTCCGAATTCTGCCACACCATACCTACAAATACATGATAGTCAGGGAGCACCAAACCCTGGCTGTAGAGCCAGCTAGGCTGGGTTCAAATCCCAGCTCTGCCATTTACTTAGCTGTGTAACTTTCGGCAGGTCATTTAAAGCTCTCTGGGCCTCAGTTTTCTCAACTATAAATTGGATGATTATCATATCTACCTCAAGACTGTTGCTGTGAAAATAAATGAGTTGTTGTCGATACATACAAGGCTTTAGTGCCGAGGGTAGGATAAGCACTTGGTAAATTCTGGCCATTTTCGTAAGCAGCCCTCTAACTTGGAGGCTCCCAACACAGGTTCCTGAACCAGACGCCAGGGTTCAAAGTCCAGCTTCACCTCTTGAAGAGCTATAGGACTTAGGCAAGTTACATTTTTGGTCAACTTTCTGAGAGTAGATAATTCTGTTCTAAAAAAATGGCAACTTTATAAGGTTTAACCTAATATGTAGATAATATTCTCTGTGCCTCAGTTTTCTTACCCATTAAAGATAGGAACAATAGTCTCACCTTACAGGATTGTTATGGGGAGTTAATGAGTGAGTGTTCACAAGACACGTGGGACAATGCCTGATATATAGAGAGTGCTATTTAAGTATTTGCCATTATTATTTTTATTACCCTGACATCTCATTACTGCTTAAACTAAACTTTCCCCAAGAATAGCCTGCTTATTAATCCCTTTTTTGTTTCTGTCAATCAGCCTTTCTGCGCAACCTGCAATGCCTCTCTGTTCCTTCAAAGCTTGGTCTAGCTCATCTGATGGACCCACCCACTCCATCCCTTCATTTCTACCGTGTCTCTTGGCATTTGCATATGCACTAAGGACATGATGTTTCACAATAGCTGGCAGTACTTCCCATGTTGTCTTTTCCTTCTTCCTATATTGACCCTGGAGTGTAAGGATCCAGGGAGGGTATGCCATTTCTTTTGCTTCAATCATGTTTTCTTATGTCATGATTACTTTATATCTTTAGGAAAATTCCTTAAGTTATGTTTAAATGTGGGTCTCCTAATGCCTTCCTATGTTTAAAAAATAGACTTTAAAAAAACCTGAATAATTTTAGATGTATAGAAACGTTGCAAAAATAGTACAGAGGATTCCTGCACACCATTTACCCAGTCTCCTCTGATGGCAAAGTCCTAAACAACCCTTGTACATTTGCTTAAACATAAAGAGTGACATTGGTGCATCGCTATAAATGAAACTCCAGAATTGACTCAACATTTCACCAGTTTTCTACTAATGTCCTCTTCCTCTTCCAGGGCCCGTTCAGATGTTCATTGCATGTGGCCATCATGTCTTCTTAGTCGCCTCCAATTTGTGACAGTTTCTCAGCTTTCCTTGTTGTTCATTAACTTGACAGATTTGAGGAGGACTGGACAGTCGTTTTGTAGACTGCCACTTAATTTGAGTTTTTCTGATTTTTTCCCTTCATAATGAGACTGAGGTTATAGATTTAGGGAAGAATACCACAAAGGTCAAATGTCCTTCTCATCATATTATAAAGGGAGTAAATGATACCAACATGATTTCTCACTGGTGACATCAACCTTGATACCTCTCTGGGCTACTTAACAAACTATAATTTTAACATAAGATTCTCTACATGTCAACATTATCAAGAGACCATCCAAACGATAGTAAGTAGGTGATTTCCTAAAATCATAGCACTTTTAAAGCACTGAATAGGCTTGTTCAGTTTTCTCAACTGTTTCAGACCCAATATCTCCATTTTAAAATAAATATTTTCAGCTCTGGCTGTTGTGGCTCAGTGGATTGAGTGCCGGCCTGTAAACCAAAGGGTGACCTGTTTGATTCTCAGTCAGGGCACATGTGTGGTCTGCAGGCCAGGTCCCCGGTGAGGGGCGCTCAGGAGGGAACTACACATTGATGTTTCTCTCCCTCTTTCTCTCTCCCTTCCCCACTCTCTAAAACTAAGTAAATCTTTTAAAAAATAAAATAAATATTTTCTACTTCCTCCTTTACTATTCATTGATGGTATGATTTACTTGTACATACAATCAGAGAAAAGTCAATATAATATCTTAATTTTAATATAAAAGGGACATAAAAGGAAAGTGATTTATAATAAATAATTATTTTGATACATAAATGCTGAGGTCTGAGTATTCTACAAGCCACAGTGAAGTGGTCAGAGGCTCATACCTCTGCGCAGAATCCCCGTGAATGGGAAGACCCAAGTGTAGACTGATAGACGACTCAAGCACCATGAGCAGCATTGTCAGTGGTGATTCAATTTCCTAAAACGGTGAACAACTCTTGGGAAAGTTCCGAAGTGAACAAAATACCATGGCCCTCAACCTTCATGGTGGTTTCATTCCAGGAAAATTTACTGCTTATTAAAAACATGCAAAAATATTGTGTCTTTAAATGTAAAATAGAGTTAGGCTCAGATAATCATGACCAGGCTTTTCACCTACATGCATGTCTGCTGGGACGCTGGAAAGCTGTGTGGGGCACAGAACAGCACGTGACTGAGGGAGTGTCCTGTGCATGGCAGGGTGTGTATCCTCCCTGGACACTGCATACTACATGCCAGTGGTGGCCTCTGATCAGGGAGGACAAGCAAAAACACTCCTTGAATTTCAACATAAAATTTCTGAAATATGGTGGCCATGCCGGCCCAGTCCATTCACATCTAAGAGGGGGGCTCAGGAGAGAAAATCTTAGCCTGGAAGTCGGGTTTGTCAGCTCCTAGTCTGCATGACCTGGTGCTCGTTGAGCCCTCAGTGGTAGCCATTGGTAGCCCTTGGATTGAAACTGACTGATCAAATCACACAAGTCATGCCATACACACACACACACACACACACACAGAAGCACAAATATGTATACTCACAGAAGCATGTGAGCACAACTTGATCCTCCTTTGCCTCTGCAGTTTTATTCCATATTGTTTCCCCCCCTTACATGTTATGCTTCCACCATGCTGGACTTCTCTCAGTTACTAGTGAGGGTTACCTCTTTTCTGTCTCAGGGCCTTGGCATGGACTGTATCTCCTAGTAGGCTCTTCTCTTACTCATTTGCCTATCAAACTCCTGCTGATTCCACATAGCCGAGCTTACAAGTCACTTCCTCAGAAATCCTTTCCCAGTAAAAGCTTGTTAGGTGATCTCATAGCACCCTGTATCTCTTGAACATACACTCATCAGAGCTTATGATTAAGTATTTGTGTGATTCTGTGTTTGATATCTGAAGCCTCCATTAGGCTATGAGTTCTCCAGCAGGCAGGAGCTTTGCTGGTTTTACTTAATACTGTACACCCAGCACACAGCATAGTGCCTGGGATGGGGTGGGTTCTAAATATTCACCGAACCCATAAGCAGATGAATGCTGTGTCAGCTGCCCAGAATGACTTTCAGATTAGCTGGGAGGCAGACACAGTAGGAGAAACAAAACTGTGGTTTTTCATGGTGAGCAGCAGCAATGACCCTTGGTTCCATTCTGTTGTGAGGAGACAGAGCCATGCTATTTGAGACAGCTTGTTTTGGCTTAATCATTTCAATGGGATTAGTTTTTAAAAGAAAACAGTGGAATAGAGGAGGCTAGAAGACACCACACTGTTTAGACCACTCAAGGCTCTGGCATCTCTCTAGAGCTGGCTTCCCTGCTGGAAGGGACTGGAGGCTCGAGGAACAGCTTTGACTTTCTAGGACTCAGCCCTACAAGAGATCTCACTGCATCCTTCCCCTGTTACTACCAATAACACCTTATGCCTGAGCAGCTCTTGGTATTGTGCCTTTTAAAGTGCAAATTTTGTTTCATTCTTTCCAAAACTTCAGTCCTTTGGGTACCATGTTCATTAATTTGGCATGCCTGCACACCACCAGTGCTACTATTTATTAATGTTTTCCTTTGAGTACATCACACCCTGACATTGATGCAGATTTTGGCTTCATCGTAAACACTAATCTGCATGAACTCCTGTATTTCTTAGGCTTAGTCTATTCATTCGGGAAGGACAGCTTTTCCTTCACAGTGTTCCTGTGGGGACACACGCCTAGACAGACTTCCTTACTGTCCTTCATTTGCTAATATTGAAGAACAGATAGGTTCATGAAGTTGCTCAAGGTCACACAGAATTATCAGAGGTAACAGAACAGGGATTCAGAGTGTCTGACTCTGGTTCTGTTCTCGGCTGTCCCTGTCACCCTAATTGAAACAATTCTTAATGGAGTTCTCCACCCACCCCAGCCATTCCATAAATCTGAACTGTTATGGGACTAACAATCACATCCCAAAACAAACTCTTCTGGAGTTTTTTTTCCCACTGAGTATATTGCATCCAGTGTATGCTGCTGGTATCTTGGGACAAGCACTTTTTAACTGCCTCTTCCCCATAATTTATAATGTGCTGACCAATCCATAAGCTATGTCCCATTAACAAATGCTGCATTCTTGTTTGTATTACTAGGGCATCACAGTTTTGATTGTGAATACTATTTTGATATATTCATGAGACAGGTGAATCTCTGCTTTGGAGGGACAATGTATTTTTTGTGTGGGTGTCTAATCCATCCATGATGCTGCTTCAGGGAGTATCCGGTGTGTCACCATCCCAGGGCCATAGGGACATTTCAGTGAGGTCGCAGCATGGTCCTGAAGCAGAGACAGCCCCTTCCTGATTCTGGAAGCTGCTGGCTTCTGAAAGATTCTCTACCATGCTGACAGTCAGCATATGCTGGCGTGATGTGTCCGGAATGATTGCAGAGTTGCTGCTTCTGTTCTTTAATCCAGTCCCTAATTTAGAATTAAGTCACGCACTTGAAACCAGGACCTACCATGACACGGTATACTGACTTAAGCTGCTTTAGATCTTCAACTCCAGTCACACTGGCACCCTTCTTCATCCCACTTGAACACATCTAGATCATGCCTCTCAAAGGGCTTGTGGCTGGCAATTCCCTCCATCTGGAATGCCCTTTCCCCAGTTCTGGCCACACCTGTTCTCTTCATTCTAACTCTTCAAAGACTTTCCCTGACCATCCTACATAAAATTATACTCCCAATTCCTCACCTCAATGACTTCCTAGCCCACTACTGGATTTATTTCCTTCACAGAACTTAATACTACTCCAAAGCAGTTATTTATGTTTTTACTATTTATTTATACATAAATAAATATATTTATACATAAATATATTTATGTACATATTTATTTATATTTATTATCTATCTCCCTCCTTGCCCCAGTAGAATGAAACTACCCTGAAGAAAGAGATGAAACCTCTCTTGGTTACCACTTTCTCTCCTAGGCTGTGTAGGGTGTTCAGTAAGTAGTTGCTAAGTAAGTAATTGCATGACTGTGGTCCAGTCACCACATGAGATGCCAGCAAAGAGCCAGGCTGCGGAAGCAGGTAGGAGCAGCCTTCTGTTATAATGTAGAAATAAGACCACTGGCTTAGCAGATAGATATGACTGGTTTCCAATTCTGCTTCTGCCTCTTCCTGGCTGTAAGCAACTTATTTAGTCCCTGCTCCTTATGTACACCAACAGTGAGTGAGGGCTAAATGGGTTGCAGTATATTGTGTGCCTGGTCCAGGGCCAGCCATTGTAATAGGGTTTCAGCTAATGTTAATGGACTTTTTCTTCACCTAGAAATGCCAGAAGAAACTCATGAAACCCATGACACAGCCTTTGTAACACATTTGACAGCTAATAAAGAACTCAGGCATCCTTATACTCAGTACAATCTGCTTAAGTACAACTGCCACACAATTTTCAAAAAGCAGTGACATTTTTGACACTTGGCTATTTTATGTAGAGTCCTGATTGGGTGTACAATCTTAAATCCACTGCCAAGGATCTCGTCTTTTGTGAATGACCTAGATGATAGAGGTGTTTCCTGCCTTGTATATTCAATTACTTGATGTATAATAAAGCCACATGCACTGTCTATACGTCCTTTGGTAGTTGAACATTATGTTCCTCAGGTGGCATAAGTGACTTTGAAGTACTTGTCAGCAACTGGCTTTCCTGGAACAATACTGTAACCATTCAGCTCACAGTGGCATTTTACTTCTAAAGCCCTTGTTCAGAATATTAAAAAGGGCACACTGCAGACTTCATTCCTTTGCTTCAAGGACTATGATTTTGTAAAGCTGGACCCTGTGGACCACTTAGGAGAGAGTCTCGGGTTCCAGCAAATGTTCAAAAATGGTTTTGAATTTTGTCCAGTGGTGTTAAGTTGGTCAGAAACTGTAACTATTGAGTCTGATCACAGACAGCGTGGTTCTCCTTCCTGCTTCAACCCAGATGATGGGCCTGGATTGATCAAACTGGATCATTCCATAGGACTTCTGAGGTCAGTCTAACCACTTTCTTTGTTAATCCATGATGGTGTTTTCATATTTACAAAAATCACTGCCATCTCTCAGATACAAACTTGGGAAGGGAAGTATTAGTTTGCTAGACTTTACCTGTATGAGCAAAATATTTGGTGAATTCTAAACTAGTTAAGATCTCTGGGTTCTTCTAATTATTCAAAGATAGCTGAATTTATTCTATCCAAAACTGGTGCCTGAGAGCAAGACACAGGACCTACTGGTGTTTGCCGAAAGTGGTTTGCCACGTTGACTGTTCCGACACCATGACTGTATGGTGCCCTACCTTGGTCTTTGGTCTGAAGATACAGTGCACAGAGTAAAGGGAGATGCTGGGGAACTGCGCAGGATGGCAGATGGGGGCCTGGAGCACTCTGTTTCTGGCTTCAGATTGTGACGACCCAATTGGGATTTTCTCAGATCTGTCCTCTTTAGGACTTTACAGATGTTGACAACAACTACTTTGTGCCACTTTTCTTTGAGAAGCAACAATAATAAGTTGAGTTTGGGGTTCTGACAGACCAGGTTATCCCAACCTCAACACTACTGATATTTTGGGGTTGGTAATTTTGGTGGGGGAGGCTGTCCTGTGCATTATAGGATTGGTCATAGAATCCCTGGTCTCTACCACCAGATGCCAGCAACATCCTCCCAAGTTATGACAACCAAACATACTTCTAGGTAGTGCCAAACATCCTGTGGAGGGAGGAGGTGGGGCAAAACTTCCCTGGTTGAGAACCAGTGACAGAGACCTAACCGTGAGAAATTATTCTGTGGTCACAATAAAACTTTGAGAGTATTCCAGCTTCTGGAGTTTCTTGGGAAATAGATTTTTGATAGGCAAAGGATGAACTAAGGGAAAAGGTGATAGAGGGTGGTACCTGAATGCATTTAACTCCTCTCCTCTGTCTTCCGTTCTCTCCTTTGTGTCTCTGTTAGTCCTCCAGCAGGGGAAAGGTAGGGTGTAGGTATGGAGAAACCTGGCTGAACTGGAGAAGCTGGAGTTGCAAAGCCCACTGCCTGCAGACCAAACTGGGGGAGGCTGAGGCTTGTAGAACTTCAAGCAATCCTGGTATTTAAATTCAGGCATCAGCAGTTTACTGTAGACAGCAGGAAGGTGGTTTTTGGAGGCAAGCAGGCATTTGCCAGGGCCCTTGGCAAAACTGCAATGTAGGCAAAGCTGTTTTTGCCATCACCTCTCTTTCTGAACACCACCCCTCCCCCAGCACACCCTGTCTCACTTTCTTTGCCCTCCAGGCACACTGTTGCCTGGCGCTACCCGCTGGCTGCTCGAAGTCTGCCTCATTCAGCCTGAGCCATCTGATTCATTACCTGCCCCTATTTTAACTCTCCTTCCCTGAATGCTGATTTCAGCTCTTTTGGGGGGTTAAGATTAAAGATTCAAATACTTCACACTAAGGGGAGAAGAGTCAAGTACGTTTAACCTACGCAGGGGATGTTCTGACTCTTCCAAGCTTGCTATCCTCTTTAAGAAGAAATTTTGGAACAACGGGCTTTGCTATGGTTTATTTAGGTTTCCTGAAAGGAGTACTGAGGCTGTCTAATTTCCAGCCACAATCTCCCTACTCAGCAATCATAACCTCTGAATTCCATAAACCAGAGCCTTAACTTTGAAAGGGGCTCCACACATGGTGAGCTGTGCCTTTCCCATAAGAAAAGATCCAAACTCCTTAGTCTGGCACCCAAAGCCTTTTACAATCTACCTTTCTAACTTCGTCTCCATTCATTCACTCAAATATGGGAAAAGGTGCACACAGACCTGGCCCCCACCTTCCAAAAATGCATATATGATGAGGTCTGTCTGGAAAAAGTCCAGCCATTGTTAATATAATGAGAATGGTTTGCCAACATCAGTGTAACCTGGCAGCCAAGGAGAGTGGACTGGAATGCACATGTGTGAACAATGATAACTTCACTGTACTAGTCAGTAGGGGCGGTAGATGCCATTGAGTGAGCATATCTATGTGTGGCCATTGTATTCAAAATGACTGAGTGAGTAGAGCAACAAGTCTGTATCAAATTTTGTGTTAAGCTTGAACATTCCTCTACAGAAACTACTCAGATGATTCAGAAGGCTGCAGTTATGGGCAACTGGAGATTGGCAGCTTCATCATGACAATGCACCCACCCATGCATCACATCTCATGCAGAGTTTTTTGGCAAAGCATCAAATCACCCAGGTGACTCAGCCCCTGTATAGTCCAGATTTAGTGGCCTGTGACTTCTGCCTTTTCCCGAAGCTAAAATCACCCTTGAAAGGGAAGGGATTTCAGACGGTTGATGAGATTCAGGAAACATACAACGGGGCAGCTGATGGCAATTGGGAGAACTGGGTGTGGTCCCCAGGTGCCTCCTTTGAAGGGGACTGAGGCATCATTGTCCTAGGTACAATATTTCTTGTATCTTGTATCTTCTTTCATAAATGTCTCTATTTTTCCAGAGGCTGGATACCTCCTGGATAGATCTCATAGTCCTATGAGGAACACACATAAGAAACCAGACAAAAACAATATGGTACCACATATTAACCCAGGGTATGTATAGGAGGCTTGGGAGCACCTTGTAGAAGGGATTAACCCCTCACTGTCTGATGTAGCAGAAAGTCTCATTTCCCTACTGTTTCCCTTTGCCTACACCTGGTGCACCTTATCATCCCTCTCTAGCTTTGGAGTTGATGGTCTGTCTAGAATGCCCTCTCATGATGTGTCTGAAAAACGTTTCATATCTTTTGTGATCCAGCTCAGCTGTTACCTCCAGGAGCATTTCTCTGACCGTACTTTGTCCTCTCTTGCTTTTATTTGCTTCATTACACTCCCTACCACCTGCCAGCCATCCACAAACAAAAATATGTTCTTTCCTTTGAGTGGAATCCTTATGCATTACCCCAAAGGAAATATGTATCATGCTGATTTCCAATGATTTGTTTACTTGTTAATCTTCCCCATGAGACTTTTCCCAAAGCCAGGGCAGTAACATATGCCTCTCTTTAATCCCCAGCTCCTAGCACAGTACCTGGCACACACATGTGCTCAGTTGATGTCACTGAGTGAACAAACCCATTCAAACTAGAATCTAGAAAATGTGATAACAGAGCAATTGCTTTATTCTTTGTTATATGACAACATGAGATATATCAAATATACAGAAGAGTTCATAAAACACATGTCTACTGTGAAATGAAAACACATATAACCACAAACCAGGTCAAGAAATAGCCTCTTCTGTTCTCAGCTCATCAGTGCATGTCATGTCCTGGAATTGAGTGTGTCACTAAGATGAAGACTCAAAATTCTGTATCTGACCTGAAGTTATTGGGGTCTTCTGCCTAGCATGTCTTCATCTTGATCCTCAGGTCTAATATTCTAGATACCAAATAGTTGGCCAAAAGCCAAGCAATTCAGTCACACATCACTTGGCAGACAAGGTCTTTTCAGATCTTGTGCAGAAAACTATTCGCCCTACTGGACAGCGTTTTGTAAAAGATCTTGGGCACCTTAGTTCCGTCTCCAAACTGAAGCTGCGGTTTGAAGCTTATTCGGACTCTGTCACATTTGAGAAAAGACAATTATTGTGTGAGTCCTGCTGGGATGGTCTGCTAACAGTTAACCTGTATTGAGATCAGTCTAGTTTTTGATGGCTGTTAGTACAGATGGGTTAAAGTCTTGCCATGTTATCAGAGAGGATGTACCCTGCTCTGCTTAGAGTGAAATCAGCCATCTGCTTCACGGTGTTCGGTCAGAACACTGTGCCTTTGGAAAGGCTGTAGTTACAGCGTGCACGGCCACCTCCTCCAGTGCGCACAGTGCGGTGTGGGCGGGGCTCTCAGCTTGGGTCTCCTCTGGTCCCACTGCTGGGCTCCCACTGCTGGGCTCCCACAGCTCTCCCGCTTCCTCAGCTGCCGCAGCAACCAAGGGCTTTCCCTCCTTTCCTCTTTCCTTCTCTCCCTCTTTTCCTTTCTCTCTTTTTTATAGCTGAACAACAAGTGATTTCTGCACATAGACTAGAAGGATGACTTGTCTAATGAGTATTTATTGAACCTAATTTGACTAAATTGCAGGGAGTTATCAATTCTAGGATTTCCTTTGAATTCACCTCTCTCTCTCTCTCTGAAGCATGACTCCATGATCATTACATTTAACTTAATCCAAATTCTAAATTCCTTTATAATGAACGTAATTCCTTTTCACCTTTTCTACTGAAAAAATTTTAATTTCGTTTTCTACATAGTCATTGAAATATTTTTTGATTGTGCAGAGCAGATATCAACCTCATTCTCTTTTTATTCCTTATTTGAAGGGGTTTAATTTAAGCACCAACTATTTTCTGACCACTGACCATGTGCCAGACACAGTTAGAGATGCTGAGGCTACAGCAGGGAACACGGTAGAGATGGCCCTGCTCTCGTGGAGCTGGCATTCCACAGCATTTTTATATTCTGGAACTGAGCTGTCCAGTAGGGTAACCACTAGCAACATGCAGCTATTTAAATTAGTTAAAATTAAACAAAATTAAAAATTCACTTTCTCATTCACACTGGCCACATTTCTAAGGCTCACTAGCCACATGTGGCTAGAAGCTGTAAAATCAGACAAAGCAGATCTACACCAGTTCCATCATCACAGAAGATTCTATTGCACAGGGATGTTCTGGAAGAATCTGCCAGGCCTACTAACAATCTGGGAATTTAAGAAATCCCTTGAGCAATACTGTTAGATGATTTATTATGACACCAGATTATGATTCCTTCATATACCAACCCCCTCTTTGAAAACACGAAGATTACACCTAGAGCCAATAAGTTTATTTTTATTTTGGGGACCTTGTTTTTATTTACAAGATGGTTAAATCCATGAAATAGGGTAGCATTTTGAAATGCTCATATATTCCTGTCTGTCTTTCAAGTGGGTATTGGCTTTGTACCACCTTAAGGGGATGGGTGTTCAAAATAGAAATAAGTGGAATTATAATAAAAAAATAAAGTTGATTTTCTGGCAAAACCTGCATTTATGGCCTGGGAGCTGTACCCACTCATAAAGCAGAGTGGTTTCCTTAGACACCAATTCAACAACAGACATCTTCTCCTTTGATCTGCTGTATATGAAGGGGCAGAACAATACTTTTTCTAAAAAAATAATTGCACAAAGCAGTGTCATCTTATGTATTTGGATAAAATGTCAAACAGGAAGTTGGTTCCACCCTGAACCTCTGGTTTCACATATTCCTCAACTGAAGTAAGGGGAGAGTGGCCAGTGCAGCAGCACGGCTGGAGGGTGCAGATGAGGGGTTAGCGAACTGCAGCCCACGGGCCAAACCTGGCCTGCCTCCTATTTTGGCGCATAAAGTTTTATTGAAACACAACCACACTCATTAGTTTCCTTTGTCATTTTGAGGAATTACAGTAGAGACTGTATGGCTACCAATGCCGCCTGACACGTCACAGAAGAAGTTGGTCGATCCTCACCAAGGTGATAAACTCTGAAAACAAGGACAGTGGTACACTGTACCAGTACACATCTTCCTGTTTCCTCACAGGGCCTGCTTGGTGCAGAGGAGGGATTTGAGAAGGACGGTGGAATAAAAGATTCTAAGGCTGGAATAAACTTTGCGGCTTCATGAATGACATCTTCAGTGACTCCTAGGAACACAATGTCTTGAGTTAGAGCCGTTCACTTCAGGTGTTAGAGAACTACAGCGCAAAAAAAAAAAAGGTACAGCGCAAGTAAGTTTCCATCGTTTGTAATGAGAGGGAGAATCTTGTCAATACAGATGACTAGATCAACCATCTGCTTTATACAGACATACTTTGTTTTATTGAGCTTCACTTTATTGTGCTTCACAGACGTTGACATTTTTTACAACTTGAAGGCAAGACCTTCCACCAGCAAAAATATTATGACTCACTTTACTGTGAGATGCGCTTATATTGTGGTGGTCTGGCACTGAACCTGCAATATCTCCAAGGTATGCCTGTATATAATCTGGGTGCCCCATGGCCTCCTACCCTGCACTGCAAGGAAGGTCCCTGGGCTTCCAGCGCACATGAGGTCAGGTTGTATCTCAGAGGCCTGAGTGACTGTTTTAGGCTGGGTTCTTCTAGGGGTGACCCTTAGCAAAGGATCAAGTGAAAGTTATTTGTTAAGGCAGCGCTCAGAAGAGAAAATGGGTAGAAAGTGGAGGAAGTGGACTGGGTGAAATTCCAGGTCTGAGCCTTAGTCTGATCCCATAGGGCTTTCTGGAGTATGAATTGCACCTCACATTCAGGAAGCTATTCCGCAGTCCTGAAGGTAGTAGTTTTTCCCACGTAAGCAAGAGATAAGGAACCAAGGCTTTTATATGCTGCCCACCATTTCCTTCCCAACAGGCATCGTCAGAGTACAGATGTCCAAGACGTACAAAAACTCTCAGGCATGTGAGGCTCTCTGGGTAGTGAAGAGGCTCCAGCTGCTCAAGGGCAACTGTATGAAGGTCACAGCTAACAGCCCTCAGCAACAGAGCACACAGAAGCTGGAGAATGGGTGCGCAACTTTGGTAAAGGGCGATGAGAGGGGATCTGAGAGGCACACTAATGGCATCAGCAACGTGCCAGACTGGATGTCTTCTTCACTAATGTTTACATGTGATTTGGATTATATGCCATTTTGAATTATCCATGTCATTTCTATGATATGGGTCCTCCACTGTGCTATGGAATCTTCTTCTTTTCCCTCATCATTTTCCTTCAAAAGAAAATTATGTTGGTATAGGAAAAAAGCCATTTTTGTTCAAAGTCTCTTTTTTTATGATTATAAAGATAACATTTAAAAAGTCTCTTTAAGACTGTATTATTTATGCTGTAACATCTCTTGGTGGAAATAAATCCCGTAAATTCTCTTCTTGCCTTGTGGAATGGTATTTCTTTTATTTGACTTGAGTCTACCACTTTCATACTTCAGAGGATTCTTGGCTCCAGTTTACTGGGATTTGGGGATCCATTTCATGTTTACTTTGTCCACAGAGAATCACTTTGGAAGCCCGTGGACTTCAGGCATGGTTGCTTTCATCTTGCTTAGTGAAGAGCTCTAATCTGCCTGGTCTCTCCTCAGACTGCATCTTTTCATTAATTCCCCTGATTAGTTTGGCTGCTCTGCTCCAGCTCAATGTATTTGTTTTCTTTGAGGGACCGTGATCAGTATCATACGTGGTGTCCCAGGCACAGATTCACACCACAGCTTCGCATTAGCCCCTTCTGTTTTGTTTTTTAAATGCTATTCTAGATGTTTTCTAACATATTTCTTTGTTTTTGTGTTTTTACAGCTTTTATGTATTTATTTTTAGAGGGAAGGGAAGGGAGGGAAAGAAACATCAATGTGTGGTTGCCTCTCATGCACCCCCTACTGGGGACCTGGCCTGCAATCCAGGCATGTGCCCTGACTGGGAATTGAACCAGCGACCCTTTGGTTGACAGGCCGGCACTCAATCCATTGAGCCACACCAGCCAGGGCATGTTTTCTAGTATCTTTTTGGGTTGAGTTACACACTGTGAAGTTGTTTCCAGTGTTCAGTCTACAGTGATTACCTTTCCTTACCTGTAGTTGACTATATTTACAGTGTCTAGGTAGAGTATGAAGCATTACTGTTTTTTTAAAATGCTCACCTGAGCATATGTTTATTGACTTGAGAGAGAGAGAGAGAGATGTCAGAGAGAAACGTCAATCAGTTGTCTCCCATATGTACCCCAACCAGGGATCTAGGTATGTGTCCTGACCAGGAATCAAACCTGCAACCTTTTTGGCTCCAATGAACTGAGCCACCCAACAAGTGTTGGAGTATTATTGTTTTTCAATGACTAATTTCATCTTAACATGCTCATAGTAAACATTATTTCTACTTTTCTGCTGGCACACACATGAAACCTTTCTGAAGTCTCTCACTGTTGGCTTAGTACTCAGAATTGCCATAAACCCTACTTTCTTCTCTAAATCTCGCAGACTCCCATTTTTAGATCACTTTTGCATATGCTGAACAGGACAAGTGTCAACATTGTTTTTATGGCAATCATGCTGATTTGTCTCTACGGAGGGATACACATTTTTTAGACCTTTTTCGCCCAGTGATAAGTTAGTTCTTCATAGGTGGCAAAATGGTTCCAACAACTAGATGGGAAGTCAACTTTTCTCTGCCAAGTACAACTTTTTGGGAAGTGGTTTGGTGCTCCTTTGAGAAGGTTTTGAGAATTTTAAATATATCCCTTTTGCTGATGCCTTATTTTCCATAGGGTTATGTAAGATTTACTATCTGCAATAGTGTCAATAATAAAAATAAAGAACAAAGATATGAGCAAGTCTAGAAAAGGTTAGAGAAAAATGGAATATCCCAAGCTGATCATAAGAGCTCATTCTTCTGAAAGGTGATGAGTAATGCTTCTCTGGAATCACAGGCCACTGCTGATTGCAAAAGGAAAGCCACCTCTGCGATAGAGACTTCTCCAGCCATCTGGTTGTTCTGCACCACTACACAAAGTCTAGAGTTCCACCCTTTTAGGGTACAGAACAGTCTGTCCCCAGTACAGTCTTGGAAACCTGAGCGAAGGCTACTCAGACTGCCTCCGAGGCCTAGATACATTAGCCTCATCTAGCCTCTTACGCTGCTAGGGTTCCAGTCTTCATCTACCTCATCTGCCTCAGAACTCTGGAAAACTTATTCCCACAACACTTCCTTTATCTATCATCCTTTATGCTTACAATGCAAGCTGTTCTGGTCAACTATCCTCCCCTATGCTACTTGCCCTCATACGGTGCTGGGCTTTCTGCCCACTGAATTTTCCCGTCATTTCTCCCTTTCCTCCCTTTCTCCAGAGCCTTCTCACACTCCCTTATGATTGGACAAAAACTCCACTGCTTTCTCCTACTTGCATAAGCCTACTTTCATAGTTTCTTGCATTAACCAAAACCCATTTTGCAGGAAGACACCACCTCCCTGTAACCTTCTCAGATAAAAATTGTACATTCTTGTACATCCACCATTGTGGTTCCCATAAATAATGTTTACATTCTCAGTGATACTCTCTGCCTCTTGTAAATCACTGCTTTTCCTTCTTGTGCAAAGAGCCCTTTCTCCTCTGAGTTTCAGGTCATCCTGATCAGAGTCTTCTTGTCAATATCTGTATTGACAAACACAGAAGAACCTATGTTTGAGATGCTTAATTTCAATTCCAACATATTCTAGAATCCATTCTCATAGCCACCTCTGGACCTTATCATTAACCTAAATTTTTCCAACCTTTAATTCTGAATGGCAATTTACCATTCTCTGACCACACTGTTTTATCATCACTACCCATAGAATTCTTAGTTCTCAGTGCACTTGGTGCTCAGGCTAGACCTCCAGTCCTTTGCTCAGTTTTCCCCCTAGGCACTTACCGACAATATACCTTTATTTCCTTCTCCCTTCATCTTAGATCTCATAAGGCATAACTGTAAGAATACTTGCAAACATCTTCAAAAAGCCCAGTCCCCTTTCTTTCTACCATACTGACACTACAATGCTTTCCTCTTAGATTAATCCAAATATTTGTTTTTCCTGATATGGGCTGCTGAATCTTGACAGAAAACAGACAACCTAACTATGCAAATCGGTGGCCCTAAGCAATTCTTTGACAGTACTGAGTCAGCGACTTCCCTGAGTGGTAATTATAAAACTTTAGAGTAGTTCTCCTTATCTAAGGTTTCACTTTCTGAGGTTTTAGTTATCTGTGGTCAATGGCATCTCAAAAAAATTAAATGAAAAATTCCAGAAATGAACAATTCATAAGATGTGAATTGAGCTCTGTACTAAGTAGCATGATGAAATCTTGCACCATTCTACTCTGTCCCACCCAGGATGCGAATTATCCATTTGTCCACTGTGTCCATGCTATATACCCTCCCCACCATTGGTCACTTAGTAGCCCTCTCAGTTATCGCAGTGCTTGTGTTCAAGTACCCCTACAGTAGCCTAATGCTGCTATGTCACGATCCCTACGTCATTCATCTCACTTCATCACATCACGCAGGCACTGTATCACCTCATGTCATCACAAGATGGGTGAGTACAGTACAATAAGATTTAGAGATAGAGGGAGAAGAGAAAGAGGAGAGAGAGACCATTCACAGAACTTTTATTACAGTTATAATTGTTCTATTTTATTATTAGTCATTCTTGTTAATCTCTTACTGTTCTTAATTTACAAACTAAACTTTATCATAGGTATGTATGTCTAGGAAAAAACACAGTATATATAAGGATTCAATACTATTCCCAGTTTCAGGCATTCACTGGGGGGTCTTGGGAAAGTATCCTCCACAGATGAGTGACTACTGACTCTTCTTCTCAAAGCCCCACTTCATCAACACCCCTGCATACATGTATAACATTTCTCTCCCTCTTCCCTAGTAAATGCTTTACCTTGATACTCCTCTACTCTTAAATCACTGGAATTGGCTTTTGCAGTCACCACTGAAGTGATTATTCTCTAGCTAAAGTCACCAGTGGCACCCCAAAGGTCAAATTGAATGGACTCTTCTAAACATTTACGCAGGTGGACTCTTATCTTGCATTTGACACTACTACTCCTCCACTCCCAGTGTTCTACTCTGGACTTCTCTTTTCTCTCTACTTATCTCCCTGGCAAGTCTGCCCCCTTCCATAGCTTTAACTCATAGTTATATTCTTGATCCTCAAATCTATATCTCTAGTCCAGCTCTTTCTACTTAGCTCCAGAGCTTTATATACAAAAGAGCCTTCTTCATGGTGTTCCTGGCATTCCCAAGGGGACCTCAAATCAATCCAACGGTAACTGAATCTCCTACCCAACCCCCCACCCTTCCTCTTTCCTGGTTCTCTATATCAGTAAGTGATACCACCTTTTAGACTAAGCCAGAAACCTTGCGGTGACCTTCAACTCCTCCATCTTAAATCCTTATCCACTTCGCCCCCACCACCTTCTGCACCATCTGACTTCTGTCCACGTCCTTCTGATTTTACCTCCCTAAAGTCTCTTGTAGCTCACCACCTCTACCCATACTGCTATTGCATTAGCTAATGTCCTCTCACCTACCATCTCAACTCCTTTTATGGACCCTTGCAGTTTTGCTAAAACATATACCACATTATGGAACTACCCAAGCATGGAGTATAAGTCCTCCAAGATCTAGGCTCTTGTCTCTCTCTTCAGACCCATCTGTCCTGCTTCCTGCCTTCTGCCTTTCATCCTACAGTCAGCCATATTCAATTACCTGCTGTGCCTGGAACTTGCCATAGTAACTCTCAGTTTGAAATGCCATTGTTCTCCTTCATACCCCTCTTCTCCTTTCTGCCTAGCACATGTCTGCTCATATTTCAGGGCTCAGCTCAACCTTCTCATTCTTTGCAAAGTTTCATCTATTGTGTCCCTAGTCTCACCCCAGAAGTACTGACTACTTTCATTTGGGGGCTCCATCTCCACCTAATACTGTCAACATTGGGTCGACTCTCCTGGACTGTAAGCTCCTTGAAGACAGCATCTCTGTCACATTTATCTCTGTATCTCTGGGTTCAGCTCATAATAGGACAACAATAAATATCTATTGAATGAAGAATAAACAAATTAAAAATGGAGGCCAACCTGTGTGCAAAGGCTAAATGAATGTTATGATAGTGAAACAAATGTTGGTCGCAGTGGCATACAGAATCATCACAAAGGCCTGTCTGCAGATGGCTCTGCCATTTGTGAAGCCACCAAGTCTCATCTGCATTAGTAAACAAGTCAGGTAGGTATTCCTTAGAATATAAGCTGACTTTCAGGGACAGAAGATGGGGGTGGTGCCTCATATTGGCTTGCTTCCTTAGCAATTTGTGAAAACAAAACCCAGCAAAACAATTCACCCCTTTCCCAAAGTTGGCACTGTCTCAAGTTTTTCTCTTCCAAAATACTTTCTCTGGCCAGGCAACACTCCCCACGCGATAGCTGTTAGGCATTAGTGTGCTCTGAATCCTGTAGAGAAGGTCAGTCCTGAATACCAAACAGATGCAGAGCCCTGGAGTCTCACAACTGAAGTGCATAACAATAGCCATCTTCTTTGTTTGTGCTGTTCTAAGTTGCATCACAAACAGGCATATTTTAGACATTGGCCTTGAGTTATTTTAATTTCCACACCTGAAGTGAGGAACAGATAATTTGAGGCAGAAAAGTAATGCAGGAGAGGGTTTTAGCTTTATATGCTCATATACACTCCTTGTTTTCCAACAAAAACAACACTTTAAATCCAGTCAACCTCATAGAGACAGCAAGGGTACAACAGAGTGAGGATTTCTTTTTTTAATAGCAAAACTTTTGTACTAATTAATGAAGTAGAGCAGAACCAAACCAAAACAACTAAAAAACCCCTCACTCCAGATTACCTATTTTTTTTTTCAGATGGAAAGCCCTAGGCAGCAAGAGAGAAGAAAAAAAGTTGACCCATGCATTAAGTAGATTGGCTAGTTAATTTAGTGCAAGTGGAAACAGCCAAATAATATGAAGTTGTTATGGTAGAAAGTAGTGCTTTCACATTACTACCCAAACTTGTAAAAATACTCAGAGAGGCAGAAAGAAGGACTAAATTTAGACCCTGATTTAATGCATTCAAGAGCATGATTCATCTTCCCCTTGTCCTGGTATGGCCTAGGGAATCATACCACAGGCAACACAGGAGTATCCTGTAAATAAAGAGTAGTCTCATTCATTCAGAGGCTCAAGGAGGCCAGGGACACCCCATTTTTTCTGCCAACAAGGGTATACTTCCAGGTACCCCCCACACCAAAACAGAACCAGGTTTCTCAGCTGGCGAAAGGCCATCAAATTTTAGCTTTGTTCCGGCCTTGGCATGAATGTGCTGGAAATTTATTTTGCTGCTCTCTTCTCTGAGTGGCTTTTTCCCCCTCAGGCTCCAGTCGGATCCTGAGCGGCTCCCACTTTAATGAGATGCCCAAACGAATGTCATCATTTGGTAGCAATGCACTGAGCAACCTGCAGCCCAAGTCGCCTCGCAGAGGCCCATAGGTTGGGTCTGGAGAGTTAGTATTTTATACAACAAACACCTGAGATAATTATGGGCCATCGAAAAAACAAAACAAAATGAAAACCAACCAACCAACCAACCAATGAGCAACAGCAAGTTCAATTCCCAGGAGTTCATCAGGTGCTGGACAAAGTGTCCAGACAGAGCCGACACAGCTGTCCCTGCCCTAGTTTCACTATCTGCTGATTCCAACCAGGTGTCTACAGTCACTTCTGCTCCCACCACCAGAGCAAACATTTCAGCCTGTGCGTCTAATTGAGATTAAAGCCAGACTATCATTTGTGCTAACTCAGTGTGGTTTAGAGGTTAAAAACACCTGTCATTTTGTGAGTATACTGTGACTCCATTCTTTTTTTTTCTTTTTTTAGTCTGGAAGCACATTTGGAAAATAACCTTATAAGTCTTATTCTAGCTTTTTTGGCCTTACTGATAGTCTCTGGGTTTAGGAAAATTACAAAAAGAAAATGTATACTGAAAAAACCCAACCCTAGGACCCCATATATCCACAGACATTCATCCCAATCAGGAAAGATTATTTCTGAAAATATGAAATGGGTTCAGCAATTTTGCAGTTAAAAACAAAAAGATATACAGCGCGTGCATTACGTTAGAAATGAGTTGCTCTGCGGTGTGTGTGAATGAGCAGCACTTGGAGCAGCCCACAGGGCACACCACAGCACGGGCTTGGTAGACCCTGGGCAGGTGTGCGTCCAGGCGGATATGAGATCCCATCAGCCTGAACACATGCTTCACAAACCAACCTGGCCACGGCACAGAAAAGAGGCAAGCCACGCAGGGCAGCACAAAGATTTGTACCTTTCTCAAACAGCTTGGTACTTGGGTCTCCCGGGCAGCTCTGAACGACCAGGCGGGGCAGTTACCCAATCCCTCTTGGGCACACCCAGTGCCATCGCGTGAAAATTGAAACATTTAGAGAATAGGAATAGTCAATGACCTTGGCCAAATGTGATGACATATTTGGGGGCATCCTTCTATACCCATTTGAGAAAGGACAAATAGTCTTTAGCACTCTAGACAGAAACTGGCTGATTTAGCTTAGAACAGTGGCTACCACTGTAGCCAATTTCAGAACATCCAAAAGGAAGTGGCTGGGGGAAGGTGTCACGAAGGTTGCATCCAAGGCTGGGTCAGTTACATACTGGGATCAGGGGTAGAACGTTATTCTCGCACACATAGAGCACCGCAGATCTAGTCAGCAATGTGGGAAATCTGTTTTCATACTTCACTCACACAAAACACCTCTCTTCTTTCTCTGGGGGGGTTTCAAGTTCTAAACTACAATCAGCCCTTCTTTTAAAATAACAATAATCGATCCTCTTATTCAGCCGGATGGTGGTGTTTGTTGCACTAGGCTGGGTTCATAGTACAACATCAATAAATGGCCACTTGTAGAGGTACAGACAGAATCCCATTCATAAACACACCTACACCTTCCTCTTTCTCCCAACCCAAATGTTATATCATCAAAACACCCATGGGCGCTTAATCTCATTTTGGGGAAAAAAATTAGAAAAGGCAAAATAATGTAAGTGGTAAAGCAATTTCTTGGGGGAAAATAGTACATTTAGTTTCTGAGGAGAATGATTGTCGGTAGGCGTTTTAAGTGTCGTCTTGTCTCAAGGAACCATTTGAAAGGAGGATTCCAAAAGAGCATCCCCCGGTCCCTGCAAAGCTGTCTTGGTGAAGGCTGTACATTGTCAACCAAAGATATTTCATCTGGGAGAGGGAGTTAAAATTCTTCCTCAGTGAGTTGGCTAAGTCTTGTGAAATGAATATTTGTTCCAATTAGGTGTTCCAAAAAGCCTTCTTGCCTCAGATAACTCATTTTGGGAAGGAACGGATATTTGTTCAAAATTCACCATGGAAGGGAAAATGACATAGTGGTATGTTCCGTTTCCAGTGGACACGTGCTCTTCCCAGGCCTGCGGACTCACAGTCCGGTGCTCTGTCCTTACTTGTCTGGTCTCGGTCCTACCTGGGACTGGTGGGGATGGAAGAGGGGGCTGACTAGTCTCTGCTCCTGCTCTTGATAAGCTATACTACCTGGTTATGTAACCCTAATCCATGTCCACAGTCCAGGGCTCAGATGGCTGGCCTGTCAGCAAAAAATGTCTGAAAAATGTTAATTCAACAATGTTGGAGGGATGTTATTTCTAGAGCTGAAGTCCTCAGGGAAAATGAGAAATCGTTGCTCTTGGGATTCAACTCTTCCACACTGAAAGATATTTCTTTTCTGATGCTTTCATCCCAAACAACTTCCCAATGCCTGGTATGCCCTGACATTTGGTCCAAATAAAATTCTGGAACCAATTCCTAGGATACAACTATCTTCACACTCTATACAACAGGAGTGTTTATTATGGAAAATCAGTATCTATCAGGGCTTGAAACATCAGGGGCCTGCTGCCGCTGTTGCTCGCTCCCCACACTGAATCACTTCATTATATAGATACTATTTTATTTTTGGCATTTACAGCAAGCAACTCAGTTTATAACCTAAGGCATTTTCCATACTTTCAGGCAATGAACACTAACTTCTTTTGAGTCTCAAAAGCACATAATTTAAGACAGTGGGAAAAGGGAGCTGGAGACTACTTTCCAGGGCAAGGAAAACACCACGCAGATGTTGGCCCTCACTCTTGAATTCTGATGGTGAAATTGAGAATTGTTTATTTGTTCTGAAGTCAAACCCAAGGAATTTATTTTTTACAGACTGGGGTAGGGGTGGGGCATAGTGATGTAATATATTACTAATATTGAAATAGTCAACACATGGCCCTAAGGGTTTAAATCCCTAAAGAATTTCAATCTTGTTAAAGGGTTTATTTCTTGATCAAATTTGGCATACCAGATGTTGATTCGTGTCACAGAAAAGACGTACCTGAGGAAACACCCGAGGACGGCTTTGCTATTGAAATTGCATATTCACTTTCTGTAATTGTTTTTTGTTCCTTCAAGATAACAAGCTAGGAATTGGTCCTCTATCTTGAGCCATTTATTGAGAACAAACAAATGAACTTGGAAAAGACATGACCCAATTGAAGTTAAATACCTGACTTTGGTGTATGAGAATCATAAACTTGCTTACGGTCTATCTGGTCCGCAAACACTTCCCCATAAATCATCCAATAGGGCATGTAGAAGATGTTCTTGGCCAATTTCCATGATGGTTCCTCATTGGGAAAGAGAATGGCTTGCCTGGCAACCCCAAAACTCATCAGCACCACCAGCATGATGATGACAAAGTACATCATGTCTATCATCTGGAAGGGTGGGGAAGCAGAGGGAGAAACAAAAGAAAACTCACATGATTGAGTGTCCCAGTGACAATGACATTGATGGAAACCTCTGAAGGAGGCTCATGATTGATAATGCTCGTAAGGGAATATTTAGATAGAGAACTGTGTCCTGATAAGAGGACGCTTGGTCCATGTAATCTTATCAGTAACTCAAAAAACATTTTAAAAAACCTCAAACACATGCCCAATGAAACCCCTTCACTTTCCATTGTTGTCTGTGGGCCTGTCAAGATGAGACCTGAGAGTCAAATATTGTAAATACAGGAGTTTGGGTTTCTATACAAATTTAGTACTAACTTTTTCTCTGCTCCTGGGAGAGGCAATTTCCCTTCTTGGGTCTCTTTCTTCTTAGCAAAATTGGAATTGGGATAGTTGAACTATTTCGAGAACTACTGTAATGCCATAAATTCTCTAAGTTCTGAAAAGCTAATGAGGAAGTGGAAAGCTCAAGAAAATAATCGTTTGTAAACACAGCTCAGACAGCAGACATCCAGCACCTGTTGTGTTACCCTTGTGGCCCCGCTCATCGTGAGGTGTTCTACAACAAGCCCGCCTCACAAAGAGCCACTTTTTCTGCACTTTCGTCTCCTGCAGCATATCCTATCAGTATGAAGGGTGTTTGTTCTCGTAGGCATTAGAATCAGGTAGCCCACTCCTGTGCCTGCTGTTGAAAGGTTGGATTTTCATCCAATTACATTGGATTTACATCCAATTGAATTCTCTTGACTGTAGTCAAGTACAACGTCTTCTCTTGTGCTTTTTTTTGGGCTTGTTTTCATGACCCATGTTATTTGGAATCTGTTTCTTATATGACAGATTACTTTCTTTTTATCACCAAAAATAGATGAGGATGTAATAACTATTATTTTACCTCGTCAGAACCCTTTGCCTTCTTCTTTTATAAACATTTTGGACACAGAGGTAGATGTCTTTTCCTGGCTAGGGTGATCATGGTACCTTACCCTCTGGCAACAGCAGTGATAGGATGTAAGCATGTTACACAAGAATCCAACGAGGACCTCTCTTTGGATACTTTTCAACTGAAGCTGGGAAAGAGATGCCCTCTTTATCTCTCTCTAATGATGTTAATTCAGAGTGTTTGAGGCTACGTGCCCCCCAAGTGATCAGAGTGAATGAAGCAGATATGTGAGAGAGAGTGAGAGAGAGTGAGCGCATGTCCTGACAGTGGTTGACAGCCTGACTGCAGTAGCCATTAAGGCCAGTTGCATCATGCCCAGGTATAAATCAGTGCATCCCTCCTGGGCTTAAGCTAGTTGGAAATTAGTTTCTCTCCTTTGTATCAAACCATCTAATACAGAAGACTATCTCTTGGATACCAAACTTCCTGAAGGAATGTTCATCCACAAAGAAAGACCATTGATAATCTTATCAATGATAATAAAGACTTTCAATGGAATATATTACAAGGTGTCTGTTATTGGAATTTAAATATTTCAGCCTTTCTGTTTGCGTTAGGGTTCTGGGGGCTCAGTACATTTTAGGTCAGTTTATTAACTTTCGTGGTAACTTCAAAATCCATCTCTCAAGGACTGTATGACTTTGAAATGAAATAAGAATCTCTCAAAATGTGACATTAAATTCATATTTGTTCACTCTCCTTAAAATACATGCACTAGTTAATTAGTTATTCCTTTCACCAGTTAGTGGCCTCAAACTCTCATGATAGGCAAGCCAGCTGCATTGAAACAGTTTTATGGGAAATGGGTCGGCTTCTCGTCTCTGCTTTCTTTTTTATTTTGTAAAATTCTTTCATTATTTATTTACAAAAAGTTCTACCAATGAAGGAACGCTAATGGATTTTTCATGTTATGTTTATTTAGATTGACTAAAAGGTGGTTGGGGAGAGAAAGGTGTGTACTCAGGAGATTTAGGGGCTAGTCTGACCCAAGAAAACTCAGTCAGTAAATACAGCAACTGTTCCAATTTCTCAGGACAGTTTTCATTCAGATTGATTGTGACATTTGTCCAAAGGGTCACAACAATCAAGGAGAAGAAACATTCTTCCCAAACACTCAATTTCATATATTTCAAAGACATCTGCTTCCATTTGAATACCAAAATCTGCTGGAGTGGAGTGCAGAAACGGAACATTATTAGTGAGGACCGGGGCTGGCTACATATACTTTTAAAGCTAAATTGTCCAGCTGGTTCATTATTAAGAGACCTGATTCTGTCTCATTCTTATAAAAATTCTTCATTGTGTTTTAGAGAGAAGCGCACACACTGTAGTGGTTAAGCATGTGCTCTCAGGTGTCAGCTACCTGAGATTTTTCACCTTGGCCCTATTAGCAAAAACACCTAGGTGGTCTTAATCTTGTGGGTTTTTTTCATTTTTGAAATGGCAATAACAACAACAACAATAATAATGCATATTGTTTTGTAAGGATTAAATAAGATAAAATATGAAATGCTTGATGTGGGTAATTTTTAGTAAATGTTAATGTATTATTACCATGGGGGTTGGAAGGAGGGCAGGCTGTGGAGTCAGATGGACAGGAGTGTGAATCCTGCCTTTGTCCCTTGCCCGGTTTCAGTTGATTCCATTGTTAAATGAAGACACTAAAACCTATATCATGGGGTTGTAATGATCATGTCTGACATGGTGTTTGGCACATTATAAATGATAGCTATTATTATTGTTGTTCTTATTCTGCGATATATAAGTGAGCTGTGCATAGGCTTAGAGAATGTCACTGAGAAGTGGTGTCCTGGATTTAAAGATCAACTGGAATCATACTGGATCAGTATTGTATTCAGGCATCTTAGCAGCTGACTGTCCCTAGACTACAGGCACAGTTACTTGGCAATTTTTAGTACTGAACAGGGACTCTAATTTAATGTTGAGGGACTTTGAGTGCAATCACATCTGGGCATATTTTGTTGGGCTTCCAGCCTGGCAATCCATCTGGCTTCCTGATAAATTCTATAGGCACATATTTTACCTACCTTCTGCATCAGTGACTCAGTTATTGAACTAATTATCTTAACAACCCCAATGAGAACAAAGCCTCCAAATACACTCACTT
Organism: Trachops cirrhosus; assembly: GCA_028533065.1. Taxonomy (NCBI): domain Eukaryota; kingdom Metazoa; phylum Chordata; class Mammalia; order Chiroptera; family Phyllostomidae; genus Trachops; species Trachops cirrhosus. The sequence continues at coordinate 42,545,973 of CM052540.1, read as the reverse complement.
TCTACTTATTCTTGACTGATAAGTGAAGTCATTCATAAGTTAGAAGGTAGAGTAAATGCAGTACATCTCTCTCACTTGCTGCATAGTAAGGTTTAATTCTAATAAAAACTGGGGATAATTGTGCCATCATTAAAATGATAGGTGTGAATTTTAAAATAATCTTACTGCTTTAGTTTGCCTTTAGTAATTTCAACTATTTAAATGCCACCCAATCTTCTAAAAATAATATATTTGGTTTGTATGGGTCTTTTAAGGTTTTATTTATTGAAATAAAATAAGGTAACAATCAATTAGAATAAAACAGCCAATCAGATTATGTAATCACCTAATGCAGTGGTTTTCAACACAGGGCAATTTTACACCCGCTACCCGCACCCTGGCACATATGGCAATATCTGGAAACATTTTTATTTTGTGTGTGTTTGTGTGTGTGTACGTGTACATACTACTGGCATCTAGTGGGTAGATGATGCTGCTGAGCATCCTACAATGCACAGGATAGCCACCCAGAACAATGGATTTTCTTGTCCAAAATATCAGTAGTGTCAAGATTGAGAAAACTTGGCCTAGTTTTGCAGCTACAGTTCTTCACTTTCATTGGGTCCCTGTAAGAATCCATTTGAGAATCTCATGGAAGCTTCTCCTCCCTGTTCAGAAAATTCATATACTCACACATTTTTATATATAACCTGGCTGGAGGGTTTACAGATCCTGTCTTTTAAATGTCTTCCATAGACTCTAAGTTGAGACTCTCTGCTTTTAGACATAGGAATTTTCACCACAATTGCAAATTTATTATTAAAGTCCAAAGAAGACTGTATTGTAGGCAGTATAAGAGAGTAAGATTTTTTTTTCCTAATCCAAAGTCCCCATTTGAACTTGGATTTGGTTTTGGGATTCAGTCTAACTCAAACTTGTTTAATTTAAGTTTTTCCCCTCTAGAATAGGTTTGGGATATTTTCCCCAAACAATACTGGCATTATAAATAGCAAGCTTTTGTACAAAAGCATTAGGAATAGAGCAGAATAATTATGCTTACCAATTTCTCCCCTTATCATTGCATTTTAACAAACATAAAGAAACATAATAACAGATATAATTTATCAACTACCAACTATAAGCCAGACACTACGGCTATTTAACGTGTCATTTCTTATCATCACAACATCCTTACAAGATATGCATTTATTGGAACTACTTAAGAAGTGAATAAACTGAGTTTCAAAGAGGTTAAATGAATTGCCAAAGGTCCCATAATCCTATCCTTTTGGATTCAAGTTCTTGCTCCCTTTGCACAAATTTGTGAGTGCTTTTGTAGGCAGAGTCTTGGTTCTTCAAGATTCACTTTGGTAGAGTCACACACACTCACACACTAGTAATAAATGCTGATTTGTTGACTGAAAGGTAAACAGCAATAACATATATAGTAAAACTTGAGGGAGAATGATAAAGAACATCTACTGATAAATTATGGGTTTCAAATGGAAGTGGCATAGAAGTTATTAACAAAATGGTTTTTCAATAAGAGGTGTTTGCCATTGTAGGATGGATCACTTGGTTTTTCTACAAATGTCCAATAAAGGTGAAGTAGAGGATACACTCATAACAGTGGAAGAACACTGATTTAAAAAGAACAGCCCAGATTCTGATTCTTCCTCTTGTGAGTTTGGGGAGGGAGCCAATTCAGCTGGGCACTGCCAGGTCCACACTAGCTGTAGGAGGGCTCGGTCCTCGTGGAAGAAAACTGGAAACCAGTGTCATCAAGAAGCATTGGAAGAAGCCCACAGCCATGTTGGGGAAGCATATTAGTTTGCCACTTGGGGATCCTTTTTAAAGAATAAGATAAGTAGGGCATCATTCTGGAACCTAGTTTTTAACAGACATCTTTTTCTTGTAGTGTAACAAAATGCATGATATATTGGTAGAACTTAATTCAAGTACAACCTTATAACTGCATTCAAATAAACTATGTTTTTCTTCCCTTTGCGTAGAGAAAGGCATTTTCCTAGCACTTCATTTTTAAAAAGCCAAGTTAAAAGTCTGTTAAATATTTGGAGTGGAGACTTTTCCAAGATCCAGCAAAAATATAACCTCCATGTGAAACCTTCCCTGACCTACTTTCTCTTTGCTATGTTCCTGTGGTACTTTATACACATGTCAATGACTGCACTCTCATGCTGTATGCTAATTATCTCTCTCTCATCTCCAGTCTATGGAATGAGCACCTTTATATACCCAACTCCTATTCCAGTGCTTGGCCCAAAGTATATGATCTTCATATATATTTTTAGTACAAAAATGGATGAGTGATGGCTAATTGTCCAGTTATATAGAAAGAGGTAGTCAAACTTCAGAACATTCAAAAGAAATTAAAAAATAAAACACCCCCAGGGCCCTCCCAGTTAGACCTTGATGGCCGGCCCAAACCAATGATCTCCCTCCTCCTATCGTTTCCACTCCTCCTCTAAGAACTTGTCACATGACATCAGAGGATGCTTACCATTTTCCCAATCATCATTACGTAAGGGCCCAAGTACTTGTTCACGCCGAAAATGTCTAACAGACGGATGTACCAGTAAATGATGTTCACACAATAGATGACCCTCCCATCACTCCTGAAGGGCTGGTCTTGGAGACGAAGGATCATCCCAACAGAGAACAGAAGGATGGCTATGAGGTCAGTGACATTCCAGTACTCCTGCAGCCACACCTTCACTTTCTGCAGTAACTTCCCTGGCTCTGACATCAGAATCTAAAAGGCAGGAAAGAGAGGGGCGTAGTTAGGATTTCCGTCTATATTCTTAGCCAAGTTGGGAAGTGCTTGGCCTGTTAGTGGACATGCGCAGCTTGTTTTGTCTGTCTGTGTCTACTTGAGTACTTGCATGCTGTAAATGCCCAACTGAGCAAAACTCGGGCCATCCAGATGCAAATATTCCACAGGCAGATATAAGTAGTAAGTTTGATCTTTCAGGTTGCCTTACAATTCTAAGACACAAATTAGGGCTTTCCTATAAAATTATTGATTCCTAATACCCTGTAAATCTCTGCAACCTTCCTCCATCTCAGTAAACAGCACCACATATTGAGTTACCCAGACCACTGACTTGGGAGGACTCCTTTATTCTTCTCTTTCACATCCAGATCCTCTGCAGCAACGTGTCATATCCCCTCTATTTCTAAATACAACGGAATCCAACCACTTCTCACCACCTCCACTGCTGCCACTCTGTTCCAAGCCCCATCACATCTCCCAGGTGATGGCAATGGACTCTTCACTGGTACCCCTGCTGCCATTGTTGCCCACCCTGGCCCCATCCGTTCTCGGAGCAGCGCACAGAATCCTTAAATCTTAAGCCACGCTCTGGGGGGTGAGGGCACAGTTGTAAGTGTAGGTAAAAACTTATCAAGCTGTATGTACCCTTATGAGTTGTGCATTTCCTTACAAGTAAATTATAACTTAATTTTAAAAAGAGAGTGACTTGAGAGATACATGAACAAGAACAATAAAAACCAAAGCAAGTTATGATAATTGAATGCATCAATCTTCTAATAGCTCTCATTACAAATAAAGATCCAAACTCCTTATCGTGGCTTCATTTGATGTCTCACCATACTCCCTCTATTCCCCTGCCTCTGAAGCCACAGAGGTCTGTCTGCTTGTAGGCCTGACAAATCCATCCTATGCTCGGGACATCTGCACTTGTGCCTTCTGTTGGGCACTTTTTTCCTCCCAGATTTTCACATGTTTGGCTTCTTCTCACACTCAGGGTCTCCATTCACATTTCTCCTTCTTATGAAGGCCTTCCTTGAATACCCTACATGCGGCAGTCTCCACAGCCCAAGTCACTCTCTGATTTGTTTCCCTGTTTCATCTTTGGAAGGTTTTTATCTCTATATGAAATTAACTTCTGTGTGCTTGCATAGTATGTGTGTGTCTGTGTGTCTGTCTATCTATCTATGTCTGTATCTCTGTATCTATCCATCTATCTATGTATCTCTGTATCTATCTATCTATCTATCTATCTATCTATCTATCTATCTATGTATCTATCTCTGTATCTATCTATCATCTATCTCTCTATCTATCTCTCTATCTATCTCTCTATCTATCTATCTATCTATCTATCTATCTATCTATCTATCTATCATCTCCCTCCACTAGACTGTAAACTAGGAGGGCAGGCCTGTTCCCCAGAGGCTGTCACAAAATACTCGATAAATATTTGTTGACTGGCCGATTGTTATATAGACATCTCACAGCAATTCTCCAGTCCCTTAACTGCTGGGCTGGCTCTGACTCACCTTACTCTATAGGTGCCTTTTTGCTCACACACGCTGTGTGAAATGCAGTTACACAGCAGGAGTTGCCACCCACCCGGTACCACAGCCTCCCCCAGGACATGAGGAGCCAGGGAAGCCGCCCGCTGAGGCTGTGCAGCAGGGCTACTTGCATGAATCATTTTCCTTTATCCCCAAGACTTCCCTCTCTTGGAGCTGTGACCCACCCCTTTCCCAACTCAGGACCTCTCAAAGGAAAGAGAAAAGACTGGGGACAGTTCTAATGTGCAGGTATGTATTTGCATTGGCACATCAACCTTCAGGCTTACTTTGGCCTGAAACAATACAGAAGGGAGGTCTTAGTAAGTCAGGACTAGGGCGTGGCAGGCTAAGCAAGATATCAGGAGATGCCTGGTAGCCTCTTTCCTAAGCCAGGGCTCTTTAGCCCTTAGCATGCATTAGACTCATCTAGAGGGCCAGTAAACCACAGAAGGCTGGGCCCCACTGCCGGAGTTTCTGCTTCAGCTTGCCTGGCGTAGGCTTGAGGATTTACATTTCTAGTGAATTTCCAGGTCACGCTGGTAATCGCAGAGTGAGAACCACTGCCCCATCTGTCTGGGATTCCTGCAGCGGCTGGGGCCCTGATGGCTTCTCCCCTGGCCAGCTCCATCCCAGCTAGGCAGAAATCTGTGTGCACATGTGCGGGGTGGGGGGCGCAGCAAGGACCGAGCCCCTTAGAGGTTCTCCAATCCCTTGACCACGCTCTCCTAAAACTGTTAAACACAGAGGTTTAAAGTATAATTTTTCCAATAGTGAAAATATGCTTGTGAAATCTCAACATACAAAAAGAGTTAAATGCTAATGGGCTGGAGTGAAGAGTCAAGTGCCCACTACTTCTGCCCCTTTCACTTCTCCCGCCAGCTCAAGCACCTCTTAGGGCCCTGGGCTTGGACGAGCACCCTGGTGTGGAACCCACTGTGGGAGTGAAAAGAACGACCCACAGAGGGGCCAGTCAGGTTTAAGACCCAGTTCCCTTTCCTGGCTGTGGGATACAGAAAAAGGGCTCACCCCCTGAGTCTCACTTCCCATATCAGCAAGGCCGGGAGGTCATTACAGCCACAGCATTTACCTCCCAGGGTCGTGGGGAGGAGGGCCCAAGTGAGAGAATGTCTACCCGTGCATGCTGTAAACTGTTCCGTGCTATTAAGGGATTACGGTGGCTTGTTTGGGTGACTACATGCAGAAGTATGTGGTTCTGGGAATGGGAGGGCCGCATGTGAAACCACAGTATCCCTCCTCAGAAGCCTACAAACTTTTCCATGTTTCCAGGATCTTGTGACTGGGATCTTGGGGGCCTGCGTGCTGACTATGAGTAGGCACGAAGATGAGACCTATGGAGTCTCCACTCCCTTGGCAGTCGAGCATTTCTTTAATGGGTTCTGGGCCACAGGGTAGGGGTGAGGGAGCTGCCTCAGCGGGCTGAAGAGGAAAAGGTCAGATGCTAAAGTGGTCAGTGCCTCCCTCCTCACAGCTTCCTCAGAAGCAAGGACTCTTCCGCTGACTCCCTGCTGACCCCAGCCTCTAAGCCCTCTCTGCTATTACATGCTACCTCAGGAGAAATGGATATCCAGGCCTTGAGGTTCCTGGCAGCCCGCCTGCTTGGCAGCCTCTTCCAGAACAGTCTGTGGAGTACAGACTGCTCCCTGTCTTCTTCCAGTCTAGTCCCTGGAGAGATTCCAATCTCCCTGCTCAAGTCTTTCCTTTTTCTGCTTATCATGGGGACAAAATATGCATCTGGGCGTTAAATCACCAGAGAGTGTGCTGACACTTCGCAGCAACAGAGATCTTAGCAGGAGCAGGCCTCAGTTCTCAGAGAGGTGCACAAAGACCAAAGCAAACTGATGACTGATTTCAATTTACAAATGGGAAATCCACAAACTGGTCGGGAAGTAGAAGGCACTGTCAACTGGTTAGAATGAGGCAAGAAGGCAAGGCCTGTTTTTTGTTTTTAAATAAATCTAGACCATTATAAAACGGAAGCAGGGTACCAACAACCAAACTCTCAGCATGGGGGTGTGTTGTTTAGAATTTAAATATCCCCAAAGCAGTTTCAAAATCCAAGAGAAAGAGCTTGAACTATATAGACAGAGTGTGGCAAAAGTTGGTTTATAGTTGTTTGTATGGAAAATAATACAATATTAATAAATAATAATACAAGAATAAAATCTGTGTTTTGCATACAAACAAAGGCATCAAATAGTTACTGCATCTTTCTAAAGGAGAACTTTCTAGAGCTAAAACCTAAGGTAGTAAGGGCTTTTTAACCTGTTTCAGTGTGAAGACAAGGGTGAATTTGTGGATTTGAAGGAATCTTTTTTTCTGTGGAGTCTGATATTATTTTCCCACTCACTGTAGTAGACAGAGTAGGGTTGTTCAGGAGCTCTAGAGGGTGCAGCAGACTTGACGGGAAGCAATTCTTCCAGAAACGGCCTCTGCTGCAGACTGTAGTTTCAGGGGGAAATGCAGAGGAATCGTCATACCGCACCAGCCGGCCTTCCCTACAGGCTCGGGAATGGGAGTCTGTGGAATGTGTTCAGCAGGGTGGCAGAGCCCTCTGGTGGACGGTTGCTTGACTGCCTTCATTTTGGTGGCTCTGACTCTGATGGCCTCTGAGGCTAGCGATGACTTTGTGTGTCATGCGGGGGTGGTGTTATGATGGCTTTTACTCAGTGGGGGTGGGGGAGAAGAGAAGGAGCCACACCTTCAACGTGAAGGATGAGAAATATGCTCAGTTCATCCTGGTGATGCCCAGGGCTAGTGGAAAGGCTGGTGCCCAGCCAGTGCATAATAAATATGGAGCAGAGACTGAATGAAAGCATGGCTCCTCTTGGAGCTGCTGAAGTGCATTGGAGAATCATAGGTATTGGTGGACCCTGTCCAAAGAGACACAGAGTGAGGGGTTTGCAATGGGAGATAAAAGTGGGAAAATTTAAAGATGAAAGAAAGTGTAAAATGTAAAGTCATGTTTCTAGGGTTGAGTTAAAAAGTTGTAAACAGTGTTTTATAAACAACTTGAAGGTTTCTTGGGGCAAGAGCTCTGTTAGCAGAAAATGGACTAAATCCTAAGCACCCATGGAGTGACAACCCTGTAAACACACTGCGAAGCCACCCCAGGTTTGTCAGCAGCCCTTTAGGCCAAGGCCGTATTTCTGCTGTAGCATTAGGGAACATTTTCACTAATGTTTTGGATCAAAGTGGATGTCGAGTGTCCAGCTCTCCCCTCCATGCACAAACTAACTAGCCACTGTCTTTCTCTTCAGTTCTCTTTCATGAAAGTGGTTACCTCTCTCATCTTCTCTATCCCCAGAGTGAAAATGTAGGAAATGACGATCCATTCCTGGGTGGAAGGCCAGCGCTCCATCTTCACTAACACGATATAGTTGAAGAGCATCAGGTATCCGATGTACGCCAGCTGTAAGGAAACACAATACAGTGCTCTGGCTGCAAAGGCCGGGAGCCCTGCCCTTGGGCAAGGCCCTCGGGCCGCAGGGCACAAACAAGGTCAGCAAGCAGAACTCAGAATTCAAGATGAAATGAACTCCAAAGCTCTAAACTAGCAAAAGGACAGAAATATAGACTGTAGTATTTGAAATAATTTGATATACAATCTCCCTTTTGACTCTTATACTTGTCTCCAGGCCCCAGGACTTTGCTTGCACCCAGGTGTCACGATGCATCATTTTGTTTTGCATCTATCCAGTCTCTTGCATCTTCCTGGCTAACGAGGGAATCTCTTCTCGCAGGGGCTGCTCTTGCTCATGCAGGAGCCTCAGGTTCTTGAACTAGGGCAGCACAGAGGATTTTTGCCTGATGGATGCCAGGTGGATTAAATGTCAGTAAGAAAGAAAAGAAGACACTTGCTATACTTGTAAATTGGTCAAACCAACATAAAAATAGCCCAGACTTTATCTGGAAGCCCCACTTTAATTCTCTTCTGAGTTAATGTCTTTTTTCTCTCTCCTGCCTTAATATGCTTGGCCTGACAGTGCCCTGGCAGGGCTTCACCTATTTCCCATTGCACCACCTTGCTGTCTTATTCAACTTGGCATATTCCTTCCTGGTTTCTGCTTCTTTGAAACAAAACCATACAGGAACAAATATAGAGGACACATGGACAAAACTAGGGGTGTTGGAAATCGGAGGGATGGGTGGGTGGGCTGGAATGGGAATAAAGGATAGAAACTGTACTGAATAATCTAAAATTAAAAATTAAAAAAAAATAAAAAAACTGAATTGACCTTTTGGAAAAAAAAAAGGAAACAAAACCAGAGAAAACCGAGCAATTTATGGAAGGAAGTGGCTGACTGTGTGGCCACTGTGTGTGGCCGGCTATAGTTTGGAGTGGGGTTTAATCTACATGAAACTCCAGCCCCAGAGGTTGAACCCTACTGGAACTGGCTGAATCTCTCACTGGGTGTCCCTGGAAAACGCAGTGCTCGGGTTTGGTGACTGTCACTGGAGGATTCAGTTATGTCTAAGGTGAGTGGAGTGTAAGAGGGCTGGTGAGGTTCTTGCATAAGGGGCCGCGGAATCTCTGGAGGAAAACCTCACCTCAGGGAAACTGGCATGTAATTTAAACCTTATCTAGGCAATGCTTCCAGTGGAGTAAGGCACTAGCTGGCTTTAGGGGCCTCAGGCACTGTGAGTAGGAACTAAGAGTAAGTTTATTCAAATTTTCTGTGCTCTTTGGAGCCTGCATAACAAATAGGACACAGTGTGGGCAAAGGATTGAGGCCTTGAAGGTTCTGGAGACACACCTTGACTCTGGGACCCTGGGGGCAGCTTAGAAGGTGGAGCAGAATGCACTCTGGCTGGTAGATACAAAGGGAAACTGGCTGCCTACAGAGCTAGAGAAATGCTGCTCTTCTTTCTCTCTCTTTCCTCCCTCCCCCCTCCCCCCTCTTTCTTCCTTCCTTCTTCTGTAAATGCATAGATTCTTAATATGAGTCAAAGTTATTTTCTGAGACCTTAATATGTTGACACATTTACAGACACAGCCATCTCTTGAAGAATGAACATTTAAGCTGGAGTTCATGAGATCACACACAGAAGCAGGAGAGCAGTTATGTAGATGCTGGAGGGCGGAAGGGCTGGGTTTCCACCTGAGAGGTTTGCTCTGGTACACCCACCCCCTCAGGGACTGTCATTATAATCCCTGCCTCAGTTCCTACCCCTCCCCTTCAGGGTCATTAGCACATCATGAAAACCTCACCCAAAGAGTGTACTGTACCTGAAATCACATAAGATGCTGTTTAAAAGGGAATTGGTTCTTATGGTTCCTGTTTACCATTATATACTGGCATTCACCCTACAGTCCCTGTGCATATGGTAGTTTACAAAACACAAAGAAAGAACTTCAGTGGTTAAACTCTAAAATATACTCTCAGCCTCCTTCTGACCTGAAATCCTTCTCCCTTTCTGAGTGCTGCCTTCTCTGTGTTGGATCCTATCCTATTGCTTCTAGGTGAAAGGAATCTTGTCAACTGCCCTGGTTTTTATCATTTCACCCATTTCATTGCAAAACATTACAAAGCATTATCCTCTCTTGCCACAGTTAGGCCCAGTCACACACACACACACACACACACACACACACACACACACACGCCCTTTCAGAACCTCTGAATTTTAGTACAGGCCTACAATTGGAGATGTTGTGGGTTCAGTTCCAGACTGCTGCAAGAAAGTGAGGGTCAAAATAAAGCAAGTCCTAATCTTTTTGCTGGGGGAGGGGTCTTACCTCCAGTTTGTAAAAGACACAGCATCTGTGAAGCACAATAAAGCTAAGCATAAGAAAACGAGTTGTGCCTGTAACTCCTCCGACCTGCCTTTGTCCTTTGAATACAGGTCTGGTGTATGTGGTGGAAGGAATAGTGTTTGGTGAAAGGACCTTGGATTTAAATCCTATCTCAAGTGCTTGCTGGCTGAATCATTTTCTGTATTTCACTGCACCTGCTTGGATCTCCATTCTGTGAAATGGAGGTGATTGCTATTGGTGTTATAGAGCTTTGGGAAGGATTGGGGTATTGGTGAGGGGATGTGTATTTATCTCCTGACACTGGAGAAGTCCAATGAATAGTGGCTGACAATATTATTTGCCTTTTTAAAAATATATTTTATTGATTATGCTATTACAGTTGTCCTATTATCCCCCCTTCATTCCCCTCCACCCTGAACACCCTC
>CM052540.1:42459834-42534952 GCA_028533065.1 Trachops cirrhosus | reverse complement strand
GCTGCTTTCCACAAGCTAACTGGGCCCCTCTGGCACCAATTCCAGAGTGGGCCTGTGCACCCCGCGGGACGTTCCTTTTTCAGTCAGTGCCCCGAAGCTCTATTTCCCGGTGCTGGGACCCTGAGTTGGGTGCAGGGCCTTGCTTCACAATGGCTGCCTCGCTGGGTCTGCAGATCGCCACCCCCGGGCCGGGGCCCACCAGCCACCGCCACTTGTGCGCCCAGGGTCTGCCTGCTGCGGACTTGCGCACCTCCCCGGTTGCTCAGCTCTCTGCTCTGCATCCCTTGCCAGGCCCGACTTCGTCCCTCCTACCGGTCTGGATGAACGTGTCTAATTTTAACTCCTTGGGTGTCCGACTTCCACACACTTCAATTTCCTGTCAGTTCTTGTTGTTATTTTGTTTCTATATTGTTGTTGTCCCTATCTTGGTTGTGCAAGGAGGCACAGTGCCTCTACCTATGCCTCCATCTTGACCGGAAGTCTATTATTTGCCTTTTTTGTCAAGAAACTTTTATTCCTCTTGTTTTCTCTTACCTCAGTCTGTGCTTCCTTTTGATCCCCTGTTAACTACTCCTACCTCTCTTTTTTTCTTGTAAAAACTGCCCTCATTGTTTCTGCTTTTTCCATGATCGTTTAACTCCTGCCTGTTCTTTAAATCACACTCACCCTACAATGCTTTTCTTCCCATATTGAGCCATGATATGATATGATATGATATGATATGATAAATATAAATTTTGGGACAACTCTCAAAATACGGGCTCCCACAGCTAGGGCTTTAAACATGTTTAGATGGCACAACAGAGGCGGGGCTGCTGTGTTGGGAGCAACCTATCTCAGAACTTGTCGACATTCATGGGGCTCGGCTGTAGGTTACCTCAGCATGACGTACTTTCATGGTGTGTGTGTGTATTCACACACATATATATTCTGTGAGCTTTAACAAGCTGGATGTAGAATGTCAAAGCTTTGAAGAGAAATATAACCTTATGATTCTTATTTAAGTCAGTGGGAATCCTATAAGAATTTGTACTTTATATGCTTATATATTCCTCTTACAAATTTTCCATTAAGAAAGATGCATGACTCCTAAATTCTGAAATGCAAGCACCAAAGCCTACAGTTGCTTGTGGATCCCTGGTGAGGCTGTGTCATTCCTTACTGCCTTTTCCTACTGCCCCTAGAGAATGGGGGGTGGCACATGGTGTTAGTAGAGGAAGGAGTCTGTCCCTGCTGACCAGAACACACACCCTGTCCTCTGACCTGGTGCGACTTCACACCTTGAACTTGCATCCTCTCCATCTGGGTACTTGAAACGAGCCCTCATCACAAACATGGCCTGGGAGCCAGTTGTATCCCTGCCTCCTGTGCTCTTGCAACAGAAGAGGACCCAACCTGCTCTCTGGAAACTTGTTATGACATAGAAGTGAGGTTATGTGCGAGAGAGGTGTGTCCCCCTTTCACAACCTTGAGTGTATAGGAGGGGATACTTTTGGAAGTAAGAGTGGGAAACACTCTTCGAGAGAAGAATACAGCCAAAAGCAATGGCACCTTTGATCTACAGCTGAATTTGATGGTGCTTCATCTCTGGAGAGTTGAAAGGTTGGCACTCTCGGTCTCCATAAATATGGATTTCTGAAAACCTTGTAAACCCCATTGAATGTGACTGGAGCATCCAGTCTGATGGGTTTTCTGAGGCTAATCCAACCCGCCATGCAGAAGGGAGCAGATACACGCTCCTCACTTCTCAGAAAGGCAGCTTCACCACCTGCCGCCTACGATACAAGGAGAGCAGTGCCTCCCAAACTTTCCGGGGCCACAGCACTCCCCTGGGAAACTTGTTAAGCAGACAGCTTCACAGGCCCCTCTCCCTTGATTTAGTGGATCAGTAACGGGGCCAGGAATTTGCTTTTCCCTTATCATTATGGAAGTGTGGGAAACTCTGGGCTAGAAACTCAGCCCTTTTTCTGGAGTAGGGGGTCAGTTCTGGCTGCTCACTACAACTGCCTGCGAGCTTGGAAATATCCTGATGCCCAGGCTGTGCCCCATACCAATGGCATCAGAATTTTGTCAGTGTGTAGCCAGGGCTGAGAACCATTGTCTAGGGCAGTTGTAATTGAAAAAATCTTCTTGGCTAACAACTTGCCTCAGCTGAAAAAATGGGGACTAGCATAATCAAGGAAATAAAATGGATGCGACATAGATCCAGAAAAACAGAAATGCCTTGGGAGGATAAGAGAAGTGAGTACTTCTCATAAAAGAGATAGGTGATTTTTCTCCTGGCTTGTTTTATGTTCTCAATCAGGCACCTGCACACGCACTTTATAAAGGGCCAGATAATTCATTTTTAAGGCTTTGCTGGCCGATTGGGCTCCAATGCAAGTAACGCACTCAACAATTGTGGCATAGGAGCAGCCACTAGGTAAGTGAGTGAATCTGGCTGTGTTTTCCAAAAACTTTTGTATAATGGAAATTTCCTATAATTTTCATGTGTCACTAAGTAGTCTTCCTTTGGTTTTATTTCAACCCTTTAAAGATGTAAGTCCATTCTTTGCTCCCAGGCCATTGCAATAGGCAGTGGCTGGAGTGGGCCCGTGGGTCCTCGTCTGCCAAGCCCTGTTCTAGGTGAGACACTTGGGGCAGCCCTAGTCTAAGAGGAAGGACAGACCAGAGTGTAAAATGCGGTAAAAATATGGCGCTGATTAAACTGCTAGGTTAGGGAAAGTATATATAAACACCTAGAACAGTGCCTCTTAGCAAGTGTTCAATAAATGATATTTTATTATTGTTGAGTAGAGAGACGAATGAAACACTAACTATTGCCCTTCAATGGAACTAGCCTACGAATGACGTGTTACATTTATGTTGTGCTCTCAGGCACTGTTCTTAGTGCTTTACACATTTTAACACATTGAATCGTTACTAAACCTTATAAAATAGGTACTGTTATTGTCCCCATCTTAAGAAAACTGGGGACAGAACACTAAAGTAACTTGCTTGAAGTTACAAGTTACTTTACTAAGAGACATAGACAGGATTTCCACTCAGGTTCTGTGACTCCAGAGTCCATGCTTATCACTACTAAGTTGTTTACTGCAAGGTAAAAATGATATATAGCTGTATACAACACAGGAATAGAAATAATTTTTGCATGCCTTCATTATTCTTTCTTGAGGGAGAATTTTTTTATCGTTGACACTATTACAGATGCCCCCCATTGTCCCACCTCTGCTCCCCTCCACCCAGCCCCTGCTCCCCACACCTGGTCCTCACTACATTGATGTCTGTGTCCATGGCCTATTCTTATATGCAGATATGTTCTTCGGCTAATCTCTTCTAGTCCTCCTCACCCCCTCCCAACTGAGACTTGTCAGTCTGTTCCATGTATCCATGTCTCTGATTTTATTTTGTTCATTCATTAGATTCCACATCTGAGTGAGATCATATGGTTATTTGTGGTATTTATCTTTCTTGGACTGACTTACTTCACTTAGCATAATAATCTGCAGGTCCATTCATGCCATTGCAAAGGGGAACAGCCCCTTCTTTTTAACAGCTGCATAGTATTCCATGGTATAAATGTACAACGTCTTTTTTATCCAATCATCTACTGATGGACATATGGGCTATTTCTAGATCTTGCCTATTGTAAATAATGTTGCTATGAACATAAGGGTTCATATATTCTTTCTCACTAGTGCTTCAGGATTCTTAGGACATATTCCCAGAAGTGGGATTGCTGGGTCAAACAAAGGAGAATTTTTTTAACATTAATAAATTTAAATTTTACTTCACTAAAAAAATCTAATCTTTGTATTTTGCTAATATCTCATCCTATCTCAAGACCATACTTTACAGCAGTGGTTTTCAACTGGTGGCAATTTTGCCCCACAAGGGGACATCTGGTAATGTGTGGAGACACTTTGGTTGTCACAGTTGGGGCATAAAGAGTGCTACTGGCATCTAGTGGAGAGGGGTCAGGGATGCTGCTAAATGTGCCTCTACAATGCACAGGACAGTCCTCCTTAACAAAAACTCACTCTGCCCAAATGTCCTCAGTGCTGAAGAAGCCTTATTTAAAGCCAGCATTCAGCATTAGATACAGGACCACATAAAAAACACCTCATCTGGGCACTTGGGTCACCGCCACCTCAGACTCGGGTAATCCTGTTGCTGATTCAAGTGGCTGGTGTGTAGCTGGTTGTGAGAAAGGCCAGAGGGGTAATAGATGCACCATCCTTCAGCTGGCGCAGTTCCACTGTGGCTGGAGAGAAGCAGAGATGACCTGGGCCACAGCTCACCCTAAACGTCAAACATCACTGAAAAGCAGAAGTAGAAACCCAACAGTTGAGCCATTTCTACCACACCAGAAGGCTATTTCAGGGACCACCTTTCATCTTGTGGACCGCAAATGTTTGCGGAGTGTGCTTACTGAACATTATCCGCCATGATCATAGTTTGCTTTGAGTAGTTTCCGCTGCTTTGTTTGCATGTTAACTGTGTCAGGGCAGGAAAGATGGCGTTACCTGATCAGGAGTAATAACGCACTAACACCACCCATCTTAGTAGTGTTACTGCTAACACTCTGCTCAGCCCGTACCTCGCACTGTGCCCCTGAACCCAGTGCCGGCATCTGCAACAGGCAGCTGTGATCCAGCGCTCATCCATCCAGAGCAGGGAAGTGTTTTGTAAAATGACACCTATTTTCCTGCATACTCATCTCACCTCTATTTCTGTTAATTCTCACTTTGACTATTTCCTTTATTTTCTGTGAGGAGGAGAAATGTAGAAGCTATGGAAGCTACCTCAACACACTCCACAACTCTTTTTAAACTATTGGAAAAAGCAAGGTCGCTGTAGGGCTTTTGTTTCTGCCTGTGTGGCCCTTATGTTATGACTCGTGGAGGACTCCACCCAGGTGCATGGGAAACTGACATCGGCTCTTTGAGGCCATCCATTAGGAAGAAGGAAAGGGAAGATACTTACAGTGTAGAACCAGAACTTCACAATGGGTGCATTGTAGAATTCATAGATTTTTCTGCCCAAGGGGATTAACCGGTGCCTGCTCTGAACTTCTTCTTCATCCTTCTTCCTGGAAGATTCTCCATGGTTTCGTCCCAGCATTGCCTACAGTGAAGGAGAATTAATACCATCACGGCAGGGCTCTGGAGATCATGGGGTTCAATGTGTTCATGTACAGAGGAGGAACACAGTTCATAGAAACTTAATGCTTTGCTCAAAGCCCCAAGAGATTGATTTAGAGGTGTGCCTTCCCTGTGCATTTGCATTTTACATAGAATCTGTGTACCTTTGCCTGAGATGAAAGCCCTTAGGGATATTTCTTGACTATTCTGGTCTCTTCCACCCTTAGGACCTCTGGAAGACGTGAGTGATAGAAGTACACAGAATTCTGAGAGGGAGAAAGAGGGTCACCTGGGAAGGCCATGAATCTGCCTTTTCTCCCAGCCCGACTCTCCCCATGTTTATCGTGAAACAGGAAGATCTGGGTTCAAATTATGTCTTCACTCATGCTAGTAGACTCTGAAGTCAAAGGTAAATTGGACCACTAATATGTAACTTATTCAAAGGTAATGAGTATTTAAGAAGTTAGTTAATGAAGTGCCTGGGGCTCAGTTTAGAAACGTCTCCCCAACCCTTTGGCGTGTGCCTTTGTTCCCTGATCTCAGACACTGTGGAACCCAAGTTACTGCTGGTGTTCATTTCATGGCAGCTCCTGGGAGCACTGCCTTCCTCCGCATGGCAGAGTCAACCAGCTGAGGCTAGGAGAAGTCAGGCCTGACCCCGAGAGGCCCTCATCTCAAGCTGCTGGAGATTTCCTTAAGAATGGAATTATTTCCTTCTCATTCACAACAATAGCAGTGGCAACAACAACAATAACAATTAAACATTGCAGAACAGGAAGAATTTGAGAAAAAATAGAGACATTCTGTCTGGATGGCAAGTGACAGGATGCCGTAAAGATGGCGAAGTTCCTAATGGTGAAGAGTTCCAGGCTTCGGGTCCCTCAGAAGGAGGATCGAGTCCTAACTTGGACCCTAAGCATCCACGACACCTTGGACAAGTCTTTTAACTCCCCAGAGACTTGGTTTCTCTGTCTGTAGAATGAGGGTAATACTAGCACCTGCTAGAAAGTTGGTCTACAATCAACAAATCTGGCATTTAATAAGTGCTCAGTGAGTATTGCATAGTCAGCCTTTAAAGTGATCCCAGACTCTTGAACACTGTTGACTGAAATGATCTAGTTGGTACCTCTCACCAGAAAAAATGTATGTTATTAGGCATTGATTACATACAGTATAATTTCTTGGCTTTAATTCTTTCAATATCATTTGGAGACAAGGTTAGGGGAAATAAAATTTTCTACAGTGTTGGGGAAATAAAATTTTCATTAAAGGTGAGAATAGGATCAAACCTTTTAACTGCTTAGAGACTGATAAAGATTTGGGACAAGAAAAAGCACTGGGAATACAGGTTTGGAGTTGAGAGATCTAATTATAGAAATAACTTAAGGTTATCTTGAAGTTGAGAACACAGACAACCACTAGTGAGTAGATGATTCTGGTTTCAAACCACCTTACACAAAATAAAAATATTCGTTTCAACTGTTTTTGTCATTGCCTCAAATATGCACTTCACTCACCTATGTAACCGTCACAAATGATTTACCTGTGACCAATAGGACTTCTGGAGAAGGTAACTTCCATTCCTTTATAGATCCTTTAGCTAGAGAAGTACCTTGAGCTGATGAATAGGTAACGTTCTGTACTATGGCCTATTTAGGTGTAGATTTTGATCAGTAAGATGAACCAATCTTTGTGATGGATATAGCAAACTAGAAAGCAATTAATTATTGATCATTGACTCCAAGAAACTCCGAGGTTATATATTTGTCCCTCTATAATTTATAATTTAGTAACATAAACACAATAATCCTCCTGTTGGCTTTTTATGTGCTCAACAATACGATGCTATTTGAGGGCACGATGAGATGACAGAAAAGGCAGCTTGGAGGGTTTAGGCCTCTGGAAAAGTGGCATCTTCAGGTAACCTCTAGGGACAGTGGCTTTCCCTACAGAGTCATAACAGTGCCCTGGGCCTGTGGACATGTTGGGACTTTATTAGGCAAATGTAAGACATTTATATGACAATGCAGGTTAAACAATAACAAAAACACAACAACCTGTTTTGTCTCTGCTATTCGGATATATTCTAAAGTGAGGGAATTTTCAAACTGCTTGTCTTTCATGGGTTTAAGTAAAGCATTTTTGATCTTTTATTAATTCCAGCTTAAGCAGCTTAAGTTGCTGATTTTGTTGATTTCTCTCCCCAGCAGTCAAGCATTTCCTTTGCTTACATTCCTTAAAGCAGAACGTAGCAGGGTCAAATACAGACAAAACTGCACAATATAAATTTGAAAAATTTTTGCTGCCTGAACACAGATGTTGTCTGAACTAAGCTATTAATTGCTACTAAAATGAAGCAAACCGAGGCTGATATTTTGTGTATAATTTTAGAAGGACCAAGAGAAAATGTCCCATTCCAAGAGAGGAAATATTGGTTTTACACAGAAGCTCAAATATTAATCTTATAAAAAGCTGCATTCTCCAATCCTGTCCATGGCAAGCCAATATCAGGGCTGGAGCAGTGACAATATTTGTCATTAGTATCAAGGGAAGCCCCACCTTAGGGACAACTGCTGTCCAGCAATGACTCTGCCAGCCCACAAATCCCTTCCTTCCTTCCTTTCTCCCTGCTGTTCCCGCCTGTGGGGAAGAAACTCAGGCAGAAGTGCTATTTTGGTGTCTTCTTGGGTTCTCAATGAACAACTGCAGAATCTATTTGCTGGGAAGCAGACTTTGCACTCAGTCCAGAGATGCATCTTTACTGTGGCTTCTTGCAGGCTCAGTCCTTAACACTGTGTTTATGGAGCCAGAGAAGGGAACTGCCTTCTTTGTTTCCTTTGTTGACATGCAAGCAGAAAGAATACTGCCTTCAGCTTCTGGCTACCTTCCTAAAATTCTTCCTGAGTCTTCCTAGGAAGTATATCAATGTCAGGGCCATGTTGTACTTGACATAGGAGTCCCATGCATCACTTTTGGATTCTCTCTGCTACATGGTAGAACAAACCAGCTGGTGGCATACATTTGAGACTAGGAAAAAATTTAGCATCCCTTAGCTAGCAGCTAAGAGCACGGCCTAGGGAATCTCTCTGCCTGGGTTATAATGCCAGCTTTACAACTAATTAGCTGGTAATCTTAGGCAATTCAACCTCTCTGAGGCTCAGCTTCCTCATCTGTAAAATAGGATAAATAATATTAGCTACCTGTGGGACTGTTGCAAGGATTCCATGATTAAGTGCATGTGAAGCACTTAGCGCTGTTGCAACAATATAAGCAAATGTCAGTCAAGGCTTACCACATGCTAGATGCCAGTCTACATAGTGCACATGTACACTTTTTATATGGTTTGCATGTAGCCGTAAGCTATTATTATTCCCACCTTAGAGGTTAAGAAATGGTGCCTGCAGTTCTACAGTGAGGACAGGGTGGGGCAGGATTCTGCGTCCAGAACACACACTCTTTACCCCTCTTCTGAAGTAGCCAATAAAGAGCCCGTAGTACTAGTACAATGTTTCTGCTAATAAAACATTTTGTCTCCATAAAGGGGTGCACAGGTCAAAATTATGGTAAGATCTTTAGGGAAGGCAGTCCCCCCACCATAGAGGGAAGTAGAGACTCCACCAATTTTTATAAATTGAAACTGAAAGTAAACATTGGCTTTAAACTGAGTGAGTCAGTAGCTATGAATGATCAATCAATCAAAAGTGTGGCCTAATGCATATACCTTCCTGTATGCAGGCCTGAAATTGTGTATGAAAACATATCTTTAGAAAGGGCCTACTGGAAGGACATATTGTTTATTTGGAGGAAAAACAATTCACAGAGTGGTCCCACTAGGATAATAATGCAAAGGCATTTTGACACCTGAGCTAAACCAATTTTTGTTTTCTCCCCTTACAGCTTCACTGGGTCATCACAGTCATTGGTCAGAGTGCTGGGGAGGGTGGGGCATATCAGTGAGATCCTATGGAGTTATTGCTTGATGTCGCCAAAGCTGTGAAACCTTGTTTGTCCCTTTAACAGCATGTGATATTTTTAGATCTTGGATACAATCCAGTGGCAGTCACGCTGCTCAGGCGGGGGTTGCGGGATGCTGTCCGATGCCCAGCTGCCCCATTCCCTCTGCAGAACAAAGCATCCACGCTCTATAATTATACCAGGAAGAGCTAATAAAAGCCTTCCATACAAACCTCAAAATTCAATTAGTCCTGCATTGTGAGCCTGACCCCGAAGACAGATAAAGGCTTAGCTTCTGATCAGCAGAACAGTTCCAGCTCAGTGAAGCCGGCTGCTCCCCAGTCACGAACTCCCTTTCCTTCTTTGTGTGCTAAGGCTGCCACATCCCCTGGTTGTTTAGGAAGCACTGCCTGTTTGGAAAATTTAGGGTGTCTTGCTTTTGAATTTCATTGGGTTGTCCGGCACCACTGCCCCTGGCTGAAAACTTTCACATAGAATTAGTTCCTGAGGCCATATTATTTGTGTGCATAGAGGAGACACAAATGAAAGCACCTGGTGAAGGGCTGACCTCAAGAGTTATTGAATCTTAAGCCATATAGATGGGACAAGGGGGCAAGGGATGCTCCCCATGGACAGTAACTGAGTAGTATTTGCTTACTGTCAGTTCCATATCTTCTTCATCTTTTTCTTTTGTGGGCTTTTCTGGTTCTTCTGGCTCCTTCTCTTGGAGATGGATTTCCTGGGCCTGAGTCATATAGGGCATGTCGTCTTTGTTCTTGAACTCCAAGCTGAGAATTGAAGGAGGAAGTAGAATTCCCAGAATTACCTAAAGTAATGATAATGATAATAATAATAATCACATTTAAAGGGTTAAGATCAGAAGGATTGCTTAGAATCAGAGGGCCTGGGGGTATGGGGTGTGTGCGTGTGTGAGTGTGTGTGCGCCTGAGTGAGGACTTGCCTATCTGAATAACCATGCACATTAATGCTGCGAGGCTCATTTCTGTCCACCTAGGAGCTGCTCTGCACCAACTGTAAGCTTCTTTGCCATAAATATCTTTGTCCCCAAGCATTTCCACTGTAAAACTAATTGGCGGCAAGGCAATTTTGTTGTAAAAGATAGGATAACTGGTCGACCGTTTGGGTCGACAGTGAACTCCCATTTTTATGTTACATAAGTCTTAGCCCTCATAATGCTCTATAGTACAGTATGAGTAGATGTGGTGGTCTTAAAACAGTGAATGATAACTATGTATATTGACTTGATAGAAAATATGGTGATAAAACTTACTGAAAATGTGAAATAAGAGAGTGTAAAGTTAGATTCCATGCTATACCGGGATATGATAACTGATTTATCAATTCACAAGTCTTTTGGTGATTTGAAGGCACAGAGTTGAACCCACATTTTGCATTGAACTTTGGAACATCTTCCAATAGACATGTGACAGTATGCCAAGAATAAAAGACAGAAAACTATACTTGAACAATTAAAATTAAAAAAAAAAAAACAGTTGAGAAGCTCAGCTCAAAAGAAGAGACAAATCAACAAGCAAAAAAGTGTGTGAGTGCTTAAGTTCAACCCATGAAATAAATCGGTTATTTGCATAGTAGTGACATGAATCTACACACATTTTAATGAATTCAAATATTTTATATTTTGCAATAGTTTTAATTTTGTTGTGAAAATGAATTTCACTATGTCCTTTTTAATGCCCCCTTTTATTTTTAATTGTTTTATCTTTTATGGAAAAATCACCTTATATCCAATTAGTTTTGTGGAGAACATGTTTGTGGCAAAGAAGCTCATCGCAAAACACCTGGAAACATTACGCACAGTAGCTCAGGAGAAACAAAACATCTTATCCAAGTATATATTACCCATTTAACACTCACTTTGCATGGGGAAAGTGAGGAGAAAGAGAGATGCTACCCAAGGCAAAAGTGGGACAGACTTGAGATTCCCATTTAACCATTAGTTAGCACTTGACTTGGTGAAATTAATTCATGTGTATGTCGATTGGCATTTATTTGCTAATATGTCAAGTGGAGTTAATTGTATCATCTGGTTACCTCTAAAAAATGCTGTCCTAAGTCGACCTTGAGAAAGTCCACGAAAGAAAGTATGTTATTCATTTTAGAGCTTTCTCCTGACACTTACTACTGTCCAACAGAAACACACACATACCCACCCCAGAGGGCTCTGTGTCCCCCATGACCAGCCCCTGTTCAAATACCCCAGGTGGGTCCAGCACTGGATTCCTCCCATGTATAAACAACATGCTTAAACATCCATGTGATGACACCAAATACATGGGCCTTTTTCACAAGAGGCAACCTCATTCTCTCTTTGCCAGGAAACAAATACATTTCTGAATGATAATACTGACATCTGACTTGTGTTCCTTAAATCCCTCAAATGGTTCTGCTGCAAAGTCTCCAGAATATGAACCAAGGCGAGGGGCAGAGAGGATCCTGAAGGGTAAGTAAAAATGATTCTCAAATAATGAGTCAGGGACAGCCTGTGCTCAAATCCCACAGAGACTTTGGAGCAGCTAAAGGAAAAGAAAGAACTGTGACCCTGAACTCAGGGTGTCTGGCAGCCCGGGAAAGCTCAGGTGGCATGCTGGCAGCTTTCAGGGGACATGACACCCTGTCCTTGGAGCTGAGAGGCAGGCTTGGCGGTCACTCACAGCACAGCTACGAAACACCCATGAGCCACTTCACGGAAATCTTCTGTGACTCTGGGCCAAGAGCCCATGGAAGGGTGAGTTGGCGGAGATGAGAGGGTGCTGGTTTAGTCAGGGTGGCCTCAGCTATTGCTCTGGTCTTGTGGCCCTTCTGCTTTGGGCTGATCTCAGTCACCCAGATCAGGTAGTTCTAGGTAAACAGGAGCCTGGTTTCACTGTAACAGCCACAGGCTCT
Organism: Trachops cirrhosus; assembly: GCA_028533065.1. Lineage (NCBI taxonomy): Eukaryota > Metazoa > Chordata > Mammalia > Chiroptera > Phyllostomidae > Trachops > Trachops cirrhosus. The sequence continues at coordinate 42,522,929 of CM052540.1, read as the reverse complement.
GAACAGAAATTATTTTAACACATCTTTTAATCTTCCCCCTCCCATTTTTATTATCTTTCTTTTCCTTTTTCAGTTTAACGTTTTCTTTGAAAACCATTAAGAAAACATAAAAGAGCAAAGCCACCCATCATCCTTGTTATACTTCAACCCTAGAGGTAACACTGTGTTTCTTTTCAAAAAATTAATCTAGATAGTTATAACTATACATGTACATGCTTAAAAAGATAAAAATGGACTTAGGTAATAAATTGGTATGCAATTTGTTTTTCTTCACTTAAGAATGGATCAAGATTATCTAGTGCTATCTTTACATGAATCAATCTCACTGTTATCTGAGTTTTAAAAATTTCTCATGTTGCTGAATTAAGAGCCAATGTCTCTTTATGACATGGTGTAGAGCAGGCCAGGGTGTTCGGTCTCCCTCAGCAGTGAAGGTTGCCCAGGTAAGTGACTCTTCGTATAGCATAGCTTGTGTCAGAGCAAATGGTACCCCTGTGGTACCTGAGTGTGACCATCACTTTCGGATCTTCTGAAAAATATTAATGTCTAAGTATCCTCTCTATTGATTTAGCAGAATTTAGGGAAGGTCTTAGCCTCTATATGAAAAATAAAAGACCCAAACTCCACTATACAGAAGATCCTGATGCCCAGTTGGGGTTCAGAGTCACCCTCCTGAGATAGGAGAATGCCCAATCCCACTGCACATTTAGCTTGGAAAGCTCCAACCAAACGTCTGGTGCTCACAGTGAGTAGGGCCTTCTGGGTGCACTGACCTTGAGGCCTGAGTTTTTACGCATCCGGAGCCGGCCCATCCACATGTCTGTGAGCAACATCTGGCTGCACGTGTGTGCAATGAAGTCGCGGTGCTTGGCAGCCACAGCGAGCTGCAGGCATGTGGCATTGCTCCAGTTCTTTAGCTCATACGTCAGCAGTTTCATGGCCAGCTGCTCGTCCTGCTTGTAGGACTGGTCCAGGAGCTCCACAGCCAGCTGACCAAAGTCCCTGAAAAAGAAAATGTCAAGAGTCATCTTTTGGCGATTTTGGAGACTCACTGGCGAGCCAAAAGAGGTAGGTTCTGAGGGGTCTAGTTGTTTCTTACGGGGTCTAGTCTCTTCATTCATTCATTCATCCAGCCAACATCCATTAAACATCTCTATGTGCCAGACACCGTGTTTAGAACTAGCGGTGTAAGTCAAATAAGGCATGATCCCTGCACTCAAGGCCCTCAATTCAAGGTATATGGATGGGGACCACGGCCCAACAAATTAATGATTACAGTGCTGCACGTCCGTCTCCTTAAATGTGACAGACCTCCATTCAAATCTGAGCCTTGCCAACCACAAGTGTGTGACCTTGGACAAGTTACTTAAATACTAAATCTCATTTCCTTTAGTTGTAAAATAGCCACCAGAGGATCATCTCTTGGGGCAGAGCTCTTGGTATTTTTGCTGTAAGCATTTCTGTTGTACAACAGTTTGGCTGTAAGGCAATTTCACCATAAAAGAGAAAATAACAGGTTGACAGTTTGACAGTTTGGTTTACAAACTTAATTTATTTAAGCTAGTTGTCAGTTTGGCTTCATTTCTCCATGGAGGAAGTTCTCACACTTGCTCCCTTTTGTGTGTTATGTACGTCTTAGCCCTCATAATGGTCTGTACAATGATGAGTAGACATGGTGTTCTTAAAATAGTGAATGGTGACAACTACATATGAAGCCAGGTCGTGTGCTCTACTAGAAAATGGTAACACATCAGTCGGCAAATCATTCATCTGGCACCCATCAAAACCAAAAGTTGACCAAGCTATGGCAAATATAAAAGTATAATGCTATGAATGAAAGACTTCAAAGACAATGTAGTTTCATTTTTTGCAATACAGTTTTTAAATTTTGTTTTTAATTTTTCATGTTCCATTATGTCCTTTTTAATGTCTTTCATTTATTTTTGTTATTTTATCTTTTATGGCAAAATTGCTTTATAGCCAATTAGTTAGTTGTGTGGTGAAAATGCTCGCAGCAAAGATGTTCACAGCAAACCTGCTTACAGAGAAAATACCAGACATGTCGGGGCGCTTGAAATGCAGAATTCAATCTTCTGTATCTGTAGGTACCTCCACATCTAGTGCTGTGCGCCATAAACAGAGATTCCTCACATCCACCCTCTCTGTGCACCAGGGGGGTGATACTACCTCACCTTAAAGTTTTAGGTAGGTCAGACCCTCCATGCAGTATTTGGGGCCTACCTTCCCTTCTTGTCCCCTGATCACCCCATTTTCTGGGCTGGCCAACCTGGAGTTGTGGTTCAGCTCCTGGGAGATGTCATCGACCATATCGTTCTCAGAAGCCTCATGAGCCATGGCTTTGCAGAGCTTACAGGCCACCAGGGCCTTGGCCATGGCCTCCTCGCCATGCTGCCAGAAGAACAAGGCCATCTTCTGCCGCTTCATCAGGACGGCCCACACCATCAGCTCGTGGAAGGGGAAAGGGAAGTGGTTGATCTCAGGATCATCCAAGTCGATGTCTACCTCTTCTTCACGTTTCTTGGTTGTCTTTCTTCCTCGCCTCAAGGGAACATCATCCTGCAATTTTAGGGGAAAAAAACATAGAGGTGGAGTTAGAAATGAATCAATTAAATTCAGTAAATAGTTATTTTACTATTGGCCTAACTCGGAGATACATAAATGAACTATAGGCATAAATAATTTGATTGTGTTTCACTTTATTGTACTCCATAGATGTTGTATTTTTTACAAATCAAAGGCAAAACCCTTCACCAGCAGAAAGATTATGACTTCTTTATTGCAGTGGTCTGGAACCAAACCTGCAAGAGCTCTGAGGTACACATGCCTGGATCCTATCCCAGCTCTAATTCTAAAAGACCTCACAAGCGCATACATGCCTAATTTTAAAACAAGTTAGAATAGCATAAGCACAGTCTTATGGGACTATACCATTGCTATACTTTAATTTTTAAAAAGCATTTTTAATGGGCCACATTCTTCTTCTTTTTTACTTTTGTCCATTTTTCCCTCTGCAGGTAGGGTTATTGGTCCTCGTGATGGACAGCACTCTACTTTTCTCTCAAAGGATGAGGACATCCTACACTTGCATTTGCGTGTGCAGCAATAACTGCATTAACACAAGATAGGGAGAAGGTAATCTGTCTCGAGTTTCTGCATACCTCATTAGATGCATTTGTGAAATGGTTCTGGCCTTTGGATCTGTACCATTTCTAAACACCCACGAATATATTTTGCTTACTGGAATATATATGCTTCCTTGGCTTTCAAGTTTGTATTTCAAATAGGATTTATTTCCTTGTTTGTGATGCTAATGTAACCTCATGGTGAAATTTTCAAAGCAACTGTGCCCTGTTCCCTCAACACTGGGAAAATTTTTACTTCCTTATTTTAGAATCATGTTCCAAGCCCCACCCCTGAAATAAACTTTTGTATATATTTGAAATGTGTAGAAGAATAGAATAATTGACACTAGTAATTTGAGCAAACACTTACCTCCATTCCCAGTAGTTTCAAGGCTTTGGGCTGTTAAAAAAAAATTCATGCACCAAGTTAGAGCTTTCTTTATAAATATAAGAAAAGAATCCTACTTTATCTCAAACAGGTAATGAAACAATTCCATTTATCATATAGTATTTATTTATTTCACTAAATAAAATACCACAAAGGGAAATTGTTTATAGAAATTCTTAGAAAATTAGGGATTTAGTGATTTTGGTGAATCACAGAAAATTAGAAAACTTGAAAGGCATAATGTGATTGCTTAGGGGTGGAACCTGCAGGTTTATCAATCCTTTTGTGGACCAAAATTTCTTCCATCTTCCTAGAACTGTTCTGCTTGCATTTCCCTGACATCAAGCACTGTAGTGAACAATGGAACATTTCAATCAAACCGTGGGATGTTTCTCAAACCTCTGAAAGACCTCTGTTACCTGGAGACTTGGGACATTATTCAGAAGTATATGTTTAGATGCTTTGCGCTGGCCATCTCTCTAGACTGCTGTCCAGGAGAGCAAGGGTGAGTGTGGCCAGGGGTCATATGTTGGTGGTGCCAAAGGCACTCAGTGGCATTGGAAGTGTCGGCACATACAGAAGCATCATTGGTGATGCTGGGGATGTGCAAAGTAGGCACAGACTGAGATGGACAGAGAAGCAACTCAGCCACTTATAGAAACTTGACTTATATTTAACAAGGGGAGATATAAAATTACATCTCAAGGGTGAGGAATTCCAATTCTATGTTTTAAGTATTACAAAATGGTTGGGTGCCATCTTGAAAGTTAGATGAGTAAAGATTACAGCACTTACAGTTCTTCCCAGTTTTATTTGACCATACCAGGAGGAGTTGCATATACCTTGTCTTTCTCCCTTTCTTCTGCTTTTAGCTTTCATAATGATCACCAGTTTTAAAGTTGTGATTTTTTAAAATTTATACTTTTTAGTGTTTTCATATTTTTTTTCTAACACCACAAAATGCTTGAATAAGCAGAAGATAAGCTTTGGTAAAAATAAAAATCATGCCCACCACCAGCTACAACAGCAGTTCTCAAAATGTTGTCCAAGGACCATGTGGCTCATTCTGGGGGTAGGTTGGTGGTGGTGTCTCTCCTGAGACCCTCCTAGGGGGCTGTGAAGTCAAAGCTATTTTCACAATAACACTAAGATGTTAGTTGATATTGATACTGTATTAATATTTGCACCGATGGTGCCGAAGCAACGGTGGCTGAAACTGCTGGGTGCCTTAGCAACAATGATGGCCGTGGTACCCACTGTCATTACATTTCACTGTTGTATACTCAAAGTTTAAAACAAAACAAAGCAGTTTCTCTTGAGATTGTGCTGGATGAGGCCTAAAAAATTATGTTTATTAAATCTCTACTCCTGCTAGTAAAAACAATGTCCATTTGCTATTCCAGGGGGTGAAGTGGGAACTATGCATTAAGCACTTCTGCTACATCCTGCACTAGGATGGGTGTCCTGAGGAAACACACTTACGGGGTTGTTTGGACTGAATTGTGGCCACTCTGTTTCATGAACAACTGTGCGAAGGAATGGCTGGTGGACAGCTACAGTTATTTAGACTTGAATGGCAGACATTTGGAAAATGGATGCAGTAGGACTGTCATTTCAAAGAAAACAACTCACAGTATTGGTTGCCAATGACAAAATTCAAATTTTCAAGCAAAAAACAGAAACTTGGAAAACGTGTCCTCCCCCACCTTATGACCTTGACAATTTTTTAGGACTTAAAGACTATTCTGATGAGATTGGAGGTGATAATGAATGAAAACTTTTGAAATTGTATAATAAAAATGTGTCAGCATTTGGAAGATCTGCACATAACTCAACAAACCAATGTTTTAGAATGGCCAATCTATGATGTTAAGAGATTCATACAAATTGAAATTTGTATTTTAATGTAACAGTATGAAAAGTTCACTGACATGGTTTCAGATTTTATGTTGCAACTATCTTCAAGAGACTGCCTCTTGTTGAATTTTGATGTATCAAAACAGGACATCTACAATTATCTGTAAAGATTTCTTCTTTTTTTTTTTAAATTAAAGATTTTGTTTATTTATTTTTAGGGAGAGGGGAAAGGAGGGAGGAAGAAAGGGAGAGAAACATCCATGTGTGAGAGTAACATCAATCAGATGCCTCTTGTGCGCCCCCAGCTGGGGACCTGGCCTGAAACCCAGACTTGTGCCCTGACGGGGAATCGAACCAGCCACCTTTTTCTTTGTGGGATGATGCCCAACCAATTGAGCCACATTGGTCAGGGCTACTTCTTCCTTTTTTGATATCTTTGTCATACTTAACACATTTTGTGACAGATTTTCTTCCTATATTTCAACCAAAACAACATCTTGCAACAGACTGAGTGCCAAAGTAGATAAGAGGATCTAGCTGTCTTCTATTAAGTCAGACATCACACAAACAACATGCTACTCATCACTCATTTTGTTTTTTAAAACATAGGTGTTTTTATAAACATGTTATCTCTGTTAATATGTAATGAGTGGATTTCCTGTGGTCACCTTAAAATGAATTAATAATTATTTTAAAAGTCTCAACTTTAATTTCCAGCATAACTACTGATGACACTCAACATAGATGAAAGCTTTTGGAATCCTCAACAATTTTTAAAGGTTTAAATAGATCCTCAGACCTCAAACCTTGAAAACTGTTCAGGTACCTAAGATTAACTTGAATTTTGTTGCTATTCTGTGATCTTTAAGGCTCACTGTCAGTGGCAGTTTTTGATTTGAATTGGACCTCGGGAGGAAAAGAAAGGAGTGTGTTATCACTGAATATATTTCTTTTTCTTTCGTTTCTTTTCTCTTTCTTTTTGTAAACGGATTTGAAGGCGGAGGGAAGAAGAGGTGGAGAAGTTGTTTCCCATCTGAGCTCCCACTGGGAGAGAAGGAAGCCACACCCCCAAACCCTCGCACTCTAATCTTCCCAGAAGTCAGGAGACAGGATTTGCCTCCAGCCTCACCCTCTTGGGGCCGAAGAGATTGTGGTAGAGCGTCCGGAAGCGCTTTCGAGTGTAATTGCAGCGATAAGCGCCGCCCATCAGGTACTCGATCACCAGGCCGATGTCGATCAGGCTGATTCTGTAGTCTGGGGGCAGGTTCCCCTATGAGGGAAGAGCGAAACACACAGATCCAAAAGACAGCGTGATTTACGAGGGATTCTAGTCCATGTACTCTGTAACTATTTTAGAGTAAAACAAAAATTAAAAAAGAAACATATGAATGTATTATTATACTGGTTAATTAATTCACCTTAAAATAGATCCAACCGAAACCTGGATATTCTCGCTTGGAAAGAAGACATAAGTTAAATAAGAAGATGCAGTAATCGTCGGCAATAACAGAAAATCAAAATATTTATTCAAGTCTTCAGCTGAGGAGAAAAAAACACCAGCGTAGCAGAAAGAAACACAAGGCTAGACAAGGCAAATGCTATCGCTCCCAGACACCAGGAACGCGGTTCCCCAGAAGTCCCCAGGCCCCTCGCTGCTCTGCCTCTGATCCAGGCCCGTTACTACCCTCTTGCTGATCATTAATTTCTTCACACCCACTAAATGAAGACTCCTTCCAGAAGGTGATTGTTACTACCAGGGCTTGCACTAATGGAGTATGCATAGAGTTCAGCTCTCCTTTAACACCAAAGTTCTATTAACAAAAAACATTTGGCACTTTTTTATAAAAGGAGAGCAGGATGGATGTCAGGATGAAGTCGTTTATGAATATCCCTTGTGTTGAAGGAGAAAGCAGGGAGGAATAGCTTTATATTTTTAATTGTTTTATTTATCTTTGTATTCCCAGTGCCTTTTATAAGTGCCTGGAGTGTATGGTAGGCATGCAAAATGCTTTGTCTGGTTGTTGAAAATGTGAACGAGTGAAACATTGCCATGAACTGATGTGGGATCTCGTCTCTGTTTTTTTTTTTTTTTTTAGTGTTATGTTCTCAGTAAGAGAAGTCACTAGCCACAGTGTGTGAATCACCTCTGTTTGGGAAAGCCTCACTTGACTGCAGAAATTTGACTTGAGATATGTATCTTAATGTATCTTCACTAGCAGGAATGAACGCATAGCAACTGAGGCAACAGCCCACGTAGATGAGATCCCAGTGCCGTTCTCAAGTTTCTTGCTGAGTGTAGACATAGTTCCCAGCCTGCCCGTAGCAATGTACCTCTCCCTTAACTTGGGCGTAAGGTAGGCTTGGGGACCTAATCTGAGCCAGCCGAGCAAAGTGGGACTTCGTGAAGGGCAGCCTAGATAAGATAGAAGCACTTTGAGGCCCAGAACCCCTCCCATCCTTGACCTTGGCCCATTCCATTAGCTGAACTGTCCCTCCACAAAAATTGTCTCTTTGTTCCTCCCCATCTCTTGGAATTTTGGGATCTCCTTTGTTTGAAGACTATCTTATTAATCTAACTAAATTGTCAAATTAAGCTATCCTCAGGCTATTAAGAAAGACCGATTGTCTGACTTTTTATGCAAAGCATGGCAAAAATATAAAAAAGGAAACTTAGAGAAGGTTTTATCTGAAGATTGTAACTTTTCAGGTATTGCTCTTTCCATAAACATTAAACTGAGGTTAAAAGTATTACCCGTGCACTGGTTTTTCTCCATTATTTTAGGACAGGTTAACGAGGCTGCAGTTTCTATATGATCTGGCTCTATCAGATGGTGAAGCAACTCTGGTATTTCAAAAGCAGAAGAGCCCCAGAACCGGACACTCCCGAGTCAGCCTAGTCTCCCTTGTACTGGGTTCCTACAAGAATGACCTCCAGAAGGCCCACCCCATCTGTGTTATTTTCCTTGGCACGGTGTAGAAGGCGGGAACACGTGGTATAAGTCAGCTGCCCTGGGCTTCTGTCTGTCCTTAACAAATCAGCCACTTTCCCTCAATGCCTCAGTTTTTTTCCTAGTAAAAAGGGTTGAACTTCATGTCCTCTATGGTTTGTAATGTACCAGGTTTCAAAAAAGATCCCCAAAGGATTTATTGCGATGGCTGTTGAAAGGTAGTCATAGTGAGTCTATGAATTTGTGTGTATTTTTAATCTTGTAACACTTTTCTAAATTTGAAACATGGGTAATATCAACACATGGGTAATGAGAAATGTATATGCAAACATTAGTTTGAATTCTAAGAACAAGAACCAATATTGCCTGAAGGCCAATATTTAATGGCAATATTTATACATTTGAGATGTCTGTAAGAGTGAGGGTTGTCAGGAAAGTGGTAATAGTAAAATTCAAAATAAATAAAAATTTGAGAGGGAAAATAAAACATTTTTTGTAAATGACTTTATTCATAAAGGGCTCTTAGGTTTATAGACTACCAAAGAAGGTGAGAACATCTTTTTTTTAAGAAACTTCTTATATAAAGTTTGATTCTTTCAGAGTGATAGATGACCTGATCTGAATGAGGAGAAAGAATTCAGAGACTATCCTGGGTTCTACCCAACTTTCAGGGAAGGCCTGAAGGACAGGGTGAGTGGGGATGGTGGTGATGGGGGAAGCCTGCATTCTGATTGACCACAAGGTGGCGATGTTCACCTAACCAAAGCCAATGAAGGTTCCTTCCTCACCAGCATTTGCCTGCGGGCTATTTTGTGTAATAAAGTGCTGTAAGCAAATACAGAGCAGGTTGGAGGATTTGGGGATAAGGAGAGAATCAAATGCTTTGGTAGTGATATTAGGAGGAGGGAAAGCTTACTTTACCAGGTAATCTGTTTGAACTCAGTCTGCAAGACTGACAGAAGCTGGTGTTTTTTTCGGATGCAGAGAAAACAAGGGAAATTAGTTTCATAATTTTTACTGGGAACAGTGGAAACCTTTTGGGGAAGATAAAATAGATTTCATAAAATAAAAAAGTTGTAATAACTGTGTCTGGGGTGAACTCCGAAGGGGAAGGCAGCATCGGTGCCTGTCTGAGCCGATGGCCTTGGCCACCTGTGGACTGCCGGTGTAACAGATGTGCAGAGAACAGCCAGGAACGTGATCCTGCAGTGGGAACAGCACTGGGCCGGACTGTGGGCCTGGCCAGATCACACCCGTTCTCTGTACCTCAGTTTACACGTTGATAACAGGCAGTTTGAACACAGTTTCTTCTAAAGTCTTATCTATTTCTAAAGGTCTGCTTGTCCGGCTACTACACGTCAGGCTGCTCTTATGTCCATGCTGCTGGGCCACCGGGCAAGGACTCTTGGCCAGAGCTTCCAGGGTTGATGTGGTTTCCACTAATCCCCTGAAATTTGGTTAGTGGAGCTGGGGGCTTAGAGACACGGGATGGGTAAGGGATGGACAGGGATGGGGCTGTGCTCACCACCACATCCACCTCCTCTGGAGAAAGCAGAGAAAGCGAACGGCACCTCACGTGCCACAGGTAATGTCCAAAAACCTTCTGGAGGAGTCTGACTCTGCTCGGGTCCTTTTCACATGGAAAGTCAACAGTGATACTGGTGTGCTACTCCTTCTGCTTGCTGTTTCTGTTACTTCCCCACCCCTTTTTGTAATTATTTTGGTAACTGGTAATGCCTGAACATTTATTTCCCATTTCATGCCTTAACAACACAAGGTAAGCCATGTGACTTAAATAATTTGATCCATAGAATGAAGTGGAGAAGCGTGAGTCTAGGGATAGGTACAACTTGGTAACTTGAAAATGTCGTCCCATTTTTTTGTATGAGCCACTACTCTGAAGCTAAGTTTTGAGCCATGCCATACCTAAGCATAACTATTAATCAAAAGAATTGTTTAAATTCACTTAGATCTTCTCTTCTAAATGCATTCTGTTTTTCAGATGTCAGCTTATGATATCACTATCAGATTTCAGCAGTTTAGGAGACTTTTTTTTTCTTGGAAACTTATAACAAACCTCCAAAACAAGATTGTTTCCTCCTGATGCATGTTAGGTGGAAATGATAGCCAGTTGTCAGGTTTACCAAGGAGGAGTGGGGACAAGGCTGTTCTGGTGCAAGTTTATGGAAAAAGAGGAGTACATTCCTCCAGTGTCTGGTGCAGTAATAGCCTGGGCAACTAGTCTTGAAAAAAATAAGAATGCTTTTGTAAATTTTCATGAATTTAGCAGATGGAATTATAAAATGTCCTTTCTTTACCCAATGTGTGTCTGAAATGCTTTTCATTCTGTAAAGCCCTGAGTCTTGATTCCCATGAGAGTGAATTTTAAACTATCATAATTTCACACGATTTCTATATAAAACTTAAATATCATACTCCTTTGGTGGGGAGGGGTAGTATAGGTAATCTGAAGTATTAGCACATTTAATTTTCACTACTGCTTTAAAACATACAGAGGCACAAATTGAGCAGACAGTTAGCTACTAAAATGGCGAGTTAGAGTTCACGAAAAAGCAGACAGACTCAGGCCACTGTGGTTTAATAAGAGAGCACTTGGTACATCCAATGGATTTATGCCTGAAAATGGTTCAGGGAATTGGGTTGGCTTCTATCATTTTAAATTTCTAATTGATGCTGAATAGCAACTCTTTATTTCATTGCTCCTAGATTATTCCCTTGGTTTAAATAATTTGAGATTTTGAAACTGGCTTGGGAGAAATTCTCCACAGTCAACTCTGTTGATTCCAAAGGACAGGTGGACTTGCAGACGTCACACTGGTTAACTCATGGTCTGATAAATCCGAAATGCATTCCCTGGGTTTGTAAGGGTTACTCACGTTTCATTTACAGACATATTCTCAAACACTATGTTCAAGGTCCAGAACTGTGTTCATAACTCATGAACAGCATCTTGTACCAGGGTTTATCACCTACTGATTAATTTTTTTGCCACAGATTAAATCAGTTAATACATACATAAAGTCCTATAATCATAAAGCACAAAGTACCTGCTAATTATTATGTTCCTTAATTTTTGACAATTGCTTAAACTGTTCAAGATTTTCTTAGCAATATAAACCTAGTTTTTGTAGACTTTGAGTATCTTATTGGCCTAAATTGCTGGAAGTCTTCTGGAACCACCTGAGGAAAATGTGCACCAATGTTAATTTCTGTGTCATTCACTTCTTAAAAAAAACAAAACAACCCCCCTCATTTTTGGCTTCCTTTGTCCACGTGACAACATGTGGACACTTCCAGCTCCTTCAGCTGCCATTGTCATTGTTTGCTCTCCAGTCATCACATGGTCATCTTTATCACAGAAACAGAGTCTGCATTTCCTGCTCCTACTCCCAAGAGAAGAAACTCAGCATAGGTTTCCTGATCCTCCCCACCTTACTGGCAGTCTCCATTGCCAGGTTAAAAAGATAAATTGTTCCTAAGCCAGTTCAGTACTTTCCTGGGTGTTCTGTTATCATTTTTTCCCCCAGTTACCAAATTAGTAAGTAGATGAATTCTTATGTAACTATACCCTTGCTCTAGTATTTGGATAGCACTAAAAGAAAAATGAAACTGCTCCTCACTAACACTCCTGCCTTCCAAATTCTTAGCAGTTTGTTTTTTCTTGTTAGTTATTATTTTTGAGGTACATCCTTAGCTAATAAGTTTTTAAAAAACCCTACCTTAAAAATACTTTACATGCCTTTCAATGAGTGATGTGAACAAATGCAAAAGGCAGCTAATGGGGTTTTGGAAAAGAGAAAGTGATATTGCAAAGCAGAGTCTGGCAAGGAAGAAAACCTAGGAGGAGGGGTTCTGATCATTTGTACTCAGTAAAATCTCCCTACAAAATCCCTCTGAAACTCATGCAAGATGTTGAGAAGCTGGGTCATGGAGGTGGATGAGTGACTTTGTTTGAAGGTTGGGATTGACCAACAGCTGGGACTGAGGAACAAAGGCACAGCTGTCTCCTCAGAGAGCCTCCTCATTCCTTCAGTGACACAGAGTAGCTTAAGGTAATGGGGAAAATATCTTATTATTTTAGAAACATCTCAAAACATTTTATCGAACGCGAGCAACAAATATATTGGCAAAGAATACACATCGGATGTATACACAGTCTTCTGGGATACTGCCCCCCTGTTTAGTTTCTAGGCAGTTTTCAGCCAGGATAAACTGAACAGAATGAGCAGACCTGAGGGAAAGAGAAATAGGTTTTTGGAGGGCAGGTGTGCTTACAGCTTGAAATGGGGCGGGCCAGGGAGAGAAGTGATTTTGGTAAAATAGTAGTTGGGTCCAACTGGTTCATAGGTACCAGGTGATAACTGTAAAAATACAGGCAGTGGCATAAATCTGCACATTATACACAGCCCCTGGGCCTTTGCTTGGCCTTTTGAAGGAAAATGAAGAAGAGGCTACCAGACACCGATGGGTCAGTTCTAGCCAATGAGCTGCAGTGACGTGAAGGAATTGGACTCTGTTCTTGACCTTACTGTGTAGCTTTCTCTGAGGCTGTCTTATGGACTTTGGTGAGGAATTACTGCAGTTTGGTAGGTGGGTATACCTCTGTGTGCATGCACATGTGTACAGGGTGGGGGCAGTGCCACCATCTATTTTGTCCCTTGGAGTTAAGGCACCACTGTCTGGGAAGGCTGCCAAAGGCTCAGGGCCAAAGCTGCCTCTGGAAGAGACTGCATGGGACAAAAGAACAAGCACTTGGCTAACTTTAAAAATAACCTCCCTGTGACTCACTCTTCACATCTATACTTGGGAATAGTACTATATAATAACAAAGTAATAATAATAAAATAGTAATTCTACTCATAGAATTGTTGTAAAGATGAGCTAAGGCACATAGGAAGCTCAGACTGGTGTCACACACTGAGTCGTCACTAAATATCAGGTATTATTGTTACATTATTAATCAAAGGTTCTGAGTTCTAATCCTAGCTCTTCACTAACCACCTAGTACAGTTCTCACCTCCTTGCATTTCAGCCTCCTCATCTGTAAAATGTGACAAATCTACTGGCTTTTTTTCTCCTATCAAAATCTTAGATAATGAATGTGAAAAAATATACAGGAAAATAAAATATTAGAAGAATGGTATACATACATGTGCTTTAGTCTCTGTTTCTCTGAGACTTTTTGAGGTATCCTTACTACACTCTGTTTAATGCCAGATGTGACAGTGATACATTGCATCAGGAGCTACTGAATAAAGATACCTCCTATGGTCAGCTGGACAGCATGGAAACTAGCTCTCCGAACAGTGAGGGGCGTACAGAAATATACAGGTAATGGCATAAATCCACATGACATGGGGAAAACGCCTAGAGTTCCACTATCGAAAAGCACCACATCCAATGAAAGCATCTAGAACACGGAGACTGGAGAAAAACCGCAGCTGCGCCAGAAGCAGAGATGTCAGAGTTAAAGGCCATACACACATGCTGTGTCCTGAGGGTCTGGCAGGGACAGGAATATTCTGGTGGCTCATGCAATGCAAAACAGAGGCGCTTTCTAATCACAGGAAGCAGTCAAGACGGCCTCCGACGTGCAGTCGAGAGGGTTCTTACCTTTTTGACATCCCTGACCAAGTGGTACAATGTGTTTGAGGGCCCATGTCTCTGAAAACGATAAAGAAGAATCAAATGGTTTTGCTAGTCGGGCTCTCACTGGCAAGGCAAGAAGGATCTGGAAGGAAGGGTCTGGCTGGCGAGGGACAGTTGTTAAGATGCACCTTGTTGTAGTTGCTCAGTTGTACCTGCCTTTTCTGAGGAAACGCACTGGCAGATTTTTGGATTGTGGTTCCTCGAGAGAAAGCATTTGAGGCTCTAGGCTCAAACTTTATAGAGGAAGCCATCAATGCTGTTGACAGCTAAACCAAGACATCATTTAAGGGGCTGGGGGAGCATGGGGAAAAAGGGACCAGTTTATTGCATTGGAAATACACTTCAGCACATTGCCAATTGCATTTGTTTATTACCCATGTTGAATGAGAAATTATCTAAAGTAGGGGTTGGCAAACTTTTTTTTTGTAAATAGCCAGGTAGTCAATATTGTAGACTTTGTGGGCCATATAGTCTTCATGGCAACTGTTCAATTCAGCTGTTGTACAGAAGCAGCCAGAGACAATACCTACACAAATGAGGTTGCCTATGATTCAGTAAAACTTTACTTGTGGACACAAAAAAGAGTAAAATTTCAAAAAATTTGAATGTCACAAAATATCATTCCTCTTCTGATTTTTTTCAACTGCTGAAAAATGTAAAAAACCATTCTTGCAGGCCATACAAAAATAGGTGTGAGCTTGGTTTGGCCCTTGGACAGTAGTTTGCTAAAATCTGGTCTAAAGAAAAGGCCACAGGAAGTTTGGGAAAAAGAGAGGCTTGGAAAAGATGTATGCTTGCTTAAGGTGAGAATAAAATGAAATGGTTTGCCATCCAATTGTCTTCCAGGAATAGGAATGCTAGCTAAAATATAGAATGCCTAATTAAATTTGAATTCTAGATAGATGGTGAATAATTTCTAATGCAAAGGTGTCTCATGCAATACTTGGGATGCATTTATATTAAAAATTATTTGTTATCTTAAATTTAAATTTAACTGGGCAGCTTGTATTTTAATTTGCGAAGTTTTGCCACCCTATTAGAGGATCTCAAAACAGTGATGGCAAAGCCTTGAGCACTGGTGAGGCGTGGGCAAGGATTGAGACAATGCCCCTCCACTGCCTCAGCCACCTGCCGCTTTGTGCAGACATGCTCATCAGAACTCTTTTTCCATTGAGGGATGCAGTGTTGTGTAGTGATTAAACATGCAGACTCTGGAGTCAGGATGCCCAGCTCCCAACTTGGCTCTGCTGCTTACCAGCTGTGACCATGGGCAAGATACTTAACTGTGACTCAGTATTGCCATCTCTAAAATGAGGATAACATCTCCACTTATTTGGGAGAAATGTTGTGAAGATTAAATGATAAAATATTTATGAAGCTACTAAAATGCTTAGTACTCAATAAATATTAACTATGATTATTATTCAGGCCATTCACTACCTCATAATCCTTATCAACAGAGTTCTCCAGGGAAATACCACCAGTTGATTAGAGTGATAAAATCTATTGGCCATTTAGAACTTTCTTATTTCTTGACAATCGTTGGCATAAATCACCCTATTCCCTTGATTCTCTAATTGATAGGCAAGTCATTCAACTCTATGCTTTATTTTTTTACTTAACTAAAAACCCATCATGCTACCCCCAACAGATTTATTGAGATATAATTGATGTAACATTGTATAAGCTTAATATATAAAATAATTTGAAACTTGTATATATTGACAGTGAAGTGTTTACCACAGTTAGTTCTGTAAACGCATCTTTCACCTCACGTGGTTATCATGTTGTTGTTGTTAAGGTGAGATCATTAAAGCTCTATCTTGTGGCAACTCTCAAGTACGCAATGCAGCATTGTTAACTATAGTCTTCACACTGTAGCTCGGATCCCTGGAACTTATTCATTCTATAATTAAAAGTTTGTACCCATTGGCCAATCCCTCAGTTTTTTTGAGGAACCTCCACAGTGTTGTTTATATTGGCTCCCTTGTCGTGTGTTAGTGGACCAGATACGCATGAGTTTATTGCTGAGCTCCTGACTCTGTCCCAGTGTTCTGTATGTCTGTTTTTATGTCAGTACCCACTGTTCTGATTACTATAGCTTTGTGATGTAGTTTGAAATAAGGACGTGTGAAGCCTCCACCTTTATTTGTCTTTCTCAAGATTCCTTTGCTAATCAGGGTCTTTTGTGATTCCATGCAAATTTTTAGATTGCTTTTTCTATTTCTGTAAAGAAATGCCATTGGGATTTTGAAGGAATTACACTGAATCTATAGATGGCTTTGGACAGTATAAACATTTTAACAATATTAACACTTCTAATCCAAGAACACATGGTATCTTTTTATTTGTAACCTCTTCAATTTCTTTCATTAATGTCTTACAGTTTTTGGTGTATGGTCTTTCCCTTCTTTGGTTATATTTGTTGATTTAAACTCTCAAGTAATTTATTGTTTTTGATGCCATTGTAAATGGGATTGCTTTATTTTTTCAAATAGTTCATTGTTAATGTGTAGAAATACAACAGATTTTTGTATGTTGGTTTTGCATCCTGAAACTTTACTGAATTCATTTACTAGTTCAATAGTTTTTTGATGAAGTCTATAGATTTTTTTTTACTGGTAAAATAAAATTTAATTATGCTGAGGCTATGCCACACTGTCTTCTTACCTCAAGAAAAAAATGTCCCTTTTAGATGTGGATAAACAGTAAAATTCATCACGGAGGACTGTTTTTTTCCCCCATAAGGAAGCTTCTTATATTCAAAACATAATTAAAAAAGAGGTTTTAGCTACCAAAACACATGTTTGGCATCAATGGTTAATACAGGAAAACTCTGATGCAAAGTAATGTCACATGTTTGCATTTAAGTGTTACTTAGGAACTAAGAAGTAATTTCAAGGATTTTTACTGCTGAATTCCCAGCAAAAAGTTAATTTCCTGTGCTAAATAGAACATAAACAGAGCCATTGAAAAAGGTGATCATATTAGGCTCAAATTTGCCAACCTAGTTTTAGTTCAGGACAACCAGCAGTAGATACAGTGAGCAACTAGCACTAGCTGAACTGATTTCCTTTCCTGGTGGTTTTTTTGTGGAATGAATAATGCAAATAAGGTGTCAAAGTACCTGTGAAACGTTTGGAGAAAATGTCTCATTTTCTTCTTAACCAAGTCAGTTAGCCACTGGCTACACATCTGCCTCAGCTAGCTCATTAGATTCTTGTGCTTCTTTATCTTCTCTGAGAGAAGAAACCTTAAAACCTTACATCAGTCTTTCTTTCAGAAGGAAGACGCCAGATGAATATTTTTTCCACTCATCACTACTGGAAACAAGTTTCCCCCAAACATTCAGTGATGAGTGAGTACACAAACACCATTTGGATATTAGTGCCAGGGTTCAAGGACTTCCTGCAAAGCACCTTTAACACGTTTGCATTGGCAGCAGGCATCAGGATGTGCTAACTTTGGCATCACAAGTTTTATGTGCAGCACTACGCGTTTGCTGCTAAGTCACGCGGCCAATATTTCGCCGCGGGAATAGGAAGGCTGAACAAAAACATAGTGCTGATAAAGGCGGCGTTCATAAATCCAACGTGGTTTAAATTCATCGTTTTCACAATCAAGGGCTGCCATTTGGGACTGTTTTGTTAATGATTATAAACAGGAATTATTTAGAAGAGAAAATACTTCACTGTTCTTTACTGTTGCATAAGTGTCTTCTATATGTAACATACCCTCAAAACGTCATATTTAAAGTCAGTGTTTCAAATAAAAGCGATGCTATGTTACTGTTCAGCAGCTCCATTCAAATACACATTGGTACTTCATTCTAAATAAAATGTTGTAGCTGAGGTAAAAGCTTAGAAATTGGTGTTCCAGCTGTGGAAAAGAAGCACCTCGCTCTGATTACTTTCACACTGCCACTCTGCTTAGCAATATGAATCCACCGCACCTTCAACAGGGAAAGCACTCTGCTGACAGTATAAAAAGTCATAAAAGGCAACCATAAAAGATTAAATCTTGGTAGGCATGTCAGCTTTCTTTTAATAAAAACAAAAATACTCATTGCCATCTAGTTAAATGTCTCTTTTGTTATAAAGTGTTTCCAGTTATTGAAAAAGGGTTCTTAAAAAAATCCAACGACCTGTATTTTAATACCCTGCCCCCTCTTGCCCTAATACACATTGGAGGAAAGACTCATTGAATGTGCAAATTGCCAAAACAAATGTGGAGGAGAGGGGACTTCTCAAAATGGTGTGCCCAATCAAGTCTTGGTTTTTTTTTTTTACAATATCAACTTCTGTCCCAATAACACAAAGTATGTACAGCATGTTTAATAACATGCAATATGCAAAGCTCTGTGTTGCTGTCAGCAACCTCTTTGCCCACCCGCCCTCCTCATTCACAAATGTACCTCTACTAAACACAATTATATCATGAAGCCTGTTAGTTTGAAAAAATCTTCAATTTGTTAAAACTGGAAGATCTTTATATAGGGGCTCCATTCATCTGACTCAAGGTTATAGACTTCTACGGTATTCAGAAATTCATTGCCATCAAATCTTCCCACAGCATAAATGGTGTTCCCCACAGCTGCAAGTCAGACATAGTCCTTGGTGAAATCATATTTCCCGTCATTTTCTGCTCATTTCTAGTTGGATCATACATCTCCACACAGCTGATGATGTGGAACCATCAAAGTCACCATCCACAAAGAGTTTTCTGTACAGAACAGCTACTCCAGCTCCTTTCCTAGCCACCTTCATGGGTGCAATTAAAGTCCAGGTGTTATTTACAGGAACGTAACATTCTATGGTGCTTAGGCAATTCCAAGACTCTGTACCTCCGATTATGTATAAATAACCACCAAGCTCACAGACTGCAGACTGGTGTCTATGAGTGTTCAGAGGAGCACAGCTTGTCCATGACTTTGTCATAGGGTCAGAGACATCACAATTTTTCTGTCCTTTTTGACCATATGGACCAGAACCACCAAGGATGTAATTTCCCATTCAGAGCACACACCCCTGCATTACAATGGTTAGTTCTCAATTCTGTTATAGGAATCCAGTCCTCTGTATGGATCATACGTCTCTACACAACTCAGGTCGTCTGAGTGGCCATTTGATTGAGCAACCACGTAGAGTTGGCCCATCAGTACAGCCATCCAAAATTGGGCTCTCAGTGTTCTCATGGGAGCAAGGGAAGGCCAATGATCTGTAAGTGGACCACAGCACTCAGCTGTTCGAAGAGATTCCTCTCTGTTACAGCCACCTGCAGCTATGAGTTTGCCATCCATCTCTGCTGTCCCCAGACCAGACCGTGCAAAATACATAGGTGACATGGCTTTTCTATTAGCTCATCTGGTTGTATCTCAGAGCTTAAACTTTGTTAGTTGTGGAATACTTGTTGGTGAGCTCTGTGCGCTGTTTCACTTGTGAAGAAGATGGCACAGAGTATACCATCCAGCATAGCCAGGCACAAGTAAGTGTTATTTGAAGTCTTTTCTGAAGCAATGATTTTCCTAAGCCCATGCTTAGGGCTT
This sequence comes from Trachops cirrhosus, assembly GCA_028533065.1. Lineage (NCBI taxonomy): Eukaryota > Metazoa > Chordata > Mammalia > Chiroptera > Phyllostomidae > Trachops > Trachops cirrhosus. Next base: position 42,503,378 of record CM052540.1, on the reverse strand, counting down.
TGTACCATGGCATTTAGAGAAGAGACACATCCAGTGGAACTGCTCCTTATGTGCTGATGACCATTCTCATGTGGTGGCTTTTTCTGTACAAACTGAATGTAGTCATTGTCACTGCCAGACACCTCAGCCTGTCCATCTAGTAGGTTCCCATCAAGCAGCTTGTGATCAGCTGAGTAGTACAAGGTTTGAACCCTTCCATCAGCTCGTCCAGTGTCTCCATTCTCCCAGATGCTACGCTGCACCCAGCTGATTACCTTTGTGTCCAATTTGCCATTGCTGGGCAAGCAAACATTATCTTCAAGCATTGCCTCCAACTTTAGCTGTGGAAGTTTAAGAAACTCTTCCTCTTCTGAAATTCGTAACAAATGCCCCTGAATATAAGTGTCAAGCTTATTCAACAAATGTGAGTCTCCCATATAACTAGCAGAGTTTTGGTAAGAGATGCAGCTGGTAACATCCATTTTAGACAGTAAATAATCGGCACAAAACTTCTTTACTTGGTCCATCTTCAACTTTTTGGCTGCATAGTAAACATCTTTTACTAATTCCTTATCAGCTTTCAGTTGTGCAGTGTAGGCATAATTCAACAAGACTTCAACAGCTTCCAGGTTGAGATCATCAAATTTAACATGAGAAACCCTGTGAGGATCAGTCTCATTATTAAAGATTTCAGGTAAACTGGGACTGCAGCAAGCCAGGACTGCTCTGTGTGCCACCATCTCAAGGCCACACACCTGAAGTCCAATATCACAGAACTGGCCACTTTTCCTCAGGGTGTTTAATTTGGCAATAGAAGACTCAATGAAATTTTCATCTTCAAACCTTAAATATTCATGAGGAATCACTTTTCCTTATAAATTTGGCTACACTATGCTGGTGAGAAATGTCCTTCTGGGATGTCATAAATAATCCAAGACAAAGGAGTGTTAAAACTCAGCCCTTTATTGAGGTATGAAGACAGTTGAAGTGAAGGTGGAGGTGTCTTAAGATCCAATGGTGATTCCAAAACTATCAGGTTTGGAAATGATGCAATCAAGTCCTTAAAAGCTATAGATATGAATTTCTTCTGTGGTAATCATGTATCAGAATCTGGTTCATCTCTGAAGAGAAGGAAAATCTCAACTCTGTAGCTTCAATGGGGAGCAGCAGGGAGCAGGCAGGCCCAGGCCCAACGGAAAGTGTCTGGAGGCCTCGGAGCGGGTAAGCCATTGAGTGGGAAATCCATGGAGTGGGAGGATGTGCAGTCAGTCCACGGAGGTTGCGAGGGGAGGGGGGTGCACCACCGAGTTTTCATTGCTCGAGGGGACTCGCTCCTCCCTCTCGGGCACTGCAGCAGGCAGAGCCACTGTGCCCAGCAGTCCCCAGCGACTGACCTTCACCTGCGCGTCCCAGAGACACTGCCGCCAGTGCTGCCTGCTGGTCCCTTCCACAATTTTCTATGTGCAAGATTATGTTATCAGAAAACAGAGACAGTTTTACTTCTTCCCGTTCCAATTTGGATGCTTTTATATCTTCTTGTTGCTGAATTGCTCTAGCTAGGACTTCCAGTTGCTATGTTGAATAGGAGTGGTGAGAGTGGGCGCCACAGCCTTGGCTCTGAGCTCAGAGGGGAAGATTTCAGCCTTTCACTATTGAACATGCTGTGAGCTGTGTTTGTCATATGTAGCCTTGTACTGTGTTGAGTTATGTTCCTTCTAAACACAATTTGTGGAGAGTTTTTACCATGAAAAAATGCTACATTTGTCAAATACTTTTTCTGAATCTATTGATATGATCATGTGATTTTTATCTTTCATTCTGTTAATGTGATATAACACTTATTGATTTGCATATGTCGAACTATCTTTGCATCTAGAAATGAATCTTACTTGATCATGGTGTATTACCTTTTTAATGTGCTGTTGAATTTGATTTGCTAGTATTATGTGAAGTATTTTTGCATTGATAGCTATGAGAGATCTTGGACTATAGTTTTCTTTCCTTGTAGTGTCCTTATCTAGCTTTGGTATCAGGGTAATGCTGGCCTCATAAAATAATTTTGGGAGTGTTCTCTCCTGTTCAAATTTTTTTGAAAAGTTGGGAAAAAATGGGGTTAATCCTGTAAATGTCTTGTAACATTTACCTGGTCCTGAGTTTTTCTTTGTTGGAAGGTTTTTGATTTACTAATTCAATCTCCTTACTTGTTATTAATCTGTTCAAATTATTTATTTCTTTATGATTCAGACTTGGTAGATTGTACATTTCTAGGAATGTATCTATTTCTTCTATGGCTAATTGTTAATCTTTTTTTAGGGATAGAAAGTTGATCCTCCTATTCCACAATTTTGGTCTCTTATTCTTACCAAAAATCTCAGTATGCTGAATCCCCCCCAAAAAATCTGCAGAGAAAACAGGAACTTAGAACCACTCTGATAAACTGTTTTCGACTTCTATCGGTGGGAATAAGATAAAGCCAGGGTGGCACCATCTAACACCTAAAACTGTCTGGGAATAGGTTAACGACCTTCCTCTCATTAGTACTGTGTGTTGTGGGATAGAGAAGCATCCTGACAGACGAAGGCAACGATACTCTCTAAGACAGAAGCTCTGGTTCAGTAGTAGCTTATTTCTTTACTTAGGAGATTTGTGACCTTGAATTCACCCTTTGGCCTTAGTGTTCTCATCTGTAAAATAGGGGAATGCAGTTTCTACATTTTAAATTTCTCTGGATTTTAATGAGTGTCAGCTCAGAGCTAATGTACTGAATTCATTGAATACTCACCAAAACTTCATAAATACTTTTTCTTATGATTACTCCTTGGTATCCCTAGTGAAGGAATTAAAAAATCACTACAAAACAACAAAAAATACTTTTGGGTAACCCAAAACAAGAGGTTTTTATATTTTACTCCATTGTAGTGGGAAAGGAATAAACTTCACAGTTCTGAGGATAACAAGATGGTGCAGGATAGTTAATTTGCCTCCTTTGATGCTTGGCGTTAAATCAATCCTCCTCTGCTGATTGCCTCAGACACCATCTGGGCTTACAAATAAACTGTGTTCTAATTTCTGTATACCGGTGGTTTGGTATCAGACTCTGAGAATGTTACCTTTTGGTGATCACATAACTTTCTGCCTTAGATGCTGACAACTGAGCAGTTAAAACAAGTGGAAACTTGGTGACTTGCTCTTTCTTGTCTAAACAGGTGTAAGGGAACACTTGTGAACAATGAGTCATGCATTTGGAGGGCAGGAAGGAGATTCACAGGCATGTAGGGGAACAGGAGAAGATAAAACAAGAAATGCAGAGGAAATAAAAAGTGCCTTAGCTTGGTCCTACCGTATTGTACAATTCCTCTAGTCTGGAGATGGTGAGAAAACGGTGCATGCTTACTCCATTCTCTATGAGTAATTTCACAAAATCCACTCTGTCCAGAACTAGGGCATCCAACATGGCTTGTTCCAGAGACCCCACCTGCAAATCAAGTCATTGAGTTAGTCTGCCCAGGCTCTAGAGATGCAGCTCTTTGGCGTTCATCTGAACAGTTTAAAAATGGATGCCTTTGACATCTGATAAACCTTCAGCATGTCCAAGAACATGCTAGCAAGACTGTTCTAACTCTACTTTTAGGGCAGCTACAATCTCTTCTGTGTTTTGGGGCCTATCTTTGCAGATAGAATTCAAGGATTTCTATTTGCTAAAGTTGTTTCTTCCTTGAATCTCAGTCTCAATCTCTCTCTGTCTCTCTCTCTGTCTCTCTCATCCTGAGAAGGTGCAAAGATTCACAAGGCTTTTTCTCTCCCAACTCACTGACCAAACTTCTGCAACACCAGCGAAGTGCTAAAGTGGGTACTTTGCTGTCTGTGTTTTCATCTTTCTTAGGCTCTGAATTAGACCCTGGCTGGCTTGAGAAGAGGGACCCTTGTAAACAACAAAAAGGAGGCTGTTCTATTATTTTTTAGTTAAGTGATACCATCATGCCTTTGTCTTACCCATTCCCACCTGAAGGCACAGCAAGTATTTAGGTCCTTTGGCCTGTTTACTAGGGTTATATTTAATTCCTTTTATAAAAATTTCCCAGGGTCCAGACTCCTTGAAAAATCCTTCAACACTAGCAAGGCACTAGTGACACTAAATGAGCAGAAGCTCTTTGGGGAAAGGAAGGGCCGAAAACAACCTGGACAGTGCTTCCCGGCACAGAAATCCAATTTCAGGCTGCTGGTCACCTCCTGGAGATATCTGCCTATGTCACCCAATGGCCAATTTTCTGTTTTTATTTTCGGTAGTTAATTGAGGGAAACAAACCAAGAACAGTTATATAAAGCTTTGGTTCCCTCTGCGCTGCTGTTGGGGACAGGGAAGACCTGTGCTCAGCCCCAGGACCAGATGGCGCCCACATGGGCAGCCTGCTGGTCCTGCATCTGACGTGCGACCCAGCCGCATCCCTGCACGGGCGCCACCGCTTGGGAGCAGCAACCTCAAAGACAACCAGAAACAAATCGGTAATTCCAATCCTTCCTTCATTTTAATTAATACAACTTTGTATTACTAAATAATTTGTAATACAAATTATTTTGTATTTACATATTTTTAAAAGACATTTAAAAGAAATGGCATCATTTGCTGCTGAAATTGCCATCAAAGGCCACTCAGAGAGATGGAAATGTTTGGAATGTTTCAAGTTGTGCTTAGTCGTGTGTTCCACCAGGTGGCGGTGATTTCCTCAATCATTTTCATCCCAAAGCAAAGGCAGCATTTCCGACTTGCTCTCAGAGGCTTCTTCTTTTTTTTTAATGCTTTTTTAAAATTATATTTTATTGTTTATGCTATTACAGTTGTCTTAATTTTCCCCCTTTGCCCCCCTTTACCCAGCTGCCCGCCTCCACACCCTCCAGTAATCCCCACACCGTTGTCCATGTCCATTGGCCATGCATATAAGTTCTTTGGCTACTCCATGTCCTATGCTGTACTTTACATCCCATGGCTGTTCCATAACTACCTATTTGTACTTCTTAATCCCTTCACCTTTTTCACCCATTGCCCTGACCCACCTTCCATCTGGCAACCATCAAAATGTTTTCCGTATCTATGATTCTGTTTCTGTTCTACTTGTTTATTTTGTTTTTTAGATTCAATCATCAGTAGATATGTATTTATTGACATTTTACTGCTCTTCTTCTTATGAAAGAAAACCCTTTAACATTTCATATAAACACCCTTGCCCGAGCACGTGGGCTTTGCAGGGGTGACAACATATACTCTACCGGCCACTGTTGCCCATAAATAAAGATCTGGCTGCGAGCGATGTCGACTCTGTTCCATGCTAAGGCCAAGCTCAGCTGGTCTGGGGCAGAGGCATTGGCTCCTGTAGACAGGAAGGGGGAAAGTGTGGGATAGAAAAAACAACGAGGAGTTATTATACCAAGAAGACCCACTCCATCCCTCTGGCATCAATGCCCCTGTTCTTGCAGAGCAGACTCAGTTGTACGGGAGCATTTCTCAGACTCGGCACTATTGGCGTGCTGGGCGGGATAACCCTTTATCGTGGGGGCTACCCTGTAGTTGTGGAATATTTAGCAGCATCTTTGGACCGGACCCAACAGCACTGACAATAGCACCTCCTTCCAAAGTCATGACAATTAAAAATGTTTACAGACATTGCTAAATTCTCCCAGAGGTGAAGGGAGACAAAATCAGCCATTAAAAACCACTGCTTAACGGTCTTTTTTAAAAAAATTTAATATAGTGCTATACAATTTTATATTAGTTTCAGGTGTACAATATAGTGATTTGACCTTTTTATACCTTACAATGTGATCACCCCACAAATTCTAGTAGTCATCTGTCACCATGCAAACTTATCACAATATTATTGACTATATTACCCTTTATCTTTTTCACCCCTCCCCCACCCTCACCCCGGTAATCATCACTTTGGTTTCTGTTTCTATGAGTCTCTTTTTTTTTTTGTTTCGTTTGTTCATTTGTTTTGTTTTGTTTTGTTGATTCCACACATAAATGAAACCATTTGGCATTTGTTTGTCTCTGACTGACTTATTTCATAATAATTATAGCATAATACCCTCTAGGTCCATCCATGGTGTCACAAATGGCAAAATTTCATTCTTTTTATATTGCTAAATAATATTTCACTGTATATATGTACCACATCTTCTTTATCCATTCATCTATTGGTGAACACCTAGGCTGCATCCATGCCTTGGCTATTCTAAGTAATGCTGCAATGAATATAGGGGTGCATATATCTTTTTGAATTAGTGTTTGTGTGTGTGTGTGTGTGTGTGTGATAAATACCCAGAAGCGGAATTGCTGGGATGTATGGTAGATCTCCTTTTAGGTTTTTGGGGCATCTTCATACTGCTTTCCACACTGGCCACACCAGTTTACATTCCCACCCAAGTGCCCAAGGGTTCCCTGTATTCCCCACCCTCACCAACACTTGGCTACTTGACGACTGTTTGATAATAGCCATTTGCAAATGGCATTTCTGATTCTAGTGTGCATGCATGTTGGGTCAGTATAAACCACATACTTGTAGTAAGTGAATTAGTGTTTGGAATGATGAATATTAACTCAATTTACACAGGGATTTTTCCATAAAAATATATTTCTTATCTCTTCAGATAACAACAGGACTGCAAACTTACACTAGGGTTACTGGTATAAGCAAGTGTTAATGTATTAAGTTCTTAGAACAAATGAACCAACTATGAGGTACCACTATCACCATTTTACAGATGAGAAAACTGAGGTGCAAAAACTTGTCCAAGGGGAAGTAGCTGGGAAGTGCCAGAGATGAATTCAAACCGAGGCTGTCTGGTTTCAGAGCATTTTTTTTTTTGATTCATAGAAACATAGAAAATTTTATTGAACTCATGATACGCCCCACACAAAGTGAAGTAGGCGAACAGGCTAGGCTTTTCTATCCTCTATCACGAAACATCCCACAGCTGTGTTGATGAAAAAAAGCTAGAATATCCTCTAATGCTGTATGGTTAGGGCCAAAATTGATAAAATGTTACCTAAAATTCACATGTGAGCTCCTTTGATTCTTTTTATTTTTCATCAGTCAGGCTATTTGGGCTTGGAGGTGTACTTATTTATCCAGTTTTATTAAGATATAATTGACATATAACATTGTATTAGTTTTATACAATAATGTATAAATTATTATATACTTATACATTATTGTAAACTATACAATATTGTGAATGATATACAGTAATATAGTTTTATATAATATATAACATAATGATTTGATATATGTGTGTATTGTGAGATTATTACCACAATAAGTTTAGTCACTCAGAGTTACAGTTTTTTTCACTCGATGAGAACTTTTAAGATCTACTGTCTTAGCAACCTTCAGATATACAATACAATATTATTTACTACAGTCACCGTGCTGCAGATTACATCTTCAGGGCTTGCTTGGCTTATAACTGGAGGTTTGTGTCTTTTGGTTGCCTTTACCCATTTCGCCAGCCCCCAACCCCCACTGCCTTGCTGAAATCTCGATGTCTTCACTACACTGCCCCCGGGGGTGAGAAAGGGCACTAGGAGAAGCCTTATGGGAAGAGCTGGATCCCCAGATGGTTTCATTTGCTCAACAGATTTTTACTAAGCTCCAATTCTCTGCCAGCGTTTCTTGTAGGCACTGGGAAGATAAGGTTGGACCAAAGTTTCTACCCTCAAAGAGGAGAAAAATAACCACCCACTTCTCATACACACACACACACACACACACACACACACACAAACGTCTTTGTTGTCGTTACTGTTTTCTTCTGCTGAGTCCTCCGTCAGGTTCTATTACTGATCCCTGTTTGGATGAAGTCCTTCAAAGGCTATCTAATAGTCTACGTCAGGTTCCGAACTGACTACAATTATTTCCTTTGGAAAAGTGAAGATTGGTTCTCAGTTGGGCCCCATCCACTCCACCCCGCCAGCCTCATTCACTCAGTCAGTTCATATCTATTGCCACCTCTCTCACAGTCATAAGTAAGAATTCTCCATTTCAAAGTCATGCTGTAAAAATGCATACTGACAAAACAGTGATTTAGTGATACTTATTTTGTAAAAGAATTTCCTTCACAAAAGTATTTCTCACTCTTTTTTAATTTTTATAATCCTCACCTGATGATATGTTCACTGATTTTAGACAGAGAGGAAGGAAGGGAGGGAGGAAGGTAGAGAGAGAGAGAGAGTGAGAGAGAGAGAGACATCGATCGGTTACCTCCCATGAACGCCCTGTCTGGGGATGAACCTGCAACTCGGCTATTTGCCCTGCCCGGAATGAACCTAAAACTCTCTGGTGTACATATGGGGTGATGCTCCAACCAGCCAGGGCAGTATTTCTTATTCTTAATCAGGAATTTATAAATGCATTTAAACTATGATGCAATGCAAAAGGTAAAGTTTGTAAATACGCTTTAAGGAAGTTATCGATCGGATAAAATGTTGGGCACTTGTGTGGGCAGAATAAACCCTGTTTGGACATTCTTAGATCCTGTTTCTTTGGAGATCCTGTTTTCCAGTATTAGTAAGATTTTACAAAAAGTATCTTCTTAAGTTTAACTTCCTCTGAAAAAATAATTGGCATGTTACTACTTATTTTGTATTTCTGTAGGCTGTTTATGTGATATGACAGACTTTGGCAATCCGAACTGCAGAGGTACATTAACATTTCTCCTAAACCCAGGAGTCTCTTTCATTGGTGTCTTTTTAGCATTTTGTTTACACTTTTTATGTTATGGTATACTGTGGTGTAGTGTGATATATACTTCTATCATATATAGGTCTTTGAAGACTTTGTGGCTCTTAAGAGGTCATTTATCCCTGATATTAAGAGCGATACAAGCTGGTCTCCTGGAGAACCAAACGAGATACCAGCCAGATGGCAGCTGCCTGGCTCAGCTCTGGTGCATGTCAGGTTGCCCCTTCCTGGGGGGCAGATGTGTGGTGAGTGTGAAGAGGGGCTGTAACAACTTCTTTGGGTAGAAGAGAAGGGCACTGAGCTCACTTATTACCTGTGGGGGCTTGGAAGATTTACTTATCCTCTCCAAGATTTAGTTTCTTTATGTATAAAACAAGATCAATTATACTGTCCTTAAGGGGTTGCTTTGGAGGTTAAATAGAATAATAGATGGAAAAATCACTTTGTTAAATTGAAGTGTTGTGTAAGTATTTTTAGTGTTTTATATATTTCTGACCACAAATTTACCAGATTAATAATACTAATTTAATAAATTTATCAGGTTAATAATGTCACCACTATGCAAACATTCTGGAAGGTCAACAATTACCAGCCAGACTATTATTACAGTTTCTGCTGTGGTCACTGTGAATGATTAGGGTCATTGAATTTTCCTAAAAGGAATACTTCCTGTACAGTGAAACAGTAATTCCCAGAATTAAGTACTGACAGTCCCTAAATCACTCAGGGCTTATACACATGTCAGAACTGCCAATGGGCATCAGAAATAGTTCTCTGACAGACCTTGGGGAGTTGATCAAATGCTACCTTCTATTGAAGTTTTTTTTAATTTAAAATTTTTTTTTAAAGATTTATTTTTTAGAGAAAAGGGAAAGGGAGGCAAAAGAGAGAGAAAGAAACATCAATGTGTGGTTGCCTCTTGCGCACCCCCAAATGGGCACCTGGCGCGGAACCCGGGCATGTGCTCTGACTGGGAATCGAACCAGCAACCCTTTGGTTTGCAGGCCAGCACTCAATCCACTGAGCCCAGGCAAGGGGCACTGGGTGTTTTCTTAGGAGCCAAAACTGCACGCAATTCGGACAGTGCATCGGGCGCCTCCTCAGTGGTGTAACAGGACAGCGCTCCTGCGTGTGGCACCTGCTGCCCTCTGCTCAGAGAACTGCTGCACCTTCCCTGGCCTGTCAGAGGCGACCAAAGGCTGTTCCTCCTCTTGCACTGTATCCTGCCTGGGGTGACCACTAGACTCTCTCATGGGTCCTTACACTTCCTAACCCCTGCGTCTCAGGGTGGCAGGAGGTGGGGAATAAGCTTTGTTTTGCTCTTCTCTTATTTTTTGGGTCTGAGTGTTCTGTGCAAGGTCTCACTCACTTTAAAAAACTGTTCTCAGTTTCATGTTCAGAGCTAGGATACTAGATTTTTATGGACTAAAACAATACAAAAACCTTGCAAAGTCAGGCTGTCTATGTAATGATATTTGCCAAGGGTTTCTGTGGTAAATATTACCACTATTTCCTCATGCCCTAATAATATATGCAAATGAAAGGACAAATAAAATGATGATTTATGAATAATAACATTGTAAAGCACCGTGCTATTTCCTTGTGTTTGCCAACTTACCTAAATGGATGGGTCCTTTTTATTTCACCCTTTCTGCAATAAAAAAGCCAACACTTCACAAAAGTTTCCCATTGATGTGTTAGGCAAACTTGTCAAAGTGTTTCTGTAGTATGCATGACATGCAAAACTGAGAAACATTATCAACATAAGACAGAGGGAATAAAAGAAAAACCTGTTCCATTGGATTATTCTGCTTGCTTGTGATATGACAAATATGCATCCATTTATGTAGCTGGGTAATCAAAATAATTGCATTCTCCATATTGTGATTTCTAGCCAGATTCTATAGAAAAAAATAATTGGGAGTTCTGGGACATTTCCTGAAATTACTGCACTGATGATTTCCTGACTTCTGTTTTCTCTTTCTTTTACTCATTGTCTCTTTCTTTGGGAACTTGATAATCGAGGGACCATTTTGTACTTTATTTTTACTAAAGTTGTGCATGCACAGAGATTTATTACAAAAATTACAAGTCTCATCATCCCAATCCTCTTTCCCTTTAAGCAGCTATGCATCTCTAGTAGCTGATTATTTTGATTCTCCATGGTGGCTGCTCTCCAAACAGAACTTCCAAGGGAGATACCCCCCCATATTCACACTATTGGGATGGTCCCTCCCACACTGAATCTGGGCTGGTCTTGTGACTCGCTTTAGAATAGAAGTGACACTGTACCAGTTACAGACTTAAGCCTTAGGAAGGTCCTGCTTTTGCCTCCACACCTGGTGCAGAACTGTCACCTTGAGCCTCCTCCTCATCGTCCAGGGATTTCCAACACCTCCCTCCACCTGTGTGGGAACTGCTGTTTCCTATCTGCCATGTTACCTGTTTCATTTTGTTTCTGCTTTCATCTTGGTGGAGTACATGCTCCAGTAATTTCCAAACAAGTGGTTCATGGGAATTGACAACTGATGTCTGATAATGTCTTTATTCTACCTTCACAAGTGACTGGTAGGTTAAATGTAGAAATAGATTGCAAATAAATGTTCTTCAAAATTTCAGGGCATTGCATGATAACTTTCTGCATTGTTGGTTAGAAGTTTAAAGCATTTGGGCTCCTTGTCCAGCAAAGCATATGACCTGTATTTTTCATTGGAAGCAATTAGAATATACATATCTTTTGGACTCACACATTCTGCAATATCATGATAACATGACTTAATATGGGTCTATTTTCACCTATTGTGCTGGACACGCCGTGGGTCCTTATAATCTGGTAACATGTATTCTGGAGTTCAGGGACATTTCTGGGAATGTTGCATCGACAATTTCCCATTCTATTTTGTTTTTAAATTGATTTTTAAGGAGAGGGGAAGGGGGAGAGGAGAGGAGAGAGAAAGAGAGAGAAACATGAACATGAGAGAGAAACATGAACATGAGAGAGAAACACTGGTTGCCTCTTGTACACATCCTTACCAGAGACCAAACTCACAACCCAGGTATGTGTCCTGACCGGAAATAGAACCTATGACCTTTTGGTTTATGGGATGATGCTCCAACCAACTGAGCCACACCAGCCAGGGTATTTCTTATCTTTTGTTCACTCTTTTATTCTTTCTCTTTCACTTTCTGAGAAGTTCTTCAACTTAATTTTCAAATTCTTCCATTTATTTTCTATTTGACACTGTTATTTTTAATTTCTAAGAGCTCTCACTAGTTTTTTTAAAGTATATTTTATTGATTATGCTATTACACTTGTCCCATTTTTCTCCCCTTTATTCCCCTCTTCCCTGCACCCCCCTCCCTCCAGCATTCCTTCCTTTAGGTCATGTCCATAGGTCATACATGTAAACTCTTTGGCTTCTCCATTTCCTATACTATTCTTAAACTCCCTCTGTCTATTTTGTACATATCATTTATGCTTCTTATTCCCTGTACCTTTTTCCTCATTCCCCCTCCCTCTCCCCACTGATAACCTTCCATGTGGTCTCCATTTCTGTGATTCTGTTCCTGGTCTAGTTGTTTGGTTAGTTTTTGTTTTTGTTTTTAAATTTCAGTTGTTGATAGTTTGTTGTCATTTTACAGTTCATATTTTTGATCTTCTTCCTTTTCTTAGATAAGTCCCTTTAACATTTCATATAACAAAGGCTTGGTGATGATGAACTCCTTTAACTTGACCTTACCTGGGAAGTGCTTTATCTGCCCTTCCATTCTAAATGATAGCTTTGCTGGATAGAGTAATCTTGGGTGTAGGTCCTTGCCTTTCATGACTTTGAATACTTCTTTCTAGTCCCTTCTTGCCTGGAAGGTGTCTTTTGAGAAATCAGCTGATAGTCTTTTGGGAAATCCATTGTAGGTAACTGTCTCCTTTCCTCTTGCTACTTTTAAGATTCTCTCCTTATCTTTAGTCTTGGGTAATGTAATTATGATGTGTCTTGGTGTGTTCCTCCTTGGATCCAATTTCTTTGGGACTGTGAACTTCCTGGACTTCCTGGAAGTCTATTTCCTTTGCCAGATTGGGGAAGTTTTCCTTCATTATTTTTTCAAGTAAGTTTTCAATTTCTTGCTCTTCCTCTTTTCTTTCTGGCACCCCAATGATTTGGATGTTGGAATGTTTAAAGTTGTCCCAGAGGTTCCTAATCCTCTCCTCATTTTTTTAATTCTTGTTTCTTCATTCTGTCTGGTTGAATATTTATTTTTTTTCTTCTGTTTCAAATCATTGATCTGAGTCCTGGTTTCCTTCCCTTCACTGTTGGTTCCCTGTATATCTTTCTTGATTTCACTTTATATAGCCTTCACTTCTTCCTTTGTTTTGCATCCATATTCATTCATTTCTGTGAGCATCCTGATTACCAGTGTTTTGAACTCTGCATCTGATAGGTTGGCTAGCTCCTTGTTGCTTAGTTCTGTTTTTTAAAAGATTTATTTATTTATTTTTAGAAAGAGGAGAAGGGAAGGAGAAAGAGAAGGAGAGGAACATAATTGTGTGGTTGCCTCTTGTGTACTTCCTACTGGGACCTTGCCCATAACCCAGGCATGTGCCCTGACTGGGAATCTAACTGGCAACCCTTTGGTTCACAGGCTGGTGCTCAATCTACTGAGCCACACCAGTCAGGGCTGCATAGTTCTTTTTCTGTTGTTTTGATCTCTTCATTCATTTTGGCCATATTTCTTTGTCTTGGTGTACCTGTTACGTTGTAAGGAGTGGAGCCTGAGGCATTCACCAGGGCAGAGTAACCCACTTCGCTGCATTGTGATGTTGTATGTGGGGGAGGAGTCACAGAGGGAACAATGCCACTTTCTTGGCTCTCACCCTGCTTTCAGTCACTTCTCCTGCTACCCACAAGCATATTGGACACTTCTACTGCTGATTCCTGGGTGGGTTTGTGTACATTCTAGGAGGACCCTGTGTGTCCCCCCAGTGGATTCTCCTGTGAGACTGGGTATTTCTCCCACTGCCACAACACCCACTGAATTTTACAGCCAGAGGTTTTGAGGCTTTAATTCCCTGCACTGGAACCCTGGATTGCATGGTCTCTCTCACTCCCTAGTTGTTCTTCCTGGTTTATCCACAAATGTGGGACTGCCAGCTGCTGCTTTGCTATGCATCCCCTCTGCCCAGCTGCCTGTCTCTGCCCATCCTACCAGTCTGGATGAATGTTTCTTCTTTAACACCTTGGTTGTCAGACAGACTTCCATACAATTCAGTTTTCTGGCAGTTCTGGTTGCTTTTGTTTTTAAATTGGTTGTTATCCTTCTTTTGGTTGTGCGAGGAAGCAAAGCATATCTACCTATGCCTGTATTGAGCAGAAGTGTCTGTAGTTCTTGAACTAAATATACAGTGCTGTTATTTTTTAATGATTTGAATATTTAAAAAAAATACCCTGAGGATATTAATGATAATTTTAGTAAATCTCCTTCTTCTTACAAAACTTCTGCTTATCTATCCTCTATGTTAGAGGGCTTTCTGGAATGTCTGGTTGCCCTTGGTCATCTGTTCATATTTAAGAGTGGGAAACTCTAGTGCTGATTGAAAGCCCTAAGTGCATGAGTAGAGATTATCAACTGTAAACTTCACTGTAATATAAACTGGTTGGGACCCTTAGATGTGGAATCTATCATGGCAGTATCTTTAGGTCTTTTCTCATAGAAACATCACATTTCACAGAAAAGTCTCTTCCAATCTCTGGCCTGGAGGATGAAGGCTCCAGCCACCAGCATGCTAGAAACCAAGTAGGGGGAAAGGGCTAGAGTCTCAGCATCCCATATATATTAATTTATTAAGGCCCACCCCAACCCCATTTTTCAATACTATATCCCAACCCTCAAATCTTTACTTTTGGTTGGAGAGGGCTTTGGGGATTTAGGGTAAAGATATGACATTCTAGCTACTTAAAAAAGACTCACCAAATTATTTTATGTTTTCCTCCCTTTGCTCCTTTTTTTGAGGTCCTGGGTACCCAAATTTCAGTCCCCTTTAAGCATTTTAAACTGTAAGTCAGCTTGATACCAGCTTAGTGTTCAGTTTTTTTCCTCTTTTAGTCATATGGTTGTAACGTCTCTGCAAGAAAGGCTAGTATATTTAGTCTTCCAGCTTGCAAGATCACAAAATATTGTTTCTTCTTTAATGATTTTAAATAACTAACCTCTTTATTCTTGTTTTAGAGAGATTCACAGTAGAATAAGTAAATTTATTTGTTCAGTGAAGTATATATACCTGGGAGTCTGTCTATATTTTTTCTTGCACCAAGGAAAGTTTAGTCATCATTGATTATCCAAAACATGTGAAAATAAGGGCAGTCTTTAATATCTAGTGCTGGCCATAGCTGTTCAGGATGCAGAGCAAGCATTCTGGACTCAGATAACCTGGGTTCATGTCCAGACACCATCAATTTCTACCTGTGTGAGTCTGACCACAATACTTAGCTTCTCTGTGCCTCATTTTTCCAAATTCTAAAATGAGTGATACTGATAGTACCTGCCCCATTTTGGTATCGTGAGGATTAAATTAATTAATACTTGCCCTACTGTAAGTGCCATATTAGTTGTTACTGTTATATGTTAGTTTTACTATTGTTTATCACTATTACTTGTATTGTGAATGTAAAGTATGCATTTCACAAATCATGCCACTGTCAATCTGGATGATTATATAATTTAGAAGGTATAATGATTACTTTAATGAATGAAGCTGATTCATTGTTCTCAGGTAGTCAAGAAGACAACATGATTTCATAGCTCTGGACAGTCACCAGCTGAGAGTTTCTCACAAGCTTTGAGTTTGCAATTAGCTTAAAGTGTAGATAATTGAGCACACTGGCATTGTGCTAACCCTGAAGCTTGAGCGAGCTGCAGAGTGAAAGGGTGTTTAGCTTTTGTGTAACAGTGAGCCCGAAATGACCACACCTGTCATGCAGAACTAACTGCATGGTTCAGAGAAGGAACACTGCTCCTGGGCTTCTGCAGACCTGGATTCCAATTTGCCTTCATCCAGACACCAGCAGAGGCATTGCAGTGGTCTAGACCTTCATAGCTCTACTGGCTTAAAAATTGTACAGTGAGACAATCTTAGGGACATGTTCATGACTTTGGAACCATAATAGGAATGGCCTAAGGCCCTTTTGTTCATGGTCCTTACAAACACTTGGATGCACATGTTGCACCCTTCATGCTGGTGATTATGCCCTTGGAGCAAAGAACATTACACTCTCATTCTCTGACGACAAACTTGAATCTCAAGCCCCACTCTCATACTTACTACCTATGTGAGAGGAGCTGAAGAAATCACTTTCTTCTGAGTTGGCACCAGAATTCTGCTTTGAGAGGGGACTGTCTTTGACTGCCAGGTATTTTGCAGAGGTATTTTGCAGATACCTTGCAGATGAGCCCTTCAGGGCTGGGGCCAAAATATCAGAGACCAGAGATGAATCTCTGTGTTTGAAAGGAGAAGAAGACTTCATTTTACTCTTAAAGGAGAAGCATGAGGAAGAAGCAAATATTGGAAGAAGATGGGGAGGGGAAGCCTGTGGAACAGTGTGACACTGGGGTAGTCATGGTGAAGGATCTGCAGAAAGGATCCTGTATGAAACAGCCGAAGTGCCTCCATATTGGAGATGCCTGCTGTTTGGTTAGAAGTGTTTACATTATTCAGAAATAAACTCTCTTCCAGCCCTACCTATGTTTTCAGAAAAATCTACTATGTCCGTTAAATTCTTTATGTTACATTAATCTTATTTTTGTTTTGAAACTTGGAAGGTCGAGTTTTACATCTGGACTTCTACAGTGAGGAGCAGAAATAACATATACGAATCAGGAAGCAGGGATGACAGGGAGAATTTAAGAATTTTAGGAATTTGTGGAACTCCTGGGGATAATGTAGGATCTGCATTTTGTGGATTATTGAGAGTCCACATTAATGAAATTTCAGGGGTAAGGAGGCCCCAGCTCACTTCTGGGTTGTTTGTGTGACTTTGGCTAGTGGTTGATTAGGCCAGGACTCCATTTCCTTCAATCAATGGATATTTATGAAAATTCCACGTCAGAAATTTTTATGGGTGTTGGGATATAAAGGCAAAGCAGACATGATCCTTTTCCTCTAGAAACTTTCTAATTGGAAGGTAGAGTTTGTAACCAGGGTATTAATAGTTCCAAGCTTGCCTGGATATTCTTGGTTTATTCCTGTTGTTCTGGTTTAATTATCAATACTTCCCACTTCCATGCCTAAGAAAGTCCTAATTTAGAGATAAATTAGCTGGTAACCACTGCATGGAGTTGTAAAGATTAGAAAATGATTAAAATTTATGTGAAAATGCTTTGTGAATTGTAAGATACTATACAGATGAAGATATTAAGAGATTTAAGGTTTTTTATTGCATTTTGTTATTAGAGACAAATAGAAATGTCTAAAATTGCTATCTACTTCGGTCCCTGTTATTACTTTGAGATCTACTTGGATTTGCAAGAAAATAAACTTGCCAGAAAATTAATTTCATTTTAAGGCATCTTAGCATGTTCTCAGCCATTTTCGAGATTAAACTCCCTTTTGTGATCTGTTTTGGATCCTTTCATGTATCTTCGAAATTTACTTATTTTTTAGTTGTTTTTAAATTTATGGGTCCTTTCAAATTTAACATTATATGATTCTGATGGGTTTTGGACATGGGGGACATGCCAGATCTTTAAGAATTTTTAAGGCCTATTTTAGAAAGGAATGGGTATAAAAGTACTACGTGTTAAGTATTTACGTGTTAAGTATTTATCATAGAGAAGGCACATTGCTTTCCCTCGAAGTTCTTTTACTTTAACTGTTTCATGTGTCCCTTACATCAATCACACGAGAGAGGAACGATTTCCCTTTGCCCAGGGAAGGGGCCTGAGGCTTACAGAGGTTAACTAACCTGCCTGGTTAATGCCATAGCCAGTAAAGCACTAGGATTTAAAGATATATCTAATTGGATCCTGAAGGCTTTTGATCATTTATTTATCAGTGCAATAAATAGTTATTGAATACCAACTATATGCCACGTGCTATGCATATGAGGTGTGTCCAGGAGGTATCTAGCCATGCACCATGAAAAATAGAGACATTTATGGAAGGAGATACAAGATATAAGAAACACTATACATAGGACAATGATGCCTCAGTCCCCTTCAAAGTAGGCACCTTGGAACTTCTCCCAATTGTCATCAGCTGCCCTGTTGTATTTTCCTGAATTTCACTGATGGTCTGAAATCTCTTCCCTTTCAAAGGCGATTTTAGTTTTGGGAAAAGCCAGAAGTCACAGGGAGCCAAACCTGGGCTGTAGTGGGGCTGAGTCACCAGGGTGATTTGATGTTTCACCAAAAAACTCTGCAGGAGATGGGATGGGTAAGTGGGCATATTGTTGTGATGAAGCTGCTAATCACCAGGTGCCCATAGCTGTGGCCTTCTGAATCATCTGAATAGTTTCCATGGAAGAATGCTAAAGCTTAATGCAAAATTTGATGCAGGATTAAATGTGGGAGGTGTGGGTAGGTGGGTCAGGGTAGCGTGGTGGGAGGAAAATGGAGACAATGGTAGTTGAACAACAGTAAAAAAAATTGGATGCAGATTTGTTTCTCTACTTGCTCAGTCATTGTGAATATGATGCCACCCAGTACACCAGCTCCCTCAACAGCGTCTACCACCCCCACTGACTAGTACAGTGAAATTGTCTTTGTAGTGTATGTGCATTCCAGCCCATTCTCCTTGCCTGCTAGGTTATGTCGATCTTGCGCAAATCATTCTTGTTACATTAACAATGGCTGGACTTTTTTGGGATAGACCTCGTATGTGTCTGGTGGTGAGTAAAACAGATGGTGCTGGCGCCCTGTCCTCATATCTGATTTGGTGGCATCATCATGATCATCATCAGCCAGACCATCACTTATTAATGAGAGTTTTCCAGACTTGAATAACTGCTGAAGGCCAATCTGCACTGTGACACTGAAGTTAAAGATTTGACTAAAGGAATAAACTAAACCATCAGGAACCAAGTGCATTTGGAAGAGCCTGATTTAAAAGTCAGCGGACACATAGAGAACTAAAAGTAGCCTCATGCAGAGAAGGGCTTAATGAATACTTCAGTAAAGAATTTACATTGTAAAAATCACCAGAGGAGTTTCATCTCCAGCTGAAATTTTCACTATTCTCCCATGGTTTACCATATCCCCTTTTCAATCTAAAATAAAGTGAATATGCCACATATTTTTGATTTTGTAGATCTCCTTTGGATAAAATTTCATCTAATTCCACTTGTATAATATTTAATTAGTATGATAACTTTGTGTCTCATTAGTGATGAAGGTATTAACATGCACGTCTCCTTTTCTGGCCTTAATAAAGCTATCCAAACAGTTCCAGGCTAAAAAAAGATATTAAAAAGAAAGCAGTCATGCATGTGTTGTATTAAGCTGCCATACACAGGAAAGAAGGATGTGAAAGACAACACCTAATTGGAAATACTTTTTTATTATCAAAGTAGGGCCATAATTAATTCCTATGAAAACCTATCCATCAGTCATCAGAGTTTAAGCAACATAGCTTCTCAGTAAACATTGCAGGATGCTAGTTGCCTTTGAGATCTAGCTGGTGCATAGAATCATTGGACATAAACTAATTTAGAATATACTCCAAAATTTAGTTTTATTAGGGATTAATTAAGCCATTTAAAAATAAGATGAGTTATTTAGCAAGACTAATTGCATACTGATGTCAGTACCAGTTTGTGATAATAATTGCATTTTTTAGTTAATAGAGTTAGAGGGGCATGCATTCAGATGTAGTTTCAAATTATTAAAAAATATTTTTTTTTAAAAAAAGATTTTATCTACTTCTATTTCGAGTTGTTTTTTAAAAGATATAATTTTAAGAAAAATTGTTTACAGCATAGTGATTTTCATTGTTTTGCCTGATAGAACCTAATCAATGGCATTCTTGAAATTTTTCTAAAGTTAGACAGAACATATTGGCTATTTTTTTTGCATTTGATATTTTATTTCTTAATTACAGTTTATATTCAATATAACTTTCTATTAGTTTCAGGTTGGCATTTGAATTTTATTTCAAACTTTTTTCTTTAAGGTTTGAACAGACAAATGCATATCTTAAAAAGAAGTTGTCTTCCCCTACTTAAGAATCTAAAAGTAATAAATTAGTTTATTAGTTATCAATTAGCATTAATTATGTCTGAAGAACTAAAATGTGTGAAATAAAATAGTAGAAACTAGGTAATTTTCTCTGAAATGACTTTAACTCCATGGGGAAATTGAATTTCCTACAAATTATTTTCTGTTAACTCTGCATTCATATATCTCTTGCTTAGATTCTGTAATGGTATTTCTAATTATTTTTTTGATCAATAGTAATCAGCTATTATACATGTTTATGTGATTTATATAGAATACTTTATGCTAAATATTGCCCATACATGTTATAGTATTTTGACTATATATGTACTTGACTTTTCCAGTTAATTACAGAAGATGCTTTCTCCTTTTCTATCAGATTTTCTTAACTTTTAACCTAATACTTTTCTTATTGTGTTCAGGGATCCCATCCAAGAGACCACATTACATTTAGTCAGCATCTCTTCTTAGGCTGTGACTATTTCTCAGACTTTTCCTTGTTTTTGATGACCTGGATAGTTTTGTGTAGGAACATATTGTTTGCACTCTCTTTTAGCTCTTTTAAATTGCTTCCCAGAAAAAAATAAGCAGTAAAGTTTACCCTCTCCCCATGCTGCAGGCAACTAATTTACCAATGAAGATTAAACCCAAAGGAAAAAGTTTCTCATTTAGGGAGGACAGCACCTATTACACTTTAGTGCATGTATAATTGGTATGAGAGTGTACACCCACATGATTCGACTTCCAAGGGGCGTAAGAATAAATGAAGAGAAGACTGGGAGTAATTTTATCCATAGAAAGCATCAAGCACCACTTATAATAACTTCTGCTATGAGCTGGTGTTATCTGGCATTATTGAGCCTAGAGCGAGAGGTTTACTTTTGGGAACCACCCTGCCTGGTTTCAGAAGCTGTAACCTCCACCATGGCTAAGGCTGAGTGAGTGACCTTCAGACCATAAGTCACTAAGGAGACAAAGCTTATCTCCCTGGCAGGGCCCACCCCCCTCTCCTTTTACTTTACCCTGCCTGGCTCCCAATGCTTGATTGGTTAGCCAATGACAGGTAAGATTCCTCAAGGGAGGAATGACCTAATACAGGCACAGTCTTGAAGGGACCCTCAGGGAAGGACTTGGGGGGCTATAGCAAAGTGGTGATGGACCCTCACCCCTTGGCTTTGACAAAGCCTGAGTCCTCATTCTGTCTGCAAGAATTCTCCTTATCTCTTGGTTGCCTTACTTCCCCTACCTGATTTAAGCCTGAAACAGTGCCTGTGGTGGGTGCAGCCTTGTACTGGAAAGGGTGGGTTCCCTAGGGCAATCAGGCCTAAGAAAGAATATGTAAAATCCTGTGAAACCTGCTTTGTTTAGAATGCTCTCAATTAAATGATGAAGGTCCAAGCAGGAAGTGAGTTTGTCCCCCAAATTTTATGGCTCTTTAACTATCTGACCCTGACTCAAAATAGGCCCTCAGAGTTCTTTGTATGTTATCTATTGTTGGATCCTTACTGCCTGATAATGATTAATGAGCTTTACCTGTATTCCTGTGCAAAATGAACCTAATAAAAGCCCATTGAGGAAAAGGCTCTTGACCCTTCTCCTTTGAGAGATCAGCCACCTTTCCTCCCCAGGCAGGTCATGTCTTGGTAGACTTATTCTCATCTGTGGTGGCTGGGTGGGGGGTGCTCTATTACCGGAGCCCCCCCACAGTTTATGCTGCTGTATGAGACACACAGATAGTATGAGGTGCCTGGGAGAACATGTTGGTAAGCATCGGATAGTTTAAAATAAGTCTGGGGTCTTTTCCAGTGGAAGCTTTCTCTGGTTGCTATGACTTAGGCAGGGCCTGCCTGAGGGATGGAGGCAGGCAGAGGAACTAGGTGACCTTCCTAGATTCTTGAGTACTTTTCCCATGGAACCGTTCAAGGTGTCAGACCTCTGCTGAGTAGGTTAGTAGCCTCAGTTAGCAAAGACAAATATAGGACTCCCAGTTAAGTCTGAATTTCAGATAAATAATGAACAATATTTTTAGTATAAGTATGTCCCATACAATATTTGGGCCTTGCTTATCCCCAAAATCTGTTTTTTTATCTGAACATTCAGTGTTTTGTGTTTTCTCTGCACCAGTTCCTTGGGTCCCCTGGATGTGTGGCGGTGGTGGGGGGAGAATGCAAGAGGTGGAGAAGGGTGTCGCTCCAGACTCAGACCACCACTCTTGGAGAGTGGTTACCTTAATGTGAGGGACAAATGTGACATCACTGGTTCTCCAAAGCTACTCAGGTCAGCATTTGAAGACACTAAGGGTCTCTTAGCTCCTTGTAACAGCATTCATGGTCTTCCTCTTTTCATTTTTGAACAGACACCCAGTAAGTCTCTATCATATAAACAGTGTCCTTTAATACTATCAGAGGAAAATAAAACCCCATGGGATCAGAAACAGGAGACAGCAAAGGTGTATTTTCCCCACAACCATCTGGTTCCCTATCTGTCTGCCTTCCACTCCCCACAGGTTCTGAAAATATGGACCAGCTAGGGGATAGTCTCACAGCTCTCTCCTCCCCCTCTTATCGAACTTTTAATTTTCTCAGATGATGGAGAGAATAAATACTGTACTATACAAAGTTTCTTCATGCGTTAGATAATTGAAAACTAAGTATGATTGTAGAAAAATTAGGTGTAAACAATATTACATGCTCAGGCATAATTAAAAATACATAGGAAGAATAATTTAACAAATTAAAGAATTTGAAACAGACATAAGTATGTTCTTGGCCTCTAAGGTAGAGTCAACAAAAGTATGTCCTTGGAATCCTTCATAAATCAACTGGGTCAAATCAGAGAGCATTTAAAAGCCTTTGCAAAGCAGAGTTGATACATCATAATTTCTTAATGGCATAAATTCCAATTAGCATCAACTGTTGCATAAATAAGGTTCATTATTATGATTAAAATGTTAATTTATTAGAGCAATCATAATTTCCTTTAATCTCCTGTAGCAGTGTTTTGTAAACTTCTAATTATGATCCATTAATAGGTCATGAAATCAATTTATCAGCATTATCAGGGATATAATCAGCATTTAAGAGAATAGAAAATATTCACTTTCATTACCTATAGTCAATGGAAACATTTCATGTACCTTAATTTCAGTTTTCTAAACACATATCTATAACTAAGTAATTGGTTATAATGTAAAACATATTTCATATGGTCTGTTATGAACAGTCAGAAAACAACTATTTATACCACAAAAGATTCTAAGACTGATCAAAGGGGAAGCACAATTTTAAGTCACAAATTAGTGAAAGAGGAAGAAAATGTTTTCAATAGAAGATAATATAATGGTTAATATGTTTTAACTAATAAATGAGTCACTTTTCCATTTGCTGGGATTTTGGTTCAAGGTGGTAAATATGGTGTTCCACTTATTACCAGTGGGCATGCGTGGTATATGTACGTGAGGTCTCTGGGGTCAGGTGGTCTGGTGTGGGCATGTTACTAAATTCTTCAATTTCTTTGTCGAGAAATTGGGCCTTGTCATAAACTGGTCATCACACAGTTGTATGGATTAAATGAATTTATACATAGATGTACCTAACACAGTGTTCAGCACTTAACAAGTCCTCAATAAGTGTTAGTTACCAGCTTTATTAGGTTTTCTTATTTTTATGTAAGAATAGCAACTATCAGAGTTACTTGCCTCATACTTCTAATTTTGTCTGATAAATGGAGAGGGGGACCCAGGGTTTGCTTTGTGGTTCAGCCCATGCAGGTCCCTTAATTCTTCTGCATGTATGTGTTTCTTAGCCCATTGGAACCGAACACTTTAGAGCAGAGATTCTCAGCTTGGGACACATGACACACTTCCTAGGGCTGTGAACTTCCTGAAATGTGATCAGAGTCTTGAAAAAGTGTGCATATCTAATTTGGGGAATAGACAGAGAAGGTCAGCTTCTATGGTCAAAGGGGTCACGAGGTATACTGAAGAGCTGGGCATACTTGGAAGTCCAGGCTTACTAATTAGTAATGATAACCTTGAGCTAGTTACTTAACCTCTTGTAGCTCATAGGCCTGATCTGTAAATGGGAGTTAAAAACAGCTTCTACGTGATATAGTTGTTGCAACAATGAATGTTTATGTATTTGTAAAAAGCTTAGCAGTTAGCATAGTGACTACCACATGATAGGTAGTTAAGAAAATATTAATAGTGGAAGAAGAATAGGTAGATGGAAAACTAGAATACAGTGGTTGCTATTCTGAGTTTTAATTTTGTAATCTATTACTGAATCATTAAGTCATCCATTCATTCTTTCATTTATTCACCAAAATTGGTTGAACACTTGCCGTGTGGAATGAATTATGTGAGGTACTGAGAGAGCAGTAATGGACAAGACGCCTTCTCTGCCCTCACAGAGCTTGTCATCTAAGGAGGCTTACAAACAGGGAGTGGCCAGCTGTGTGACAAATGCTGCAGCAGGCAGAGTGTGGGGCTCAGGAGGAAGGTGGGAGACCTCTCTAACCCAGAAGCGCATTCAAAAGGTCAGTGGTTTTGCTTCATCTTATAACTCTGGTTTTCATTTCAGTCCTAAACAGAGGCAACTTCTTTTTGTTTATTTTCATACTGAACATCATTATCCAAATGTAAACTACCTACTAAGGGACATTAAGGGCAGGATTTGATCTGTAGAAGTTGGAGAAAAATTATCTTCTCCTGCAAATGGCTGCAAGGATGAGGACATGCAGTGAGACCTCTTTATAGTATTGGGACTAGAAACAGGACATACATAAACAGCCTCCTTACAAAGGAAAACCATTCACTCCAGGCATTTCTATTTTCACCTTGACTTTGAAGAAACTTAGAGTTAAATTTAATGCTTAACTATAACAAGTACAGTAGCCTACATTTTTGGTTTCTTTCTCTATTGCTCTAAATGGTTTTGATTTTCCATTTTAATATATTATGATATCTCTATGTCTAGCTATCTATTATCTAGGCTATATTAAGTGATTTTTGAAAGTAGGTCAATAATTATTAAATAACCTCAGGAACTTAGTGCCTTACATATTACATTAGTTTTTTACTTTATATATTTTTATGATTCAGTGGACATGCCTAAATTGTAGTATATTTAAATTTTACGAAATCGAGTCATTCTGTAACAGTTCCATTACAGAAGAACTGAATAGTCAGAGCATGTCTCACAGGAGAGGTCTTTATGTTATCCACAATTGGCCGTGTAATGGTATCATTTCGAATTATATCCACTATCAGGAGACGCAAGGTTGCTGTGTTAATCCACTTAAGTTACTTTTGCATTTTCTGGATACACAAACTCTCTTACCTTTGAGCAAAGCTGTCAGGATAGCTAAATCTATGTCCTGGTGTCCTTCTGATCCCATCCGAAATACCGTAATCTGTAATTTGAGACATGACCATTAGCAATGCACTTTTTCCCCCAAGAGAAATTAAATCAATGAGACCATATCTGAACACAGACTATTTTAATATCTATAAGGTAGATTCTTAACCACAGGAAAAGCATACATAGCAAGAATTCAATTAGATGGCCCTGCAGTTCGTTAAGAGGGAAATGCCTCAGTAGCCTCCTGACAGAAACCATCTTGGATAATTGCACTGATTATGGTTTCAATGAGGAGAAACCAGAAACCAAGGAAAATGTCCTCTTCTAACATTTAAGTTTTCAAATTAAAACTTGCTGGATTTACAGACATGTGTAAACCACAGTATAAACTATGAGATGAGAAACTAAGTGTTTAAAAATAGCTAGTGAGTAGTATGCCCTTCAGTAAATGTCTCCCTCATGTATATATGTGTGTGTGTGCAATTTAGCCAATCCTACACTTAACTCCTCGGCAATAGTTACTCAAGGTTTTCAATGTTGTGATGCTTCTAGATCCTCCAGTCATCTCGATAACCTTGAAACCTCTTGAGAATAATTTATCAGTACATCCAGGGGAGAAAAGTGTTCTCTGGGGAATAATTAATACAAGTTGGATTAATACAAAGTCCCAAAATAGTGCTTAAGAAGAATAAAGATTTTTTCTAAGTCAGAGGGAAGCTACTTAAAGAAGCCAAAAGATTTAAAAAAATTTCTACATTGAATTGCTATTGTATTCACCTGCCTTAGGTGTTGAGTTTCCCTGTCTATAAATGGGAACATAATAGTACTTGCCTATTTCCAACTACATAGAAAGTAAACTTTATAGAATTTGCTAATATATAATTCTAATCATTGCTACTGTGATAAAGAGCACGGATACAGAACCACAGACTGTTACACTATCGATTGTCTTAGAAGTTTTCTGGTCCACTACTTGGAGACAGAGACTCAGTGCTTACGGGCAACAACTGGTTAGAAGGACAGCTGTGACCGGAACCCAATAGGTCTCGCCTTTTGTCTTGTACCTAAAACATTGGGAGGAAGTGAGTAGAGGGAACAAGAACATATGTGCTCTAGTGGGATGCCTAATTCTTTCATATCAGTTTATGTCCTGGGATGAGTATAAGGCAGAGATTGCAAGAGGAAATGCCTTCACAGGCATTTGAACTAAAAAATGTAAAAAATATAAGAACCAGACGAAATCCATCTGTGTGCTGTGTTTGGCTCATGGGTCATAGTTGTGACCCCTGGTAAGGATCATCAGGTGGAGTTGTGTCCCTACTCCATTAGATTTCCACAGAAATCTGCTTCTGCACAACCACAAGTTTGGCCAAAGTACCATTGGGACGTTGCCCCAGATAGCTCTTGATGCCCCCACAGAATCCACTTGGGAGATGAGAGGCAGCTTTTATCTGCTCTGTACTCATGGGAAGAAAATTTGGGTTCACTGGATTAAGAACCAGGGGGCAGAAGTGGGATTTTGGCTCTTTAACTCTCCAAGCCAGGGCTGGCTGTATCTGAAAGACGTTGTGTAGCAGGCTGAAGCATCAGGATAACATCTGAGCTCGCTGTTTTAGAAGGATTCAGAAATTAGGCATCAAACGGAATTCCTCAAACATAGGACCTAATTGTTCTGCAGGTGGGTAAGTTTTCATTGCCTAATTAGAGGCTACATTTCAGATGCAAATTCTCCTGAGGCAGCAAATACATAAATCAAATTTACCCTACAATATGAGATTATCAGGCTTTCCTGGAGACAGATGTGAGGAGGAGGGTAAGAAGGTGTATAGTGCAGGCTTTCTAAAGGATTTTAGGGTGGGAAAGTAGAGACCTGGGTATGTGTGCTGTTGTCTGTCAAAGAGCCTGAAATGGAATTGTATGCCAGGACTTTGGAGTGCTTTCGGATAGCTAATGGGAGGAAAGGGCTGCCCCCACCCCCACTCCCAACACCCGTCCCTGTGTGCTCAGATGAAGAACCCAAGGACTCTACAGAGAGGGAAAAGAAGCACCAGAAATAGGCTGGAGGATCCAAGGATAAAATTTATTTCATAATTTTGCTTTGAACTGACCTGAGATATTACATGTTCATCACTACTCTAAAGCTTTTTAATTTGAAATGTAAAGTTTTAAATTTCAAATAAAAAAAATCAAATGAGAAAAAACAGAGTTTTCTCCTACCACTCCCCAGTGTTGGCAGAGATGCAGAAAATCAGGTGGGAATGTGAATCAAAATAGTAGTTTTAAAGTACGATAGGTCGATAAAAATTCCTTGGTTTTGATTTGTTATTCTTCAATAGTCCTGCATTTATTTGCTGGTATTTTATTTGGGATCTTTGCAGCTATGTTTGTGAGTTTGGTACATGTCACAAACTTGACTGGTTTTGGTACCAGAGTTGCACTAATTTTCACTATGAATCGGGAAGCTTCATTTAGTTATGTTCCAGAACAGTTTACATAACAAAGAATTTGGCTTCTGGCAGATTTAGTAGGATGGTTATAAACTATCTAGCAGTGAAGCATTTTTAGGGATAGATAGGTGATCATTTTTATAAATTCTTCAAATTATTGATCAATTTAGGTTTTCTTCCTCTCCTTGACTAATTTCATATATTTTTCCTAGATAAGTAGACATTTTATGTAGATGTTCAAATTTATTGATATACAGTTGTACCTAGAATTCTCTTATTATTTAAATAATCTCCTCTACATTTAGAATTATATGGCAATTGTTTATTTATCTTTATTTTTTAAAAAAAATTTTATCCACACCTGAATACATTTTTTCATTGCTTTTAGAGAAAGGAAGGGAGAGAGCGAAACATCACTGTGAGAGAGAAACACGGGTCAGTTACCTTCTGTCTGAGCCTGGACCGGGGATGACATGCTCCCAGACAGGAGAAACCCGCACCCTAGGCACGTGCCCGAAGTGGGAATTGAACCTGCAACCTTTTGGTTATGGGATGACGCTCCAACCCACTGAACTACACAGGCCAGGGCCATTCCTCTTTTTTTTTCACTTGATCAAAATCATGTAATTTCAAAGAATCAGGTTTTTATTTTATTGCTCAATATTATATTTACAATTTAAATATTATTCTCTGTTTTTATTACTATCCATTCATTTCTTCTAATTTGCTGCCTTAGCCATTCTTTTCTTAGAAACTTGAGTTCACTTTTTAGCCAATTTATTTTTATTCTTTGTAAATACATATATTTATTTTTTTGTTTTTTATTCTTGTTTTCTAACACATGGACTTAAGATTCTATATCTCACATGCTTTTATATGCATTATGCCATTTTCATTCATTTTAGATACATGCAATTTATTTTTTCTTAAAATATTAGAAAGTGTATATATATTTGTAACATTCGGCAAATGTGCTATTTTGTTTGAAGAAAATATACAATCTCAATATTTATAGATTATACTCACTAACTTTTTATTTAAATACTCTGTACATTTACTTATTTCTTATTTCTAACAGGCATGTTAAAGTCTCCTATTAAGATTATACACTTCACTACTATTCCTTGAAAGTAAACAATCTTTGCTTTGTATGTTTTGAAGCTTTCAAAGACTGTGTAAAGATTCATGGCAATCTCTTCTTGGTGGATGGTACTTTTTATCAGCATAAAATATCTCCCTTACCTATTTAATGCTGTCGCTTTGTATTAGATCTTATTTTACATTATCATTGTAATTGTCACACAACCTTTTATGGGGGATTAGGATTTGTCTGGTACATTGTTCCATTTGGGTATTTGTCACTTTTCTGTTGTCATTTTGTTTCAGGTTCCTATCTGGAAACAGCAATGCTAGGTTAAAAAAAAACTAAATCAGAATATCTGTCTCTTAAAGGCAGAAAAGAATCTAGTTATATTTAATATGATTATTGATTTTTTGTCTTGTTCTTTCATATTATTTTATGTTTTCTATTTTTATATAAGTTTTATTACTTCCCTTCTATAACTTCCTTTTCTTTTAAAAACATTGTATTTGCATAGATAAAATCCCAATGTACAGCGAGACATATGGTAAAATTACGTGCTCACTTCTGTCATTAACTTTGTAGCGCCCTCCACAAAGTCAGCCAGCAGACATGTGGGGCAGAACGAATCATGGACTCACCACTTCTAAAGTCCAGCAAATCTTACAGTTGAACAAGATGAGGGTATTGAAAAAAATATTGGGAAAATTAAACTGACTCCCTCTCAAGGTCTATGCATTAGCTTAATTTGTGACTTATGTTTATGTCACAGTGAGCAATGAGTTTGTGAAAAGAGACATGCAGGTTGAAGTGAACTTTTGAAAATGAAAATAACCATTACATTAAACTGAAAAACTTCTATAAGCCATGCTTTGGCTCATTCTTTCAAAAATAGAAGGAAACATTCCACAACCACTTACTGGTATGTGAAATGTAAGATATGATATCTGAGTTTGACAAATGGTTTGTAACACATCTGAAAATTTTAGAGAAAGAGCATGGTTATACAATAGATAATCAGCAAAGTTCTATTAATTTTTTTTAGAAATTTAGGAAAGTCCCCCAAAATGTTAACCAAAGATTTAAAGACATTATATAGGGTGGGGCAAAAGTAGGTTTATACTTGTGAGTATATAAAAAAGAGAGTTTATTTTTGGATTAGTATTTATTAATTACTGTATTATTTCCATACAAACAACTGTAAACCTACTTTTGCCCCACCCTGTATGTGCTACATTTGAAACTTCCTTAAAAGAAACATCTCTAAAATGTTTCCTATTTACTCATTCAATTTCTTCAAAAATTTTTTTCTTTTTTAATATATTTTATTGATTATGCTATTACAGTTGTCCCAGTTTTTTCTCCCCTTTATTCCCCTCTGCCCTACAACCCCATCCCACCAGCATTACCCATCCCTCCCTTAGTTCGTGTCCGTGGGTCACACATCTAAGTTCTTTGGCTTCTCCATTTCCTACACTATTCTTAACCTCTCCCTGTCTATTTTGTATCTACCATTTATATTTATTTTTTAAATTGTTGTTCAAGTACAGTGGGGGGAAAATGGAGACAACTGTACTCATTTAATTTGTTTAGAAAATCTAGAGATGTTTCCTGAGGACAAGAGCAGGAGGAGAGGGAGAGAATTAGATCCATAGGTAATTTAATCACCACAATGCAATGACTTTAAAAAATCAATAGCTTAGCAGAATACTTCTCAGATGAATTATGAATATTCATAATAATTTGAAACAATTGAATGATAAATATAAAATGTAAAAATCCATGTTTATCAAGATATAGATTGATACGAGACCCTGGAAAGATCTAAACAGGAATCCTCACTGGTAATGTAAAAGGCCTTTAAATGGACACTGGCTTCACTTTTCACTTGGGCACAACCAAAGTCGCTTGGTACAGGGAAGAGAACAATGCAACCTGGTGAATAGAATACTATGCACTCAAAACATACTTCTATTTGATTTCCAGCACTTGAGAGAATGAAGTCCCATTGGCTGACAAAATTCTTGAAGTTAAGATTTTGACAAAGCACTGGCTTTTAGAAATGGACATGCTGATTTTTATGGAGGAGGGGAGAAAAATCAGAGAAAATTCAAGCATACCTGGAAATGAGCAAAGCAAAGATCAGTGGAATGTGATACTGAAAATTTTCAGATGAAAATTATTACCAAATAAGTTTAATTATTTGTTATCAAGTTCCACATAAACTATACATTGACTTTCCATGTGATATTTTTAAGTAAGACTCAGTTTCATACTGAAATGGGTGAATAAAAAGTGATGTTATTGAGATAGAAATTGATAAAATTAATATAATTCTACTGTGTCCTGCTTTGAAAAGATTGTCATGTATAAATTTACACATTAGATAAGTATGTGATTATTTGACTTTCAAAAGGATATTTTAGTATACAATTTTTTCCCAGTTTACTTTAAAATTGTGTTCCTTCTACCCTTAGTACACAATTCAATTTAGATTACTTTCAGTAATAGATTGTCTCCTAGATTAAAGCACACTTTAATTACCACTCAACCTCATGCTGTCTCAAGACATGAACTTCATGCATGAACTTGGCGATTAATGAAGAGTGCCAGAGAATGGAGGAAGTTTTGCTTATCTGATTCTAATCCTTGTCTCCCTTTTCTGTTTTTTTCCCCCACTGTAATCTAAGAACACTAGAGTTTGTTTCTCAGTCAACAAATGCAATTCAGAGGCCAGAAACCCACTTGTTCCAATATAAGAAAATTTATTTTTTTCTTATTATAAAAACAATGCATGATTATCATTAGAAATTGTAGAAAGTTTAGAAAAAGTCAAATGAAAAATAATTTCCAGAATCCAAACTCTTAAACAAAGACAACCCCTGATGATATTTTCTGTAATTTTCTCTTTTTCTTTTCTTTTATTCTATAAGCGTAGTATGTATATATGTATGTGTAGGGGGCCATATTTGTGAATTTCTATTTTGCATTATTTTCTTTTCTGTTAGCATTATAATTAAGCACTTTCTTGCATTATTGGGAACTCTTAAAAAACATAATTTTCAGTATCTACAGAGTATTTTGTTCAGTGAATGTGTATAGCTTACTTACCAATACCTCCGTTATATCTAAATCTGTGATAGAAACAATGATGTAATGAGCATCTTTGCATATAAATTCTGTTCCGTATTTGGCATTCTGTCTTTAGCATAAATTCTCTGAAGTTTGGTGCTCTTGTCACAAGTTGCCTCACAGCTAGAAGTGAGTATTTTAAGCACATAAAAGCTAGTTGAAATAAAAGGAAGCTTGTGTTGTCCTTGAACCAGATTTGCTGTAATGGCTGAAGAGAGGAAGGCAGCTCTTATGAAGCTGGCCGTAGCAAAATGGTAATTGAAAACATAGATGCGTGCATGTGCTGACAGTGCAGCCTTCACACCTGGACACAGAGGAGCTACGGGCAGGATCGTCTCTTGTTCCCTTTCTATTTGCACCACTACCAACTATCAGGATGAGTGGAAAAGGTGTCTTAAAAACCAGATTAACCTTATCACTTTCTTACAATTTCAATTCCTTGATTTTAACTTTGGCCCTTTGCATGCTGTGTAGGTCTCAGAGTAGTGCTGGCTTGAACAACTGGATGGTGCAAATAAAATCATTTGATTAGCATGAGGTTTGGATCCTTTTTTAAAGCATATAAGTCAGGTCACAGTAAGGAAATTGTTAAATATGTGCCAGGAACTCAACCCAGGCTCTCTGCATCCATGATTGATATATCCTTTATAGTGACAAAAAGACCCAGCACTTTGGGATCCTAAGGTGACATATAGAGAAGACAGGGAAAAGTGGCCCAGCTGATTTTATGATGAAGGAAAAAAATAGGAACAGGCTAAATTCCTCATCCACGAATTCTTTAGAGAAGTTTCAGTGGTGCTTTCTGGGGGTTGGAACTAGATGACAGCCTGTCATCGACTATCTCCTGCTTTCAGTTCCTTTCCTGACAAATTGATGGCACCTCTGTCATTGATTATATAACTATGCGATGTACCTCAGTGGGTGCCAACAGATGCCAGAGGTCCAGCAATAGAATTTCCATTACTTTCTTTATATACATCATGGCGTCGGCTAGCAGAATCAAGAGTATTTGTCACCTACCGCCTTGTCAGCCAGCCAGATGGACGGAAACTCAGTCTGACCCGAGGCAATATTTTCCAGCTCAGGAAAATACGGAGACATCTCTGTGAGGGGAACACGTGGGGCAGCAGATGGGTCTTACAGGCCAACGCTGTATGGGCTTATTAGGTTGTAAAAATTGTTAGTGGGTTTTCGTATTGGTGGTTTTATCTTTTTTTTTTTTTTGCCCTAACAGGATAAAACTATATATATTTTCTGACTTCCTGTTGTAATTATCAAGGCATCACACACTTCTGCAGCCCAGCTACTTCTTTGTGATTCCTCCTGGTGAGAGGTGCCGAGAAGGCGCCATAAAGTGCTACGGACAGAGAAGGTGTCTTGCCTCCCTTCTCAAGCCAGTTTAGTTTCCCAGGCAGTAATTTTGTTGACCGTTTGTAAGGTGGGAGTACCAGATACCCTTGGTCCACTCCTCTGAGAACCTGCCCAGTAGAATTTGCACTACTTGTCATTGGGCCAATCTCACCCTTCCCCTTGTCCAGAGCGACCCTGAGTCTGAGCCAGTGACGGAGGCCATTGAGGATAAGGAGAATAACATTCTGGATTTTTTTCTCACTTTAGGAAAAGATACATTTCACTTTTCCTTCCCTTCCCACCCAACTGCAAGGAATACAAACATCTTGAAAGTAGGGCATGTAAGCTTTTTTCCATACTTGCTTTCTGTACCTTTCCTGGGAGAGCAGTGGAAGAGAGCTGTTTAACACTCATTTCAGAGCCTGTGAAAGATTCAGCTAGGGAGGGACAGGGGAAATGTTTTGGAGGAAAATGCCCACTTCAGACTGTGTGGAAACTCTCAGATTCCTGGGTTTTCCTTGCATGGCTGACAGGATGAAGTCTGTTTCACATGGCAGATGTCCATGTCAACAGACTCTTGGCCTAATCACCTCTTTTCTGACTTCTGGTTTTATCATCTACAAAAAAACAATAACAAATAACTAAGTGATTGTAGGGACTCCTTTTAGCTCTAGAGGTCACAGAATTTCTTTCTTCATACTCAAAATAGCAGAAAATCAGATCAGCATTAGAGTTATCTTACAGTTTCAGCTTCCTACCTGATACATTGTGTCCCTGTTGCTCCCTCACCCCAAGAAGGGGCCTAGATTTTTGCGGATGGTAGCATGTGAAGGTCTCGTTTCCAGTTACTTTAGTCTGTTCAGTAGTTTAGGGCCGATTACCATTTTTAATTGAATATAATTGACACACAACATTGTTTAAGTCTAAAGTACATTACATTTGAATTGATTTGGTATATTTATATACCACAATATGATTGCCACTCTAGAGTGAATTAACCACATGATTCAGCAATCCCCCTTCTAGGTGCACATCTAAAGAATGTGAAAATAAGAGTTCCGGCCAAGATGGAGGCATAGGTAGAAACCCTTTGCTTCCTCGCACAACCAAAAGGAAGACAACAACCTATCTAAAATCAATAAACAACCAAAAGCGCCAGAAAATCAAACTGCATGGAACTCTGACAAGCAAGGAATTAAAGAAAAAATCAACCAGAACCATCAGACCGGTAAGGTGGCAAACAGTGCAGGCCGACTCAGAAAAACCGAGGTGACACAGCAGACTGTGGGGGTGGGGCTGACTGCCAAGCTTGGCAGGCTTCTGGGAGGGGCTCTCTTAAGAGGAAAACAGACTCAGAGCTGACTGTGGGCTATGGCTGGGGTTGGCATGGTAGGAGAAACTCCCAGCCTCACGTGAGAGTTGAAAAGTGGCTAGAGATGAGCAGGCCAGCCGTACTGTTCTGTCTCTGGCCTCTCCCTCACAAACAGCGCCTCAGTGCAGCAAGGAGGGTTGCCCTGAGGGGTGAATACCTAAGGCCCCGCCCCTTACAACCTATCAGCTGTGCCAAGACAAAGAAATATGACCCAAATGAAAGAACAGAGTAAAGCCTCAGAACTAAGAGATGAGGACACTGCCAACCTATCAGATAGAGAATTTAAAGTCCTGGTAATCAAAATGCTCACAGATCTGATTTAGTTGGATCAAAAAATGAAAAAAACAAGTGAAGGATACCCAAAGTGAAACAAAGCAAAATATTCAGGGAACCAACAGTGACAGGAAGGAAACCAGGACTCAAGGCAATGATTTGGAACAAAAGAAATACATAAACATCCATCCAGAAGAAAAGGAAGAAACAAGAATCCAAAAAAATGAAGAGAGATTTAGGAACCTCTGGGACAACTTGAAACGTTCCAATATCCAAATTATAGGGGTGCCAGAAAAAGAAGAACAACAGCAAGAAATTGAAAACTTATTTGAACAAATAATGAAGGAAAACTTCCCCAACCTGGCAAAGGAAATAGATTTCCAGGAAGTCCAGGAAGCCCAGAGAGTCCCAAAGAAGTTGGACCCAAAGAGAAACACACCAAGGCACATTATCATTAAGTTACCCAAGATTAAAGACAAAGAGAGAATTCTAAAAGAAGCAAAGGGAAAGGAAACAGTTACCTACAAAGTATTTCCTTCTAGACTATCAGCTTATTTCTCAAAAGAAACCTTGCAGGCAAGAAGGGGCTGGAAAGAAGTATTTGAAGTCATGAAAGGCAAGGACCTACATCCCAGATTGCTCTATCCAGCAAAACTTTTATTTAGAATGGAAGGGCAGATAAAGTGCTTCCCAGATAAGGTAAAGTTAAAGGAATCCATCATCACCAAGCCATTATTATATGAAATGTTAAAGGGACTTATCTAAGAAAAAGAAGATAAAAAGTATGAACAGTAAAATGACAACAAACTCAGAACTATCAACAAATGAACCTAAAAGAAAAGAAAAACAAAAACAAAAACTAGGCAAACAACCAGAACAGGAACAGAATCAGAGAAATGGACATCACAAGGAGGAATTTCAGTGGGGAGGGGGAAGAGAGGAATCGGGGGGGGAAAGGTACAGGGAAGAAGAAGCATAATTAATAGGCATAAAATAGATGGGGAGAGATAAAAAATGGTATAGGAAACAGAGGACTCGAAGAACTTATATGTACAACCCATGGACATGAACTAAGGAGGGGAATGCTGGAGGGTTAGGGGGACAGGGTGTAGGAGGGATAAAGGGGGAAAATTGGGAAAACTGTAATAGCATAATCAATAAAAATACTTAAAAAGAATGTGAACATAAGATATTAAAAAGATATCTGCACTCCATGTGTATCACGGTATTACAATAGTCAAGCTATGAAAACCCAGTGTCCATGAACAGATAAATGGATAAAGAAGACGTGGTGTGTACATGTTTACAATGGAATATTATTCAGTTATGAGAAAGAAAGAAATCCTGTCATTTATTGTAACAGGGTGGGTCAGGCCAGATCACTGGGGAGCAGAGGGGGGACCCCCAATCCTGCACAAGCAGCTGCCCCCCAACCCCTGGGAGAAGGGAGGCTGTGGGGAGAAACTCCAAGGTGGTGAATTGAAGCAGCAGCTGGAGAAAAAGCCCACTTCCCCAGGAGGAGATGGGAGGCACTGCTGTGGAGGAGGCTGCCCCAGGCAACTATAAACAAAGGCAATGCAGTAGCGTACAACTGGTGAGCTCTAGAAGTAGCTGCAGGGAGCTTGTACAGAGCCTGCGTGAGATGGGGTTGGGGACACCTGACCTTTGACCTTGATGCTTGTGCCCCTGTGCATGGTTGGGAAGTTGCCCCTTTCTGCAAAACGGCAGCTGGAAGAGGGTCAAAGACACTGGGGAGCTGACAAACATGGTGCACAATGGTGCACATTGGTTGAAATGCCGGATGCTCCATTGTGCATGGATTTCTGGGCTGAGTCTTTAAAAGGGAATGTGCTGGGAAAAATGCAGTCTTTCCCCTCCCCTAATTAGCCCAGTTGGCCACAGAGGCTCAAGTTCCTGAGACTGCAGGCTCCAAAGACCACGTGGTCTATCAGCATTGCCAGCGCCCCTCTTGTACAGGGCTGGCTGGTCCTGTGTGGCCGCCCTGCCAGGTGCACACAGACTCACGAGAGACACCTGGAGCTGAACCGTGACCAGGAACCTGCCAAGCAGCCTGGATGAACATACTACAGCCACCTGCGTTCCCCAAAGGCTGGTACTTTTAAAATGGGAAAAGGGATTCCAGATACTTCCTGGGACTGGTCTGGCCTGGCAGAGGGTGGTAGGGTTATTTGTCTTTGGGTTTAAAGGGAGCGGGGCTCTGAGGCAGAAGCTTGCTATTATTCCAAAACTGTATGGTCTTTAAATAAACAACTTCTTTCCTTTTTCAACAAACTTCTGACTCCAGAGTTTTGCCTATAGGCGGCGAGCAGTAGAACCCCACTGACTATTCTGCAACAGCACTGGCTGTTCTGTAACATTGTGACAACATGGATGGACATTAAGGTCATTATGCTAAATGATATAAATCAGACAGAGAAAGACGAATATTATGTAGTATCACTTATACCTGGAATCTTACAGAGTCAAACAAATTACCATTGTTTAAATGTTTCCCTTTTATGTTGCTGAACCATGGCACCGTCACCTCTGCTCCATGCCGTGTATACCATATTGTTGATACTTAGCTTATTATACACCCAGCTGTGATGTCTCTGAAATTAGTTAAGTGGCACATGGCAACCCTATCTCTATTTAGGAAAATCTGTCACTCTCAGTATTATAATAACTCATCAGTGACCATGGAGCAGGACAACACCCAAACCCCTACTGTGAATACTGCTCTAGCCCTTGAGTTCTCATCATCCATGGCCCCCACAATCCTCCTGAAATCTAGATGCATTTTGTGCTCTGTCTCAGAGAGGACAGACTGTGTACAGACTAGAAGCTTTAGAATCACACAGACTCAGAAGTGAATCATGACAATTAGACTTTAGGTGTTACTGTGCTTCTCTTGAGTCTTGGTTTCTTTCTGTGTGAAGTAGGGATAACTCTTTGTTTAAAGGATTATTGCAAATCTTTATGTGGGATCATCTTTCTAAATCATATAGCACAGTTTCTAGTATTTGGCATGGACTCAATAATTAATTCCCTTCCCATGTGTTTGCTATCCTTGGCATGTTCCTGGGCCTGCTCCCACTGTCTCCTCTCTGCTGGTATTTCTTGCCATTGAAGCTCTACTTGGCCATCTGCCCCATGTCCTCTCAGACACAGTTCAAGCATCATCTCCTGCAAGCCCATTTTAATTCTAATTATCCTTTACCTTGGTTAAGTGTCAGTTCTCCCCTTGAATTATGTGAATATACCTCTATCGCAGTACTGACACTATAACACAAACAATGTCAACATCAGCGACAGCAATATTGCTATGGTGGTTTATGTGTATTTACAATGTGTCAAACACTGCAAGCACTTCACAAACATAACTTCAGCTGGTCCTGAAAAATGAAACATTTAGTCACTGTTATTATTCCCATTTTATAGATGGTGACCATGAAGCCAGAGAGTTTGGATACCACATGGAAGGCCATGCAGTCAGGCAGTCATTTACCCAGACAACCCAGCTCAAGGACACAATTTTCTATTTGTTCATCTTCCTCCTTCAATAGCCTCTGATTTCTTGGAGGGTAAGAATACTACTTCTTTCTCTATATCCATCTTACCCAGTAATGTGCGTGGCACATGGTAGGTGCTCAATGAATGTTTGTGGAATGAATGCTTCTTTCTGAGTTCAGATCTGACCAGCAGTTGACAGATGAGGACTATGTATGATAAAGACTCTCCTTGACCAAAGTTTACTCAGGCTCCTCTGAACCTTCTCCTCTACGAGGCTCTTATTTTGGGGCATGCTTGTTCATCTTCTCATTTCCCAGTTTTAGTAAGAATCCTGTTAGGTCGGTTTATAGAGAATCCTCCACCCTAGGTATCTATCACCCTTGATATCTGACCAGATTCCTCATTCTACACCACCTTCTACATGATGTCAGATATCTTGGCCTGCCTTCAGCAAGAATCCTGTTAGGTCAGTGTGGAAAGACTCACCCTACCACCTTAGTGATTTTCTAT
Source organism: Trachops cirrhosus (assembly GCA_028533065.1). NCBI lineage: Eukaryota > Metazoa > Chordata > Mammalia > Chiroptera > Phyllostomidae > Trachops > Trachops cirrhosus. Next base: position 42,464,421 of record CM052540.1, on the reverse strand, counting down.
CCACTGATACCTACCCCACTCTGTTTCTTGGCCATGAATCCCCACTTTTCCTTGTTCTATTCAGAGTTGAGACCAATGTCTCTCCCCTACTGAAAACCCTGTCATGGCGTCCCTTGAATAAAGGTTTCCTTACCATCTTTACAAGTGTTGAAATTCATTTTGAGCTAACATATCTGAGACTGAACAGTCCTCATTGAGTTTCAGGAAGGGCAGGACTGAAATCTTAGATGTTCAATATCTGGTACAGGTGTCTGTATATCTCTGCATTATTTCCCATCCAGAGACTGATCAGGTTTCCACCTCAGATCCATGTCCAATCTCACCAGTAAAGATAAGACAGGATTAGTGCTAAATTCTAAGGTATGTCTGGTGTTTTTGCTGTATTCTAGACACACGTCTTTGCCATAGATGTCTTTGTCTCAACCATTTTTGCCACATTACTAATTGACCATAAGGCATTTAATTTTGGCATTAAAAAAGATAAAGTCATGGCAAATAAAAGATGGACATTAAAAAATTAATAAAACATGAAAAAATGAATCATAGAATCTAAAAAGATTATTTAAAATGTGTATAGATTCATGGTAATACTGTGCAAATAACTGACTTTACTTTGGGGATTGTACCAAAGCACTGTCTTCTTTCTATGGGAAATGTGGGTTCAACTCCATGTAGTCAGGGAGGGCCCTTGGCTCGCTTCCTCCTCCCAGTGTGGTGTGTTTCAAAATAAGAAACGAACACTTGAAGCAAATCATTATCATTGCGAAGAAGTGCTAACTAGTTTAAGACCGCCTTCACCGCATCTACTTATCACTCTATAGACCACTATGAGGGCTAGATAAGATTTATCTATAATACAAAATAGGAGTAACTGTGTGAACTTTGTCAACAGAAAAACAAAACGATACTGACAACCAGCTTAAATACTTTAAGTTTACCAAAGACAGTTGATTCATCAATACATAAAACCAAACAGAAAACACTCAAACTGTCAAGCAGTTATTTTTACCTTTTTTTACAGCAAAATTGCCTATGGTCCATTAGCTATGCAGTGCAAACGTTGGCAGCAAAGCTGTCATGGCAAAGATGTGATGGTGAAAGAACCTAGAACCATGCCAAGGGTACTCAGATCATAAAGGGTCAGGACGCACTTCATTGCAGCCTTGCAGGCTAATCATGAGCAAAAGAGGTAAGACTGTTTTGTTAAGAATGTGCCCTGTTGTCATTAGAACCAGCATTAAAATAAATTCCTAGCCTGAGAGAGGGCAAGAAAGCAAAGCTTTGGGCTGCTTTGTAAATGTGTGCACAAACCCATGTTTGAAGGACATGCTGGGCCAAGGCCAGCACATCCTGGGATATGTGTCTGACCCAAGATGATCCTGAATTGGTGTGTTTGTTTGAGTTAACATATTTGAAAACATTTGCACATGAAGATGCACAATTATATTTTTGTCTTAAGCAATGGCATATAAAAGAGAAAGTCATAAAGACCTTTAACAGAAGTCAGACCTGCCTCTGCCTTCAAGTCTGCATGCCTCCCAGGGGCTGCCCTCCTGTGCGCCTGGCTTTCAGTCCCTCCAGCGGAGAAAAGTCCTTGTTTATTTACACAATGCCCAGTGTGGAGATGCTGCCATTATTGCTATTTTTTTCAGTTTTTGATGGCAATTTGTGCTTTCTCCACAGCTTTTTTTCTAGGGCCACTTGAGAAGAATAAGAAGCAAGAGGCTCCTTTGTCATATGACAGGAATGGAAACACAAAGGGAGACAAAAGGCATCCCTGGTAGGTTTGCTCTGTGACCAGTTTTCCCTTAAACCAGCTTGGCAAACTGAAAATGAAGCTGTGTTTTCTGACCTGACAATGGAGGAACATGACATTTGTTAAATGGTAAAAGAAAGGGCCTATCACTGTCATATTATACCAACTGACAATGAACCTTATTTGGAAAAGTTTCCTATTCTTTCAAGCTCAGAGAGAATTGATTCAAAGAAAGAATGATTCAGTATATCAGCTCTATTGTTTCTGCCTAGAGCAAGCAATCCTTCTCCTTGGGCCCATTCAGGCTCACAGCCCTGTATCCTCCCACTGAATAATTGACTACATTCTCATTATTGCCTATCGTGTAAACAAGAGTTGTTAACTGTTCCAGGGTCAAAATTCTTCAAATAATTGCAGGCTAGGATTTTGGAATTTTTAACATTTTTAAAAAATGACTAGGAGGAATAGCTTTTCTCCCAAACAGCAATTTCTCTCTCTCTCTCTCTCTCTCATGATAGCTTTATTGTTCCATGTCATATGTTCATGTGTGACAAGTAAAAACATTTGGGAAGAGAGATTGAAACATGATCAAAATGTGGACACTGTGAAGAAGCCCACAGGAAAACTGTAACTAGGGAAAGAAGGTAGTAGCTGAAGAGACAAAGGTCATTTCCATCTGGTGTGACACAAAGACTTCGTTGAGAAGGCCAGCATTTAATCTGGACTTTGCAAGGTAGTTAGAGTTTCAGTGGGGAAGTGTGGTGATGAGGAGGAGCAGAAAGAAGAAAATGATAGGAGAAAATAAGAGATAAAGAAACATTTAAAACATCACATGCAAATATTCAACTTGGCTGAAGCACTGGGTATAGGGAAGGGAACTTATGAAGGAAGGTTGGGGCCAGGCTATGAGTGATTTTTAGTGTTAAGGAATTTGGACATATTTCACTGTATACTAGGCCATGTACCAAGCCTTTTACATCTATTACCTTGCTAATCCTCACATCAACCCAATGAGGCTCAGAAGTTCAGTTAGTTACCCAGGAGCATTTAGCTGGTAAATGACAGAAGTAAAATTGGGTCTCACATCTGTGCAGCTCTAAAGGCCATGTTGAAAATCTCTCTAGACTACCTTACTAAAGTCAAATGCTGTTGGAGGCAAATTAATCTTGGAGCGAGGACTGGGGGTAGAGCCCAGCATCATGGCCATTGCAGTAGGCTTGAGATAAAATGACAAGAGCTGGCATTAGGAGATGGCTTAGTGATGGAGAGGAGGCACTGTGAGGGGGACTCAAGAATAATCATAAAGTGGGTTGCCAGAGGGGAAGGGATTGGAGGACTGGGTGGAAAAGGTGAGGGGATTAAGAAGTACAGAGTGGTAGCTACAGAATAGTCACAGGGATGTAAAGTACAGCGTAGGAAATATAGTCAGTAATACTGTGATAACTATGTATGGTGCCAGGTGGGTACTGGAAATATCAGGGGAACATTTTGTAAAATATATGACTAGCTAACAACTATGCTGTACCCCTAAACTAATACAAAATAATATTGAATATTAACTATAATGGAAAAATAAAGATTAAAAGTCAATACTATAAAAAAGACAGACTTAATAGACTTCTAGGCAACTGTTTGTGGCAATAACAACTATAACTAACACAAAGGAAACTATCATGAGGGGGGCTGATTATCAGGGGTCAAGAGATAGGGAGGAATCAGATGTGACTCTTATGAGTTTTCCAGCCTCAGTGCTGAGAGCATAGGGCTAGTCTTGACAGAAATGGGAAAGCCAGAATATTTTGGGGGAAGGTAGTGGGTTTATTCATAACTTATATCTTTCTTGACTCAGAAGTTGAGTGTTGGCCCAGAGCAGCACCCTGGAGGGTTGAGGTGACTTAGACAGTGCTCTGCCTTGCAGTGAAACCAAAATGCATAGAATTTCTGCTACCCACATGCCCTCAAAACCTTTGGATGAGCAAAAAGAACAAGCTCTTTATTTTTTTTATTAATATATTTTATTGATTATGCTATTACAGTTGTCCCATTACCCCCCCTTTGTTCCTCTCCATGCTGCACACCCTCTCCCACCCACATTCCCCCCTTTAGTTCATGTCCATGTGTCAAGTTCTTTAGCTTCTACATTTCCCCCACTACTCTTGCCCTCCCCCTGTCTATTTTCTACCTACCATACATGCTACTTATTCTCCGTACCTTTTCCTCCTCTCTCCTCCTCCCACTCCTCTGTTGCTAACCCTTCATGTGATCTCCATTTCTGTGGTTCCGTTCCTGTTCTTGTTGTTTGATTAGTTTGCTTTTGCTTTTGTTTTAGGTGTGGTTGTTAATAATTGTGAGTTTGCTGTCATTTTACTATACATGTTTTTTATCTTCTTTTGCTTAGACAAGTCCCTTTAACATTTCATAAAATAAAGGCTTGGTGATGATGAACTCCTTGAACTTGACCTTATCTGAGAAGCACTTTATCCACCCTTCCATTCTAAATGAAAGCTTTGCTGGATAGAGCAATCTGGGATGTAGGTCCTTGTCTTTCATGACTTGGAATACTTCTTTCCAGCCCCTTCTTGCCTGAAAGGTCTCTTTTGAGAAATCAGCTGACAGTCTGATGGGAATTCCTTTGTAGGGTACTGTCTCCTTATTTCTTGCTGCTTCTAGGATTCTCTCCTTCATTTTTACCTTGGCTAATGTAATTCTGATGTGCCTTGGTGTGTTCCTCCTTGGGTCCACCTTTGGGATTCTCTGAGCTTCCTGGACTTGTTGGAAGTCTATTTCCTTTGCCAGATTAGGGAAGTTCTCCTTTATTATTTGTTCAAATA
>CM052540.1:42416203-42459734 GCA_028533065.1 Trachops cirrhosus | reverse complement strand
GCACTTGTTACATATGAGGGTCGGAGCCTTAGGTGTTCACCAGGGCGGGGTGCCCCAGTTGCTTGGTTGTGATGCTGTATGTGGGGGCGGGGTCTGAGACGGAACAATGGCACTGGCCCCACTCTCAGTCGGACCCCAGTCCCTTTAGCCACTTTCCCCAAGCAACCTGGGCCCCTCTGGTGCCAATTCCTGTGTGGGTGGGTCTGTGCACCCCGAGGGACCTTCCTTCTCAATCAGTGCCCCAAAACTCTATTTCCCAGTGCTGGGACCCTGAGTTGCGTGCAGTACCTTGCTTCATAATCGCCGCCTCACCGGGTCTGCCGGTCGCCAACACCCCGGCTGAGGCCTGCCAACTGCCGCCCGCCAGCTGCCGCTTATGCGCCCAGGGTCTGCTTGCCACAGCTTTGCGCGCCACCCCGATTGCCTTGCCTGTCCAGGTTGCCTTATGCGTGTCGGGTCCCAACGCTCTCTTTCTCTGCGCCACAACCCACGACCGGCTGCCCGACTCTGCCCCTCTTACCGATCTGGATGGACATGTCTAATTCAACTCCTTGGGTGTCTGACTTCCATACAGATCAATTTTCTGTCAGTTCTGGTTGTTATTTTGTTTCTAAATTGTTGCTGTCCCTATCTTGGTTGTGCGAGGAGGCCCAGTGTGCATCCACCTATGCCTCCATCTTTGCTGGAAGAAACAAGCTCTTTATTGAAATGCCTTTGAATAGAGCTATCCCAGAGCCCTGGGGAGATTCTAAAAAGGGGGAAAGGGAAGTATTTAGCAAATCTTAGAGGCTATTGGCAACTTTTTAGGTTATAGCTGCTACAGAGCAACGTGTGTGTACCGGGAGAACCCTAAGACTAAGAATAGAAGCTCTTATCAAATTGCTCTTTTTGAAGAGCAAAAGCGGAGGGATGTTTAAACACATCCATTTGACTGTCACGACAATAAGGAGATATGTGCATGTGCCCACACCTACGTACATACAGTGCTCTCTTGAGTCACGTGACTGGGCAATGTTAAATATGTTAACCATTGTTCCAGAAAGCAGTGATATATGATTTGAGTGTGGTCTCTTGGGTGACAGAATGTACTTTTTTTAAAATCCTCATCCAATGACACATTTTTTTCCATTGCTGAGAGAGAGAGAGAGAGACAGGGAGAGAGAGAGAGAAAGAGAGAGAGAGCGATCGATCGATTGGTTGTCTTCTTGTATGTGCTCCAACTGGGGATCGATCTTGCAGTCTGGGTATGTGGATATGTGTCCTGACCAGGAATCAAACCTGTGACCTTTTGTTCTGCTGTACAATGCTCCAACAAACTGAGCCACACTGGTCAGGGTGGCAGAATGTGCATTTCAACAAGCATTGCTTTTCCCACAAAGAACCGTCTGAGCAGTGTTTGAATTTATATAAGCCACTTCCGTCAAATGCTAGCATTTTCCCACATATCTCCTATGACCTCAATTGTGCAGTTTTGTGATATCTATTTTATCTGGACATATTAAATAATGAAGTGTTCTATAGAAGTGAATTTTCCAGTTAAATATGGGGTTTCCCTTAATGCCAATTAAAAACAAGTGAATTTTCTTGGGTGAAAATTTTTCTAAAACATAACAGACACTTTTGTCACCATAGACAGCATTAAATAAAATGAAAATCCATTGCTTTCTTTTGGTGTGACTTAGTGTTGTTATCTTTGACTCAAGGGAAGGAGAGCTAATTGTTTCTCTTTAAATGGCCTCGGACTGCTCAGGTTTCGAGTTCATTTATCTCCTATTTTTAGCTCCTGACTCTCAGTCTAATTCTTCTGACAGCCCCCACTGGTTTTACCTCCCTGTGTTCTAACTGCAGTAGGCGGGGGTGTGAGGAAGGGCAGTGGTTTCTATGGCATTTAATGTCTATGACCGTGTGGAATTTAGTGCACAGGTTGTCTGATACCCATGTTGGCATTCAAATAAGTCTTTTTTTTTTAAATTTCTAATTTCCTGGTTCCGAGTAGTTGAAGTTTCTGCATAAGAGATCTTTAGATAAATTAAGTATCATAATATTTTAGGCAGGAAATTTTTCTAATTCATCTTATTTGAGCTCTTTCTGCTTTGAGGGAGTTAGGATTGAATATTTCTAGACGTTTAGGGAGAGCAGTTGCTAAGTGGAATAAACACGTCCGCCTCAGGTGAGAATAGAAGCAAGCCCTGATGAATAATGATAGCAGCTGTGGTGTGTAAGCCCTCCTCTAAACATTCTACCTGTATAACTCTCACTTAACCTCTCCAGTGACCCTCATTGGAAAATATATTCTTATTTTCCAGTAGAGATACCTGAAGCTTAAAAAGACAAATTAACTTATTCAAAGACACATAGCTGGGATTCCCATACTGTCCTCTCAAACGCTCCCCTGCTGAAGGCCTCCTGCTCGGCCTCCCGCTCATTCTGCTGGATGACTCATTGGAGTTTCCTGATTCTACAGGGGGGCAGGAGAATGCATGCCACACTGAGGTTAGAGGGGGCATTGCATATTCAATGTCGATGGCTACTGCTTTCAAGCAAATAAAGAGCCTGCTGAGAGAACAGGTGTGGCAGCAGCAGAGCCCTGTCCGCCACACTGGAGCCTAGACAGCCTCAGGCCTTGCTGACCAGCTGCTCAGTCACTGGAGCCTCATTTCCCCTTACTTTATGGGGCACATTCCTCCATTCAATGGACTCAAAGGAAAAGAAAAGCCTATTAGAAGAAAAGAATCATGACTGTTAGTCATTCTTCCTTTTGCTCTCTACAGTTCAGAATTCATCTGTTATTTCCTGTAAAACCACCGACTTGCAATAGTACAAAGATTTTGGATACATCCTTTATACAGATTTATCAATTATTAACATTTTATCACAATTATTTTTCCACTTTGTCCCCCTGCCTCTACATATTACAAAAAAAACAAACACAAAAAAACCCCATCAACTTGCAGAAGAGGATTTAAAAAGCCTGAATACAAAGAAAGACAGGTTACTAGCCAGTCTTGAACACCCTTGCTCTGGCTTTGGCAAGAGGACCTACTAATTGTTCAGAGTCCTCAGATTTTATCATTGAGCGACAGCTCCTTTGGACTTTGCTTTTTAAGTAGAGAATTTCTTAGATGCCCAGAGTAGAGGTAGCACAGAATAAAGTAAGCTGCTAAAGAAAGTCAAATTCCCCCCAAAAAGGCATGATAGAATGGCATGAAAAGGTGCATGATTTTAGCTAGCAATTATAAAGCTACTGCATTTAATTGAGGTAATGACACAAAGTAGAATGCAATTATTTTCTGTCCAGCATCTGTCTTTGATTCTATTGTTTTGTTATTCATTTCTGGACATCAGTGAGAGATGTTTCTTTCCCTTTTCACCTTTTCCTTATCAGTCCACTGCAGCAAAACATCCTGTAGCTTCAAAGTTATGTATGGCTAGATGCATGGGTACATTCAAGAAATAGTCTAATTCTGTCTTTCTCATACAAACCCTGCATTTGTTTTGGTTATATTTTCAACCTCCCCTTGTCTTTCCCTCTTCATTTTTTCCCTTCCTTCCTTCTTTCCAAATAAGTAGCTAGGAGCTATTAAAGTGCCAGGCACTGTGCAATGACCTAGAAATATATATTTGTATAAATATATTTATACACTTATAAATATATACAAATATACATATGTATATGAATATGTACACAAATAATTTGCAGAAATATTTATAAGTATATTTATATATTTATACAAAGGTATATTTAAAGGCTCCTAGTTTATGAACATATCATATTATAGCACATATATACATACATACATATTAACTAGGAGCCTATACATATATATTAGGAACCTTTATTTAAAATATTAACTACAAGCCTTTAAAGTGGCAGTGTAGTCTCTTGTACACTAACTTAAAGGCTCCTAATTGATATGTATGGTCTATATAATTAATATGTATATTATACATAATATACATAGGGATAATATACATAGGGATATACTATATATATATTTATGTACTATGCCTACCTTTAGAATAATATACTTACCCTTTACCTTATGTTTTGAATAATTGGGTAGATATAATATAATCAACTCTTTACTAAACTTTAATGACATTATGATTCAAGATACTCATTTGTTTCTCTGGAATAGGAACTATAGCTAGCTGAAGTTCAGTTCAAAGTTTATAACCTTAAAAACTCCATCAATTTTATTAGTTAAAAGAGAAAATATAGTTTTTAGATGATGAGAAAAATGTGCCTAAGAGACTTTTTCTCTGACCGTAGTTGTTTAGAATAAGAAACAATAGAATATATTAACAGATAAATGAAGCTAAATTTAGCCATGGGGAAAAATTTAAAAATTATATACTTGCCAGAGGGTCTGTGAAATTTTGAATGAAAAGAAAATTAGTCAGTTTATACCATATACAATGGACAATTCTAATTCCTTTAAAATTCAGGTTATTCACCCTTTAGAAAAAATCCCTAGTTTTTATTAAGTAGTGGAGTGTGTTTGCCTCTACCATTAGTGACTCTTTATAATTATATTGTCAATCTGAAAGAGCAGGCAAGGCCAAGTTTAAACATGCCATAACTTCATAGCCCTAAGACTTGATAGAAGTGAGGCAGTCACTAAAATAAATTGGACTATGGAAAGAATTTTTTTGCCAAAAGAAGCAGTATTATGTGAATGACAAATCCTTTAATTATTCAAGACAATATCTGATTAAGGATCTCATCATCTTTTTACGAAGACCACCTAAAGCATGGCCACCATGCCACCAGAACTAACAAGGAAGACACTCCGCGCATGGCCACTAGTGTTTCTCATCTGTGAAGGAAAGGAAGACTCAAGGACATTTTCCAGGTTGCTCGGTTTTTGAGTCTATCTGCCAGGTGAATTCAATTTCACTAAGAATTCCCAGATATGACAGGCAGTCAACAACTTTGCTGGGCATGACAAGTTTCATTTCAAAGGAGTCCAGGTCGTAATTTCAAGTAGACTGGCTGCTGTTACAGGTCCAGTCAAGCCGAGGTTTCAATTGCCTTTGGTCACTACTTCACTGAGCACACTAAGTGATCACAGAACCACCCAGGCCTATGTGACAAGGGCTGGGAAGGAACTAGAGAGTCCCTTAAAACAAAAGCACATTTCAGCTGCTTTTTGAATCAAGCACTTTTTTATAATGACTGATCCTATATTTGCAATATGGACGAGGAAAGGAGGCATTTCTGGATTTAGGATAAAATCTGGGGAAGGGACTTCTTCTTTCTCACTGGTAGCTTACTTTTACTGACCTGTGAAAGAATTTTGGATACTCTGCTCTCTGATTCAAATTTTATTGGACTTTACCCACAGTTTAAAAAATAGCCACGTTTAAAAATTTTATAAATGTTTGACTTAAGTGTCAAACAAAAGAAGTTTAAAAATGTCAGTCTAGCTCTGGCTGGGTTGCTTAGTTGGTTGGATTGTTGTTCCATGCACCAAAAGGTTTTGGGTTCTATTCCAGCCAGGGCACATACCTAGCTTGTGGGTTTGATACCCGATTGGAGCACATACAGGAGACAATGAATCAGTGTTTCTCTCTCACATCAATGTTTCTCTCTTTCTCTCAAAGCAATAAACATATCCTCTAGTGAGGATTTAAAAAAATGAAAATGTCAGTCTACATATTACACTGGTACATACCAAATATACACATTACATACATACATTAAACACATACAGAATCACCCTTGCTTGAAATATTCTGTGCAGTTGTCAGCTAACATCTATATAGTCTAAATTTTAGTTTTGAAAATATGGTCTCTGGACTCATATACTGTAAGCCACTGTTTTGACTCTAAGAGTGAGCTTCATATTTTAATTCAATAGATGTTTTCTGAAACCTTCTCCAGATGCAATGTTGGTGTTTTAATTTAATAACTAGTGAAATCAGAGGACTTTTAATGTGTGGCATATGGCATATTATTTTTTCCTGGTTTTCCTTACCAAGACATGATGGATTTATTATAATACTCTTGAATGAAGTACTTGATGTATAGAACCTTTTAGAAAAATTGATTGTTATAATTTTCAATAATATTTATTATATGAAATAATATATTTTAATATATGACATATCATCACATAAATAAATGTCATAATAATATATATTATAATATGTAACCATATACTATATGAGACCATTTAACTGGTTCTGTTGGCACAAGCAGGTCATCTTTTTGTTTTACAGACAAGGACAGTATTAATATCTTCTTTATAAGTTGTTATGAGAAAAGTGAATTAATACACGCAAAGTTGTCAGAAAAGATCTTGGCACATTCTTGGAGACATTGAACTAACTTGACACATAATCTCAAAACACCAAACCACCTAGAAAATGCACAGGTGTTCGATACATGCTGTTGCTATTATTGTTATTATTGAAAGTCCTAGTTTCCTCACCTGTAAACTGAACAGGTGGATTTGATATTGACGGTCTCTGCAGTTTCTCTCTTTGGGAGGCCCTCTGCTGTTCTATCCTTTAACTTTCTATGAAGTGACCAATATCCTAGATGAGTGGGTCAGGTTAAATTGAACACAAATAAAAATTCACCCTGAAGTATTAAGAATCCATGGTAGCAAACAGAAGCAGATGAGTAACTATTTTGTTTTGCTCCATGTGAATAACTTCTCAGTGTTTGTTTTTTTATAATGCCAGAATGATGAAATGATAATAAGTAGGTAATTTCCCCTAAGGGCTTCAAAACTTGGCCTAGTTTTGAATGCTTTGGGATCCAGAAGGACAGAGACCAAGCTCAGCTGTAATAGGGAGCAGAAGAGCTTGTAAATTGGGTATTTTAGCTCCCTGGAGGCTCACTTTGATACATTAATTTTGTGTTATAAATCTGGGAGATTGCTTGTACAGGCCGAGAGCCAGTTGTTCCAGCAACTGCTATACAAATCCTTCACTGCCCAAATAGTTGCTCTCTTTCTCTTCCTCTGCAAAATATAGGCTGGTCATGGGGCCTGTAAACTGCTTAAAATTAGGCTTTGAGCTAGTGAATATGTCCTCTCCTGAAAAAGACATTTTTTTCCTAATATTTCCCAGTATTTTCGCTCCACCAAAAATCCAAGTATTACAATAGGGAGTTAGATGTTAATGAAAAAGAAGGAAGCCAGACACCTAATCAAGCTGGATTAACTAGGAAGGGGCAGCTTCACACACACTCCAGGGAAGAGTCATATCCCCTGCCAAATGGATACTAATCCCCAAGTAGGCAGGAAAGACTAGTTTTCCAGTCTCCCCTGAGAACAACCATCCATTCCTCCAGATTAATGGGGGAGGGAGAACCAGTGAGGGAAAATTCCTCTGCAAAAACATGCACAGAATATGTCAAGATGGTGACCATAAAGGGGAGGTTTCTAGCCTGGAAAAATCTAGGAAAAGGATTGAATAGGATAAGGGCACGAAACCTGGGAAGATCTGGAAAAGGGATTGGATAGTTTGGAAGGAAACCTACTCTTGTCCAGACCCAAGGAAATGTAATCAAAGCTTAAAAAGGCCTGAGGTGCATGCTCTCTTCAGCAGATACGTTGGCCAAAGTGCAGCGCTGATGTGCTGGATGGGAACAGAGACTGTGCTGGGCTAGTGGAGCCTCGGATACCAGGCTAATAGCATGGCAGCTCTGGGTCCTGGCCACCCTTCTGGGCATGGTAAGGACAAGTGCAGACCTGCAGCCCTAGAGGCTGGACTTTTTCTGCAGTGAGACAGAGCTGAGACACCTGGTCATGGATGACACATCGGGCGTGGTGTGTCTGGGGCAGTTCTTTGTTTTGCTGCAGTAAATGTTGCCACTATATTTCAAATCTTCCTATGTGTGTATCCCTGAATGCATTTCCTGCAATACTGTGGAAGAATCTTATTTTCTCAGGCAACACAAGGGCTCTCTCTATTTCTTGTTTCTGAATGCATAGAACAACATCTTTTTTTTTTTTAAATGTAGTGGTGAGAGACAAAGCAGCCAAGAAGATACAATTTTTCTAGGGCAAAATATTATTCATCAATAGTTTAATTTCAATAATGTTTTGCAAAATGAACCACTTCTGATCAGACATAAGTTTATTGACCATACTGGTTGTAAAACAATTCCAAAGGAAAAGAAAGACAAAAAGAGAAATAGAGCATGCCTGAGAGAAAGAATAAAGGGGAATTTTGGTTTGTGGTTTAACTGGTTTCTAATGTTGTCCTTGACATAGCTTTTGTTGCATGTAAAGAATATGCAACAGTGACCCAAGTCCTCTTCAGTAATAGATAGTGGTTTTGTTAGTCAACAGCTGGTATGTAAGTAACCTTGCCGGTTGTATTGTACTGAGGAAACAGGAGACTTACAGGGCCATCATTAGGGCCCCATTTATGGAGAGGGCCAATCAGACAAGGCAGGACTGGCTGGAGTACATTGTGAAAGGCTACATTCATCACCAGTGATATGTACAAGCTGGGTCTTCGTATTTCTTTTTGTCATGCAATGCCCTCTTTTCTTGTGGCCCCCTCACTTGGAACTGTGTATTCAGGGGACAAAGGTTCTCTAGTGGGTTTTGACTACCTCAAATTCCATGATGCTTAAGAATCCATGACACTCACCAACTCAGCAAATTACCCCAAAAAAGGTTGGGACATTAAATGAATTCAAACTAATTGTATTATATAAATTTCATGAGTGAAAAGGGGTCAAGTAGTAAGGGTCATCTCTGTATTATAATATTTAACAATTATCTTTTGTTCAAATGTTAGAATATTTTGCATCCCTCCACAGATGCCTATAAACAACATTCGTGTGCAATTTTAATGGTTAGGGAGGGCTTTGTTATGCAGATGTGGGGTTGGCATGCTTCTAAATCCAAAGCATTTTCAAGTGTTCTCAATAGGGTTGTACCGTAATAACTGACCCCAAAGTATATACTTGCCAATGCAGCTCCCTTACAAACGCAGTTTTGAGAACTATGGTATAAATGGGGGAAGAAGCTGTTAGTAGCACTGACTTGGGTGTTATAATCAGACACCTACTCTGTTCTAAAAGTGAGGCTGGGGGGCCTTCGGTGCATTGCCAGTATCTTTTCTTGAGTTTATAACAACCTAAATGTTTTCAGTGGGGAAATTTCACTATGAAGTAATGAATGATTTAACCCTAAAACATCTATTTTTATAAATAGTATGAAGAAGTGCAAAGTTTTAATGCTAAATGAGAAATCTCACTGTATAGAGATTACCTGATTATCACTGTGTTTAAAATAAAATAAATCTAAAAGCTTACATAAGGAAAGAAAAACACTTTATGAAGAAATTCAACAAAAGTCTGTGGAGTTCATGTGGCTATGCGTGATATTTTTCCTCCATTTATTTTTTGGTGGTTTCTAAATTTTCTATACTAAATATATATTTAATCAGTATATATTACCTTCACAATGGAAACATGAACTGAATAAAAGCTACATTAAAAATCAAGCGCAAGATGATTGTTCACTGAGAGATGCAAAATTAGTTTTAGAAAGTAAAAATAATAATTTGAAATATAAAATAAAACTGTGTAAACAGATCACGCATCCGTGAAAAGCAGCATTGGATAGCATCTGGAGGTCATCTGTGTCCTGTTTCCACCCAATCAGGTCATCTGAAGGTGAGACTTTTCAAGGCTGGAGAGTTAAAAGCCTGTCTTTCTCACATTAGAAGAGAGAAATGGAAAGAACATGATATTTTTTATTTAAAGAAGTCTGGATTCAAATTTTAATGCTGCTGCATAACTCTCTGTCCCTAGGGCAAATTACTTAACCTCTCCAAGCTTCAGAGAGGAAAGTTCTCAATAATACATCCTTCTGGTGGTTTTCAGATTTAAATGAGAGAGGGTACTAATTGCCTAGTATCTAACAAATGGCAGCTTTTTAACATTATCATTATTATTTGAGCCTCTTTGATTCCTCAGTGGCCCCCAGACCAGAAATATTTTGGTACTTTTTCTCTTGAGTTTATAAGGGAATGAAGATAACTACTGAAATCTCTGTCCTATGTATTCCAATGTTAATAGGATAAATATTTTAGGTCATGGCATATTTTCTTTTTTACAGATAAGAGTTATTGTAGTATCATCTTTTGATCTCTGGTCTCCTCCAGCTTCTTCACCATTTTTGGTTTAGCTTTATTGCAAAATTTCTCAAAAGCATTTTCTACACTGTCTCCACTCCTTGCAGTCTCCTCCTCTCTCTCATGCACTCCGTTGGGGATTTTCTCCCACCACACCGCTGAACCTGCACTTCTCACGGTCACCAGTGAACTCCATCTTGCTAATTCCAGGGGCAAATTTTTAATCCGTGTAGTCTTTGATTTATTAGCGCAAGATCATTCCCTCTTCCTTTCCATGTATTTATTTCATATTTCTTTATTATTTCTTCCCCCGAATGTAGGCCAAATGAGGGTAGGTACTACTATACCCCCAGGCCCTAGAACAGAGAGCTTGCCTCGTAGTAGGGACTCAATAAATGCCGGTAAATGATTGACTGCAAAAGTAGTTTGGTGAATGAAAGATAGCAAGGAGCGGGCAGACTTTCCCTTGCTCTGTGTGAGTCCTAAGTGGAATGCGAATGTGTCCTCTAAGCCGAAGCGGACCCCACCACCCTATGGATGCCACTAGTAGTTCTTGGACTTCTTCTGCTCAATGCTTATAATTTGTTGGCATGTGTGATGCTTTGGCTTTCGAGAGGTGCATTTCCTACTTGGATTTTTCTGCCGTGAGCTTTGGTTGCATATGCCCATGTTTACTTGTGCGCGAGGTATGCTGGGCCTGGCATCTGCTCTGCTTCCCACCCCTCTATGTGCCTGTGCCCACGGGGTGTCTGGGAGTTTGTCAGCATGTTATAAGGAGGTTTAGAAAAATTCTCCTCTCTGAGCCTTCTGGCTTATCTTATTGTGGCTGAGAAAGCTACCAAGTTTGCTCAGCTGGCAGAGAGACAGAATAAACCCATACAAGGAAATAAAACAGCTGCACTGGGGATAGAGAGCTTCCGAGGACCAATGAAAGGGGAAGATGAAGAGATTATGGCTCATGGATGGCAGATGGTTGAGGTCTGGTTAGAAAATGGGTTGTCAAGAAACATTTTATCTTAGAGTTGGAACATGGGTATTTAAAACCACAGATAGGCCATTGACAAGTCCAGCAATCTCAAGCTCTGTGTCCCAGTGCGGTCCTCTCCTCTATCACTCCACCCCCATTTTTTGTCCATATCGAACATGCGAGTTAGTTCTTGAGAACCTTGAGTGTCTGGGATGCTGGGAGGTGTGTTATCTGTGCACTGTAGCCTTTCTCTGGAGCACTCAGCCACTCAGCTGCATGTCTCTGCAGGTTCAGGAGCTGGGAGTGGTGCATTGACATCTAATGCACTGAGGCTCTGAAATAGGCATTAAGAGAGGAGATTTCTGGGACAGCCATGAAAAAAGAGCTTGCCATTCAGAGTGGCTTTCTGACTTCAGTGTTTTCAGAATATGCTCTCTGTGACAGGGATCAGTTTCCCTGCTTCCTGCCAGTGGGCATGCATGTTTTTTGCAATGAGAAATGGGGGGCTGGGGAGAAGGAATGAACAAATAAAAGGAGAGGAAGAAAGATAAATGAGAAGATTGTTGTTTAGTTTTTTTTGAAAGATTATCTATTCTTCCTAATACACTGTCTTTTTTTTTTCCCTAGAGTGTTACAAAATGAAAAGAGCAAATGCTTTGGAATTAGACACATCTGTGCTTGAATCCTGGCTGTTTCAGTTATAATGTTGATTTAGGCAAGAAACCTACTCTCTCAAAATTTCTTAATTGATAAAATTGGAGAAATAACTCTGATTATACAACATTGTTTTGAGTCTTAAATGAAATATCAGCAAAGTGCCTAGCATAGGGTCTGAAATAAAGTTCATTCTAAATTGTAGTTATAAAAAGAGTGTGGGAAGCATCAGACATAGTAGACCTGGGCTTCACTTGTTAAGTTACTCAGCAAATATTTAAATTGAGGATGTATTTTATGTTTGGAAATGTACAATATGTTAGACAATATAGATATGCCTGCTGAAGGTGTGGATAGACAAAAACATGCAAAATAATAAATAAGAGAATTGTAAAGTGTGGCAAGTGCTATTGAGAAATGAATAGTGGAATGAAAGGGAAACTACTTTATATAGGGTGGTCAGGGAAGGCTTCCTGGAGGAGGTGATGTTCACTTTGAGAATGAAGAATGAGGAGGAGCCAGCCATGTGAAGACTGGAAGGTAAGGATTTCAGTCAGAAGGAAGGATGCAAGCTAATGTCTGTGACCAAAGATGACTCAGGACTGTCTGAGCTACTGAAAGAAGACCAGAGCGCTGAGATGAGAGACCAGTGCCAAAGCAACAAGAGACTTGGGTGAAAGTATTGGTAGTTATTTCTAGGGAAAATCTCTTTTGAGAGACTGCTGTTCCACCCTGTTCCCAATCCCAACCCCAAGAAAATGCTACTTTGTAAAAGATTTCACCCTTTGGTTCCTACTCTGGCCTCTACAATTTTAGAAATGAAATTATGCCATTTTGTTTTTGCAGTCCAGCAGTTTGCCCATATAGAATACTCTAGTCATTGGTATTTGATTGCTTGTTAGTGTTGTTGGATGAGAGGGTGATGGGTTTTTGTGAATGCTCTGTATTTCCTATGAGAACAAAGTCTCTGTCTCAATTGCTCTCTAACAGAAGTGTTCCAACCCATTCCTGAGAAGCCTGGTGAAAGGTCGCACACTCCAGTCTTTGCACTCATGCAGCACCTGTTAGAACCTGCTGGTGGAAATTCTGTTTTTCTCTGACCAAGGTCCCCTTGGAGGCTGACAGTCTGCAGAAAAACTCAAACTCCATTTCTTCGGTCCCAAGTGGACCTGCTTCCACTGGGAGGGCTGAGAGCTGTAATCCTCATCTCCCCTGGGCAGGACCTGCCTTCCTCCCACCTGGACCAGGTTGGTGGGGAAGTAGCCAGGGAACTTTATTTCATTCATAACCAGAGAATCTGTGTTCTCTGTCCTCCAAGACTAGGGCGGTAGTCCTTCGAGTGGGTGATGATAATGGGAGAGTGGTAGGAGGAGGCCTGATTGCACCACTTACTAGCAGAGTCACTTCGAGCAAATTGTTACCTTCTCTTAACACATGTTTTGTCTGTAAAAATAGGGATGGTATTAGCTCTCTCTTAGTACTGTGGGGAAGATAAAATTAGAAAAAGCAACCGGCAAGCAGGTATTAATTTATTCTCGCTTCCCTCCTTCTCTCCTTTCCCTCCACTAGTCAGTGACACGTCTCTCCTGTTTGTCTCTTATCATTTAATAGCTCATTGTCGGTGTGTGCAGAGAGCCCGTGGTGTGGTAGTGAAGCCCCAGCAGTCATTCTCATCCCTTGTTAAACATCATGCCCAAGTGCTTGGAGAAGAATGTGATCACAATATTTAAAACCAAGTCAGTTGTGGCCAATTTCTTTTAATTATGATCTTTTTCTGCTTCAGCCCCTACCAGGCCTGCTCTCAATGTATCATGATTTTTCAGTTGTGGTATCTTTAAAAATGAAGAGTTTTATAAATGACATTTTAATATATTTTCCAGAAGTATTAAGCCCATTTCTTGTGGCAAATTATGCTGGACCTTTTCAAGGTCCAAAGGCACAGAAGCAAATAGAATGTGTAAGAGGTAATGGTGTAGAAGCAAGAAGTTTCTGATATCATGAAGTCCACCTGGAGATCTTTTAACATCTTTCACCCTGCAGGGCAATTACATTTGAATCTCTAGGAGTGGAATCCAGCCATCAGCAGTTTTTAAAGCTCCACATAATTCTAATACGTAGCCAAGGTTGAGAATCACTGCTGTGCAGTCTCTTAACACCCCAAACCTCTACGATTCTAGGGATTATATGTCTATGTTTCTACGGATTAAAAAGAAGGAAAAGGAGGAGGAGGAGGAGAAAACTAGTCATGTGGCCAACACAGGCCAATGGGATGGCCCACAAGATAGGGGTGAATAAAGTGTCACTCATGCCATTTTGGACATGAGGTCCCACTGTGAAGCCTGAGCCCCAGCTCCTGTAACTGATAACTGTGCTGATAACAAATGGTGGGATTGGGCAGTAGAATAAAGAAAATACAAGAGAGAAAAGACCAGATAAGAGGGGAGAAAAGGAAAATAATATTTAAGATAAAGGAGGAGATTAGCAGGTAAAACTTTTAAATTCCCTTTGAAAGAGAAAATAGCCAAGCAGAGCAGATAAAATTCAAAATCAACGACAGAGACAATAGTAGCAGTGATAATCTTCTTTGTAGCACGTGTTTGTCTTTCCCAATTAGGATAATTTTCTCAGGGCAAGGTTTGGGTTTGGTGAAGGCAGATAATAAACAGGAAAAATGATATATTGAGGAACACATAGCCAACAACAGGCTAATGGTCCTGGCTGAACCCTTGGAATTTGATGAATGTGTTCATTTACTGAGCCTCACATCTAGTAAGAAGGAACATAAATACCAATATAAAAAAAACTGTGGGTGAATGAGTTTAAATGATAGGAGGTATTTTATACAATTGGTTAGGATGAAAGAGAAAGTAGAAAATATCTGTTTTTTTTCAGACACCTGGTTTATAAATAATGTAATAATTCATGCATGTAAATAGCCTGGATAGCTCCTTCCCATTTATTTCCCTCTAACCCTCCAGTCTCTCTTTCTCCTGCAAACACTGTGGGTCAAAACACAACACAACTTGAAAAATCTGAGTAAATTTTGTGGAATCAGAAGTGGAGGAAAGAATAAGCTGGGAAATATCTATTTTGGAGCAGTGATTTTCAAACTTTAGTCCTACAATCTTAAGTCAAAAAAATATTACTAGGAAAGGGTTAGAGAACTAAGATGAATTTAAACCAGGGGATGTTATGTTTAGCATTCTCTGTCTCCCTGCCTTTACTCATCATGAAGATGCTGTAGGAGGCAGTTTGGAAATGACTGGAGTGTGAGAGTTGACATGGGAAGGAAATTTCTATACAAGACTCAACAGGTAGCCCACCCCATCCTCACCTGTCCCATTCTATTTCCCCCTTCAGTTGTTATACTTCCTAAAATTTCCCTAATCCATGTTTCCTTTGGTTCGGTATGTGTCCTCTATTGGAAGTTCAAGTATGTTATGGAGATCAGTATGACATACATGAATGTGAATTCAGTACTTCTGGCCTCCAGAATCCCAGGCCAGTTTCTCTTCAATTAGGACATGGAATTAATTATGGGAGTTGAGAGATGGGTAGCTCTGGGGGAAAAAGGTGGGGGAAGTTCTATTAGGGTATGTAAGAGGATTTTGAGGGTGTTTCTGGGGCGCAATGCTTCAGAGAAGGAGGGCACAGTCATGTAAACGTTAATACATTACCAACTTTGTCTAAGGTCAATCCTCTTCCCAGAAAGCAGATGACAACTTTTTTTTCTTTCATACTACATTTCTTGGTTTCTTGTTCTCAGGCTCTTTATAGCAAAACAGGATTTTGCTAAATTATTTATATTGCTTTATGAGAAAATTGATTCTAGGATCAATTCTTGGATCATAGCCTGTTCATAAGCTGATGACTTCCTGAAATGTATGATTTAGCATGTAAGAGATTACCTGTATAAAAACCGCTCATGAGAAACATGGAGGTTTGCATATTTAAAAATTGCTCAGAAGTTAAATATGTATCCAGGTGAGGTATCTCCAAAAAACTAGAAGGAATGTAAGACCCTGTACATGGCTCCTGTGAGTTTAACTTAGTTGCTGCCATGGAGAGACCTCTATAACACAGTGGTTCTTAATTCCGAGTTACTCATCCCCTGGGGAATCTGAGAATCGGATGCATTCTTCCCATAATGTGCTTATGCTCACAAAACCTTGCATATATTTTTAAAAGGTTTGAGGCACTCTATAAAGACTTGTAGTTATTCTCAGACACTAGGCAAAGAATTCGTTCCCTATTAAATTCAGGGAGGACACTGGCCCACACATTTCTATTTGGAATGGAAAAATTCCTATTTGGGAATAGGCTGTAGGGTAGAGGTGAGAACTGGCCCCAGTGCTTGTCAGACATAGTACCTTCAACAACTGAGAGGACCCAAGAGCTTGTACAACATAAAGAAAAATGTCTGAGGCATAGTTTTTTCCTCAAGGCAAATTAGATTTGGTTAGACTAGAGTATGAGCGACAAGAGTAGTAGCTCTTGTAATTGTGGCTGCAAGGGTAGACTCGATCTGAATCAAGGAGGGTCTTTAATGGTAGGTTGAGGAACTGGAACTGAATTCTGGGGGCTTGTATGTCCCAACCTACAGTCACTCTTGTACAATCTTCATTTTTTTGCTGTATTTATATATAAACACTACAATTAGATCTTTTTCTTCACATTGATTTCCTTTAAAATTTGTATTTATTTAGGCTTACTACCCATGGTTTTGTGTTCTTATAATTATTTCTAATATATATGCAAACAAAAACATACCTCTTAAAATAAAAATATTAATTTGCATTTCACCTGAAATTATCTCCTTTGCAATCAGCATTTCTCACTTTGGGAAACACTAGTGAGCACAATGGGGGTTTTATTATGAGAGCTGCTCCTTAAAAAGAGTCACTCAGCAGTTGTTTTTAGTTGGAATGGAGAGGATGGGGCTGTGAGACCAAGCAAACACCGATTGTCTAGATGGGCACGGTAAGGCCATGGATGCAGGAGGCAGAGTGGGAACACCGAGTGGGATCCGTCCAGTCTGTAGAAATAGCTCTCTGGAGTCGGAACTCAAAACAATTTTCATGTATATTATACAGCAAGTAAGCTCTTAAAGCAAATAAAATAACACTATAATGTTTATTTTGTGTATTATTTATATTTCACTTATTATATTATTTTATTTTTCCCAACGAAAGAGAGTACAGTATTTTCTCTGTTTTTCTATTGCCTCTAATCTACTGATGTTTTTCATGATTATGGTTGGAAAAGGTCAAAAGCATTAACATTTTATGAAGTTGTAATGGTTATGAGAGAGAATCTGAGATCTGGATAGTAAAGTTGAAAATCAAATGGGTATTCCCTGTATACTTCTGGAGTCTTCTCCAATTTGTTTAATTTTTCTTGTTAGCTAAAAAACAGATGTAATTCTTGCCCCATTGTTGTGCCGCTTAAACAGCACAAGGAATGCAACAGAACTTTGTCCACACAAGGCGTTATAATACTTTATACATCATAAGATAAAAGTTGTTATTAGTATCAGGAGCTGTCTTAGCAAGAAATTGTGTAAGTGATATTTCCTTCAAATTCTTGTTTTATTTCAATGAATATTTTGTGAAGAGGACATGAGCTGATGTCTAATTTTCGGCTTCTAGTGAACCTGATTAAATATTATACCAGAAAGAATAATTTTAGTTTGCCTTTGATATAGAAATATCCAGTGACCTGGATATTGTGCTTACATTGTCCTCATAGAAATATAATGACTGCCACACAGGGGCAGACCCAGGAATAGCGACCAACAACGTATTTTTTTTTTTTTTGCCTTCCAGGAATCTCAAAGTCTAATGAACACCTGTTTCGATTCCTCTGGGAATAAGAGAGGAAATGGGCTTCTACCTAAAGTCATTTTAAACTTGGTCATACCTAATATTTAGAATATGAAATCATCTGAAATACTGTAAAAAGAGGCCAGGACTTGCAGAAAGATGCTCTGGGTTCAAGCCATGGGCTTGTCACTTAAGTCTTTGAGTTTTGGTTTCCCTCTGTAAAATGGTGATACTAATACTGATTTAGCAAAACTGGTTGTAGTATCAAGTACGATGATATAAAAATAATCTATGTTAAATGTAAAATACTACATAGGCATCACCATCATTGTTAAAATAAAAGTATTTATTTTCTACATTCTTTGCATATGTTAACATATTTAATTGAATAATTAGCCCAAATAATATAAATATTTTTTATCCCAACTTTCTGGAAGATAAAACAAAGACCTCTAGAGATTCACTAACTTTCCCATTGTTCTTCATTAAACTGACTTCAAAGCCTGCATCATTCTTATTGTTAGAACCGTGATATTCTTAATCATCTAAAAATTTCAGAACTTGCAGAACTTAATCTGAAACCCATGGTAAATTGAAAAGTAATATGGAAAACAGTTTTAATAGAGCAATATTTTTTCTGTATCCTCTTTTGACCATCTTATTTAAAAAGTTTGGACTTTGTTAATGTTAAGATGATACTCAAATAAACTTAAAGTAGCTAGTAAAATTCTCTATTTCAAAGAACACTCCCATTTCTTCATAAACATAGTGCTGGAGAGAACTGTTTTGTAAACTGTATATGTGGCTCTCTGATTTTCAGCTACTTGGCTTAAAAAGCCCCCTTCAGCTGTAAGAAGGGTTTTATCCGCATGAGCATAGGAGGTCTAGTGCACTTGTGTGGAATTCAGAAAAGCAGGACCTTGGAGGAAGACAAGGCTAGGTATTCGTGCTGTTGGGAGTTGTCTCAAAATGATGACTGAAGTCAGAATAGTGAATGAAAGGGGAAAAAGCCAAGAATTGATATTTGATAGATATCTGTTTATAGAATAGGGAGGAAGAAGAGGAACTAGCAATGGAAAGAGAAAATGAATTATAAGAAAAATGAGACGAAATAGAGAATCTAGAGAGTCTAATATCATGGAATCCATGAGAAAGTAACTTTGAGGAGGGAAGAGGAGTGTCTCTCTCTCTACCCCCTTCTTCCTGATCCCTTGCATTTGTCCCCAAATTAATATGCTGCTGTGGAAAGGTTCTATCTTTTTTATTTTTTCCTAGATAACAATGATGAAACTTAGCTCACAGTTTGGTTCCTAGGGGGATATATGCTCTCAGAAGGTGACAGATTTTGAGATGTTGTTTTGACCCAAAGTGGGAAGTAAACAGAGAAGTGACCTTTTTCGAGAATGATATGAAGTAAATAGAATGTGCTCACACAAAATATCCACAAGTGCATATTTTCCATGAGGCCACATGGCCCAGAGGCCCATAGTTCACCATCTAAATATGCATCTAAAGTGCAGTTGTTTATTACATTAGGAGGATGTTGGGATGAGAAAGATGTCAGATTTACTCTAGAACCAAATCCCTTAGCTGAACTTGGCAATGGTTAGATTGACCTCAGAATGCTATGTCTCACTTAGTTTGTAAATGGAATCAAAGGAAACTTGAAGATGATAAGAGCTAAATGAAACCCCACTAGGCACTGCTTCCTTGTTTTGTGTGCTCACTGTGCAGTGTGGTGAGTAGAAGCTACCTGGGCTCGGGAGCAAGACAGTCCTAGTGAAGCTATTCCTGCTGTGTGCACATCGCTTACCTCGCTCAGCCTCAGGTACCAACCCTGCTCCCTGCAAGGGAGACGTAATGTGTGCCTCACCTCCACCTCCTTTATTAAGTATCTAGTACTGTCTATGCACATAAATTGTCCCTGAAAAATGGCAATTATTATAATTACATTTATGATTAAGAAATCCTAACTGATTTCAGTCCAGATGTGCAGTTAAGGACAATTTATTTCTTGTTAAAATCACATCGCCTTACCCAACAGCCAGGGATACCCCATAAATTTTGCAATAAAGATCTCATGTTAAAATGCAGTTGACCTTTTCAGCAGGAGCCATAATTAAATGACATGACAATTATCAGGCAGAATCCTAGGGAACACTCCTATGAAGTACCCAGAGAAGCACATTCAGCCTCATTTAGTTTTATGACTTCCAACTAGTTCCAAGAATTTTAATCCTAATTGCTTTCCTAAGAAATTTGCAGGACTGCTGAAATGTATAGTTCTGATAAGTTTTCACAGTCAGCATTGGCCTCAGCATTGGAAAATCATTAGTACTCAATCAGGAGAAAATCCATACTGTGGCATGTGGAAGCTCAGGGTTTCTTGTGTCTCCTTAGGGGCAGAGGCAGGGGTGAGCTGAACAGCTGTGAGCTCACTACCTTCTAGATGGGAGAATGCCAGGGGCACTCTCTGGGTCGATGATAGACGCTGTCCTGGGTCATGATTGGGAACCCCATCTGCGCGTTGGCTTCTCTGGGCAGCAGGGACAGGCTTCTGAGGTCTGTGATCAGTCAAGGATTAGAGGTGTTGTCCCATTCTCCTCACTTCCACTCCTTTCACCTGAACCTGGAAGCTGTTGAGAGCTTCTCACACAGACCACATGGATGTTTTCCAGAGATGGCTCTTGCTTACTTGAATCAAATCCCTCTTTTCTAAATGTTTGGCTTCTCAAACTCAGAAATTGCCTCCTACCGTCTCTCCTGGCAGTTTCAGTGAGCCCCTGTGTGTGCCAGTCACTGTCCTAGGTATAGGGACACTGTGTTGAGCAAGACAGTTCCAGCTCATGCCTTGAGGTACTCACAGTCTAGTGGGGAAACTGAGTGAAGGCTCCTCCCACTCTATCTACATCCCTGTGGTTGAGCCTTTTAGGGTCTGGTGACCCTCTGGAAGAGAAGGGCCCCCTGATGCCCCAGAGAAAATCATTCCAGGGTGATCGCCTCCACTGGAGAGTGTCTAAAACCTGAGTGAAACCACTGGCGGGGTTTAAAGAGCTCCTTACCTCCCCTGTCAGCAGGTGGGCTCAGATGCCTTTGAGAATAGTCCCTGACTGCTGGGGCCTCTGGAGAATCTACCCAGAGTGGGCGAGTTCACTACACTGGCTTCAGTGAGACCATTTCTAAACAAAAATACCTCCAACAGACATTAAACACCACTTGTTTTGAGCCCTAGTCCCTCATTTGCTAATCAAGTGATTTTGAATTCCTTTGTCTTTAAGGTAAAAACAATAATCAAACCTCTCTCATTGGGAGGGTAGCAAATATCACAGGAGTCAGGACCTGCAGAGACTTAGCATCCTGCCTGGCACATTGCAAATATTCATTACATGTTAGCTAATTTTTTATTTCCATTCACCTAACATAAGGTCTCTGTGACTATATCAGATTCTGTAAGACATTTCCCAGATGCAGGAATGTCAGTAGCTATTGGAGGACCACTTAGGAAACTACAGAAATTTCCAGCATTCCTTGGTTTCATTCCTCCATTTTCTACCTGTATAGATTGGCATATTAGCCTGGACCCTGTGTCACTAAGATATCTGACAATAAGCGCATCAGTGATTCACTGCTCATAAGCACAGTGAAACCCCAAACTTAAGAGAGGACCAACTGAAGCATTTCCCGGGAGGAAACTGGCTTTATCTCATTTAGTTGAGGCAATCAGAAGCACTCGGGTGAACTTCAATAGGAAATAACACTAAAACCCTGCCTCACACAGTTCTTTAAATTAGGGCAGGAAAAGCAGTGTCTTAGCTACTGAAGAGAGGAAACTATAGAAGCCAATGGGGCTTGAGGAAGGTTGTAAGCTTGGCTGGTAAGAGAAAAGTGTGTGACTCAAGAAAATGGTTAAATAGATGCAGGGCAAACGGAGAGACCTCTGCCACTCACAGGGAGCAGTGCTTACATACCAATTCCTTCTTCTTCATGCACTCCATGAGGATGATGAACAGATGCTGGGCCTGGGTTCGAGTGTACGTGAAAGTCTTCTGGATGGTCACCAACAGCTGGTCCCGCAAAGATTCATTTATAAGTCTGCAATTAAAAGCAATGTCAGAACAGGTCACCCCAGCTCCTATTCAGTGCATATTACTGAGAAATATTAGAGAACATAAGGAAGCAGTATGACCACTGAGAGAGGCGTTACTACTTCCTGTATTTTTCTCACAATAGTTATTTTGACTGGGATAATTAAAAAAAGAACAGTGCATTTAAAAATCAATCCATTTTAATGTCTCAGACCCTAAAAGAGTAAAGTGAGATTTGGTTTTTTTCTTTTTCTTTCTTTTATATGGGATGTGTTTAATTCCCTCATCCTCAAATGGTATGATAAAAAATGCCTTTAATTAATCATTAGCATTTTGGTAAAAATTTACTATATTACTTATCTAAAGATTTAAATTTCAACTTTATCTGTAATTATGAAACAAAGGTCATATCTCAGTAATGGATTTTTGAGCATTGATAAGGAAAAATAGAAAGTATGTTTCCTCTAAATCATTTCAAGTTGGTGGTAGCTTATCTGGCCTATGATTTGGGTTGTCATTATTTATGTCAAGATTTTGTGTGTTACAGCTAACAAGAGCCTGACCCCAAGGAGGTCTCATAGTAACTACTTTATTAAAAGACAGTTTTTACCTTATAGAAGAATTAATGAAAGCAAGGGAGGTACATCATAGCCAATTAATGCTTTATCATCTCTTAAATATAGACCAATCCTAACCAAGTTTAACTCCCCTCTCACTAGCCTGGTGAGAAAAAACTGGGCTATTTCTACCAGCCATTAAATCGCTGGGAATAAAAATTCACTTTATTTAATAGGTGATGTCCAAAATCAGGAAGATAAAGCTTTTCTTGAGAATCAGTGACAAAATTATAACTTGCCTAGTATTTTAAAGTTTGTACTTTAAAAAAATAATTGAAGTATCAGCAACTCCTACATGCAATAGTATAATACAATTATTATGTCATTTGGTGCTTACAAGAACCCTATAGCCGAAAGATTTATACAATTGAAGAGGAAAGGATATTTTATCCAAAAAGAGCCAGATGCTTATGGTTACTCAGTGTATAAGTGGCAGAGTTATGGCAGAACCTAGTTCTTCCGATTCCTTGTCCAGTGCTCTTCCCACTACACCACACTGCCTTGCATTACACCCGTTACCCTGCACCACTGCCTCTCTTCATCGCTGTGGCTACTTGAGCAGGAAATCATAACATTTCCTTTAACATAAAGGCATGACAAACTTAGTTGCTTAAAAGAAAGCAAGATGGGAGGTTTGAGAATATGTTCTGTTCATATCAGTAGCCTGCTGTGCTCCAGGATTGTGTGAGGATTCACCTGGGCCCCCTAGGTTGGATATTACGGTGGCCCAGGTTTGAGGAGGGTGCATTCCCCGTGACAGAATTACACAAAGGATCCTGGAATGTCACTCAATTTGATAGTGGACTGGGTTATTCCTCTACCCCTCAGGAGGATTGATATCATGAACATATACATTTAGAAAAAGAGGATGGGCCAGATAAGGTTGAAAAGTGATACCAGATCATCTCAAGTTACTATTCTGGAGCACTCTGTGGTCTTGGGTGTTGACCAGTCTAAAACCATTCATTCATTCATTCAGTCAGTCATTCAGCAATTGTTTAGTGGTATCTATTTAATACCAGATGCTGTGGTGAGTGCCAGGGCAACAGGGATAGATGAGATATATATACTTCCAACCTTCAATGAGCTTACACACCAGTGGAATTGAAAGACAAGAACCAGCAATTCAAATGTGATTGACAGTTGTAAAAAGAAGTAGAGAAGCTTGTGACAGTTGAACAGAGTCTAATCTAGAGAGCTCAGGGAAGATTCCACTGAGGAAGTGCTGTTTTATTCAACACTTGAGGAATGAATGAGCACTAGCATTGTCAGGGGGTGGTGGGGCTTGGTAAGAGCATTCTCAGCAGGCAAAAGAGCACGAACAGGCCTAGTTTAGAGAAAATAAAAGGCCAGTATGCCCAGACCATAGGAAGCAAAAGAAAAAGTGGAGCAGGATGGGGCCGCAGAAGGGGTGAGCAAAGGTAAGATAATAGGGGAAATTATGGGATAGTGTTAGAGATCTCAGATTTTATCCCCTCACCACCCCGTCATAAGCCATTGAAGGATTTAAGTTGGAAAGTGACATTATTACTTTTGTGTTGCCAATAAATTTTCTTGAAGAGTCAGAGCCTGAGCACTCATACCTGAGCCTGTGTCTAGTTGACAAATAACCCATATGGATATGTCTAGAGGATTCTGCAATATCAAGTATACCTAGATGTTGTACATGATTAACAATAGAAGAGACTCTTCTGATTAGTCACTTGATAGATCCAGTCATTCATCTGCAGGTGTTTAATTTTTATAACAAGTCAAAATTTGTTTTCCATTGCTAAGAATCTATAATAAAATCCCAGTTCCCTGAGGTCATTAACTGTCTGAAGGATCTGCTTGTCACTTGGATCCAGCCTGTCATTTTGTAAAAATTGAGGAATGATGTGTAACATAGCTAACTGTGGGCTTCAGTGGTTAGGAGAGATGAAAGACACTAAGAATCTTATACTTTTAGCACAGTGTTGCAGCTGACTAAAGTGGTTTTGGATAAATCATTTAGCAATAAGAGCCATGGAATTTTACTTCCAGAAGTAGAAGAATTCTCTAGGTTAGTTGTTTTCTAAAGCGTGGGATGCCTGTCTCTTGTGGACCAGAGATAGTTTTGCGTGGAACAAAGGTGATTTGGTTCTTCTAAAGCACTATTATACTCAGTAAACATTAATAACTGTTATTGCTGGGTTAGTTCTTTTTCCATCCTTCTGATTGCATTAAGAGGAAAATTGTATTTCCAATGCCTCTTTGCCTTTACTCCCCAACATTTGCAAATCTCCCCCCTTTGACAAAAAAATAACAGATATTAGATCTCATGCTTTCGGCCTAAAGATTTTAATAATATTATTTTGGAAAAAATCCTAACTAACATGTGGTTTGTGCATAGCACATAATTGTCTATGACACAGTGGGCCCCAGTGATAATCTCATTTTATCTTCACAACACTCTGTGAGTCAAGCACCTTTTCCATTTTGCAGAGGAGGAAACTGTGGCTCCAAGAAGTTAAATGATTTGCACAAAGTCACATGAATTGAGTCTATTGATTTCAACCTTCCCTGCATGGTGCTGCTTTTCCTGATTGTAACCTATAAATATATCTTTCAGTTTCCTGATCATCGGCATTGGAGGTAAAAATTTAGGTGTATTTGTAGTAGGGAACTGATTTTCCTTTTGTGATATAGAGAACATCTGAAAGAAATCAGGCAAGTTTGGAGGAGATAAGTAAACGACTGGTAAATGAGGACAATGGCAAAGTGCATTTAGTACATGGGAGATTGTATTGGCTTCTAATTTTTCCCAAGATTTGCTGTGCTGAATCAGAAACTTGCTGTTTGGAACAAAGGCTTCCTCTGTCTGCTCCAAGAACCCTTTTTTATTTTGTGGCCATTATTCTGAAAGATATTGAGAAGCTTGCTTTCTCAAAATTATTGCTTTCTGAGCTCCCCCTCACCTTTTTTTCTTGCAAAACACTGGAATGATTTAAAAATCTTGAATGTGATATTTAATCATCCGCAAAAATAGAAATAAGCCCAATTTAGTTTTCTTTTTATGGCATTATAATAGTAATTGGAAATTTCTTGACATCAAAACATGGTCATGTAAAATTTTGGTTTTAGAATTTGGCCTTTGACAAAGGGGTGCCTATTTATGGAAGCTGTTGGTTTGTGGCTCCATATACCAATGCTATTTTTGTTATGCCTAAAATTGGAAGTAGAGCCACTAAAGTGAGGGAATTTTTTATACTATGGCATTTATATCTCCTTTTATATGCTCTGCTTATGACCTGGGGCTTTTTCGATGAGTCATAGAGTTATTTGAAATAGGTCAGTGTTCATTCAGTGCTCAGAGTAACCCAGAGAACTTCCCACAGTCTGCTATTAGCATTCTGTTCAAAGGCTAGCAATACCACCTGCATATACCCTTTCCTCAGAATGAATTTAATTACCTGCAGTATCAGAGTTTTGTTCCTCGATTTAAAAATTAGAAAATGCATTGAGAATTCAATGGGACTTGAAGAGTTAGGCTCGGGTTAATGGCTTTCGAGGAGAGAAGCCCTTCTAATGTGCTCCACAGACACTCTATTAATTTGTTCAGATACAATATGGAAAGATTTACTTATGTAAATAAAAAAGATTGTTAATGATATCACAATGTGGTATTTAAATGACATCATTTCCTACAGGGTCTCTAATGCTCTAAAGAAAAGTGAAATTTTATTATTTTCTTGAAGCTAAAACAGAGTACTAAATGTAACATTAAGTACTGAATATAACATGTAATTTTTCTTAAAAAAATTGCCTAAGGTCACAGAGAATGGTGTTTTTCTTTTATTCTTCTTCTCCTTCTCCAGTAAAAGTGACCACAAATGTCATGAGCCTGGGTCACAAGTAACAGCCGGGTCCCTCCCAAAGACGCAGGACAGCATGTGAATGAAACATCACGGTCACCAGGGCCAGGCTGTCTGGAGTTAGGCTGTCACTTGCCAGCTGTGTGATCTTGTGAAGGTTATTTAGCCTTTCCATGTCCTATTTTTCACATATATAAAATGAGAATTATCATAGTACCTATCTCATAGACTTACAAATACTAAATGAATTAATCTTTGTAAAGGGCTTAGAAAAATGCCTGGCACATACCAAATACTATGTAAGCGTTTGTTATTATCAAATCACTGTCCTGACTCTGGCCAGGTGGCTCAGTTGGTTGGAGCATTGTCCTGCACAGCAAAAGGTTGCATGTGTGATCCCTGGTCAGGGCATATGCCTAGGTTGTGGGTTTGGTCCCTGGTCGGGGCCCATGTGGGAGGCAATCAGTTGATGTTTCTCTTTCATGTCAATATTTCTCATCCTCTTTCCCCCTTCCTCTCTCTCTAAAATCAATAAACATATCCTTGGGTGAGGATAAAACAAACAAACAAACAAACAAACCACTGTCCTACAATGCTCCTTAGGAAAGAGTCACTAAGTATTCCTTGTTAAGTAGCATGACCAGTGGCTGGGGCCTCTGTGTGCAATGCAGAGCTGTCTTGGGATCGCCAGTGCTCTGCATACCTGCTGAGTCCCGTGGTATAAGGCCACTCACAATCCAGGCTGGAGAAACAACCTTTCCACTTCAGAGAGGCTAGAGATCACCAGTTCTTTCTTACATTTGGGAAATAGAGATACTAGATGGATTTGGGAAGCTCAATTAGAGGGGAACCTTATAAACACCCCATGTAGACATCTGCACATCTATTTATTTATTCAATCAATAAAAAAATAAGAGTACCTACTATGTGCCAGGCACTATGCTAAGAGTAGACAAATGAAGAATATTCAGTCCTGGCCTCAAATAACTCATAGGGATATATCTCATATATTCTGATAATCTATTAACTGGTAAGTTAATAGATTTACTTAACCCCAATACTTAAGTAAAAAAGCATTTATTTATTGTGTTGATGGTTTTGAGGGTCAGGGATTCAGGTAGTGCACAGTAGGGATGATTCATCTTTGCCCCATGATATCTGGGGCCTCAGCAGGAGAAGCTGGAATGGCTGAAGATGGCCACACATGCTCAGTTGGAGCTATCTGTCTGGGACCTCAGTTCTCCATGTGGCATCTGCTGGGGATGGAATATCCAATATGGAATATCTCTACTCCTCCTCAGGCACGGGGCCTGGGATGGCTGAGTGACTGGGGAATGGCCGACATTGCTCCCTTTGGTGGTTTCAGAGCAGATGAACTTACATGGCATCTGGCTTCTCTCGAAGTGAAGATTTCAAGAAAGCGTGTTCAAAGAGGTCCAGGCAGAAACTGCAAGGCTTTTTATGACTTGACCTCAGAAATCCTAGAGTGTCATTTCCTTATTGTCAATTATTCAAGTCATTGAGAGCAGCTTAGATTCAAGAGGAGGGAAGGAATAGACCTCATCTTGATGGAAGAGAAGCATAAATATATAGAGAAGGAATATGTTAATGCTGATCATCTTGGAGACAAGGAACTTCATCATGTGATGCTATTCAGATGGGACATTGTAAAGCATCGATCCTTTCTACATCTAAGCAGCATCAACTTTTTCACTTTAAATTCCTTTTTTTCCTGGACATGGATAAGAGGGTGGTGTTTGCCAGGGGAAGGGGGGTTGGAGGGAGGTGGAGAAGAGTATAGAGGGGATAAACGGTGATGGGAGGAGACTTGACTTGGGGTAGTAAACACACAATACAGTGTACAGATGATGTATTGTGGAATTGTGCACCCAAAACCTGTATAATTTTGTTAACCAGTGTCACCCCAATAAGTTCAATTTAAAATAAATAGATTTCCTCTTTTGACAGCTGATTATGAGAACCACTATTTTCCTTAAAAGTGATAGTATAACCTCTGATGATACTTTCAAAATGTTATTGCATATTTGAATCATAGACCCTACAAATGTTTTCTTTTGATTCAGTAACCTATTTATACTTATTGAGTACCCACTATGTACTTGATATTTCTTTTAGGCCTTGGGCACCTGGCTGGACCCTTTTTTCCATGGGTACCATCATTATACCTTGTCTCTCTTACGTGCTGCATGTAAGGGACATCCGTAAAACATGTGCCTGCTTGGATCAACCTGTGATGTGCCCAGGTTGTCACCTGTATTTTCTTGGTGCCCTCCTCTCACTTTGGGGTCTGTTGGGAGAGGGAAAAAAAACCCAACAGCACCTTCCAGAAACTAAATACCAGAGATATCTGACTTCCCAGAATGCTGTTCTAGTCAACATCATTCTCGATCTGCCTTGGTCTGGGCCCTTACCCAGACGGTACCCAGAGACAGCTAACTAGTTTGTTCTTCATCCTCCTCTAACCTACGTCCCACAGTGTTGATTGAATGCAGCTTCTGAAAAGCAAACATGATCCTATCACATCCTCCTTCAAACCCTGCAGTAGCATCCCATTACTAGCAATGTCTCATATCAACTCTTGATATTTCTGGAGCCTGTATGTTTTAAGGAAAGCACTAATCTAAAAACTCTGCTGAGGGATCTGAACTTCAGGATAAAGGAATGATACAACTTCAGAGCAACCATTTTGCAAATGCAGAATCTGAAGCATAAAGGCGTGAACTGACTCACTAAGATTATATTGCAGCTGAAAGCATCAGAGTAGGGACTAGTGGGTAAGAGAATCAGAGAGGGAGAATCTCCAATATAAATTATATGAATCTAAATATATAGGTTCAATTCAGTGTAGTAATGTGCAGTTAGTCATTTGTGGTTTAAATGACTGGATACAAGTGGAGATTTTTTCTGCTTTGTTCCTGAAACAGGATGTTATGGATCTCATGTGTGAAAAGACTAAGTCACATGATTTCAGAGATCCACTACTTCTCCAGAGTTACTCCCCTAGCTTATCAGATGCCCAAAGTTCCTTTTAATTAAAAGGCAACTAAATATTTTGCTCAACAATTAGAAACCCTAAGAGCAATTCAGGATAAGCAATGTTTCATGTTAAACTCACTTAACTGCACCTGATAGATGCCGATGGTTTTCAGACAGCACTAGTTGAATATCAAGTTGAGGACAATGTGAATGGAACACACAAAAATAACCAACAGGTGGGATGGGATGAGTAAGCTGGTTTGCCCAACCTTTCACTGAGAATCAACTTCAGATACAAGCGGCCTCTCTCAGCTAAGGTCTAAGAGAAATAGCACATATGTAAGTAAAGATATAAAGTGAAAAAGATCTTACTTTAGAGTCTAGCCTAGAGAACTTGTTCACCAGGGCTTCTCCTGAGGGTTCCCCTCCAGAGATGTGAGGTAGTTAGAACAATCTTAGAGAAGCTGCCTATAACTGGGGAGAATGCACATACCCTGCTGGTACAGCATGTTCAATAAATTTCAAGTACCACTACTCATAGAGTAAGGGTTTCTTTTGTTCACTTTCTTTTGTTTTACTTTTTTTTAAAACCTACTCTAGAATCCCAAGCTAGATACGGTAAAGTAGAAGGCCTACGTACACATACAAAAGAGAACAGGAGGTGGTGGTGCGCACGGGGAAGAGTGGTCAGAAAGGCACTTAGTACCTATTATAAGAGAAGCTTTGTGCCATACGTTTTATATGTGGCATTTTATAAAGACATATTAACCCAAGAAAGTCCTAACTAGACTTTGACTCCTTGGATGCAGGGATGGTACATTACATTACTATGCATTCTCTTCTCAGCTCTTACCCAAGTGCTGAAGATGGAGGTTTTTCCACTATCTCCTAATCTGGAAATCCCCTCTATTCTCTTTATCACCTTCTAAAATATTATACAACCTTTTATTATGTTTATTACTTGTCATCTATATAATCCGTCAAAATGTAAACTTCACAACAGCAGGAATTTCTGTCTACTCAGTTCACAGGAGTGTTTTTGCCAGTGCTGGGAACATAGAAGGTGTCAAAAAAAAGTTGTTTGAATGACTGGGTAATGTTGGCTGAATGAAAAAATGTAACTTAAAAATCAAGGGAACAATGGAAATCAGTCAGACATTCAAGGGTTACCAGTTTGGTGGAACCCAATTGCAGAAATGCTAGAGCTGGGCAATCCTATACAGTAGCCATTCATCATGGGGCAATTTGAACTTAAATTTATTGCAATTAAATACAACATAAAATTCAATTATTAGTCAGTCCAGCCACAATTCCAATTCAAGTGCCTTGTGCTTCTATGATAGGACAGCAGAGATCTGGAACATTCCCATCGTCATAGAAAGTACCACTGGAGAGCACTGCTCTGGAGGCAGACACGGCTGCCAAGCTCTTCATATAAGGCCAGGACTAGCAGGACATTTAGGTGACAAATCCTGATCAGTGTCTCTGCAATTTCTCTTCTTTACTTTGCCTTTGGTTACAAATGTGCCCAAGAGCGGAAATGAAAGTGTTGCCAAAGGATAAGGGACCGCCACGTGGTCAGGTATCTTTTCTGCTGCCAAAACTGTAAGGGGAACATATCCTCAGAGTTCTTTCCAAATGAGTTTCCATCAACAGCTATTGCACAGAGCCAGGCAAAAGGAAGAGTCAAGCTTTTTATTGCTTTAGGCCCTGTGAAAAGGACAGAATCAGAACTGATTGAGATGTGAGGAGTCCTTGGAAGGCAAAAGCACTGGCACCTCTTCGACTGACATGCCTTAAAAGTTGGTCCGACATTTATTCAGAGAAGTCTTTTAGGCAGATACATTTCTTAGGCCTATCTATAAGATTTTGTCTTCATTTTAGAGTAAGAGTAGATATCCATTGCATGTTAACTAAATTTCTTTCTTTGCATCTTATTAATCTATCACAATAATCTTTCCTCTGAGCCCGAGTATAGTCTCAGAGTCATTCTCAACACCTCGTCAGGCCAGGAAGTCAGTACCAGCTGATTATCGTTGACACTCAAGATGAAAATGATTTGTCATCCCTGCACTAGAAATAATAAAATCTCAAATATACTCTCAAATGGTGAAAACAAAGGAGGTCATGAAGAACTCCAAATTTTAGGTCTGTCTCCAAGACTAAACTGTGGCTTCCATAAATTTAGAGAAACCAATTTTTTAATGCCTGCTCAAGACCCTTAGTTGTCATTGCTCAAGGATAGCCACTTGGTTTGCATTGAATATCCCCAGAAAGCACAATAAATGTGCCTGTCAACTCCAGGCAAGGGTCCAACATTTAGGACAATAAAGGAAAGACTTTATTAAAAGTGGAGACTTTTCTAGGCAGCAATAGTTCAGACCTGTGTTGACCTTAGAATGCTACTTCAATGCATCTTTTGTGTTTCTCTGGTTGAAGAAGCTTTATATTAGGTGATCATTATTATATTTAGTTTTCATCAGTCCTATGGCCCACAATCAATATCTGAGAATTGCATGGGAAATCTGGAGGAAACCCACTAAGTACATTGCAAACATTATTTATTATCAGTGATACCACTGGGTGAGATGTTAATCCACTCTATTTTAGCAGCTGCCTATTCTAATGTCAGCCAGGTTGACTCAGAATTGATTTCCTCTAAGGTAGAGGCATTAAATACCAGGGCATTTTATTATCTGTGCCTCACTCAGAGACGTTTTAAATGTATTTGTGGATTTTAAAGCCCTCACTCACTACCTCTTTTCATGAGAGAGAGGCTATGTCACAGAACTTCGGGAAAACATTTGCTAGCAATTAAGTGGGTAAAGAAATGTACATGCTATGTTGCATATTTCAAAGTTGCTTAGACAATAGATCTTAAAAGTTCTCATTACAAGAAAAAAGTTTTTTTAACTACACAAGGTGACTGATGTTACTAGACTTATTATAGTGATCATTTCTTGAAGTAAACAAATATTAAAGCCTTATGTTGTATATCTAAAACTAATATAAAGCTATATGTCAAATAAGCCTCAATTAAAAAATAACAATAAAAAAGAAATGTATATGTACATCTCATGTGAAGGCAGAGATGCCTACAGCAGCATTTCATGCTTGGAGAGCAGTAGGGAGGACCGTTCTGGTGGGTGTCTGGGTGAGTGAACGGTTCATGGAGGTGGCTCTAGTCACAGGCTGGGGCCAGACTTCAGAGTCTTGAGTCCAAGCAAAGGGATGTGGACTTGACATGAACGTTAATGGACTTCACTAGGTTCTACAAAGAAGCCCCTGGAATTTTGAAGAGAAGCTCCAGAGCTGCCTCAGAGCTGCCTTAGTAGGTGAGAGCCAGGCTGAGAGGGAGGCTTTAGGCCAGGGGTTCTGAAAATATGGTCCCTGGATCTACAGCACCAGCATCTCCCGGGTACTTTGAAATGTAAATTACTTGACCTTTATCAGATTTACAGAATTAGAAAGTCTGAGATGGATCTCAGCAATATGATTTTTAATAAGCCCTCTGGTTAATTCTGATACAAGATAAAAATTGAGAACCAAGAGGGCTAGGCCTTCCACTCCAGCTTCAATAGAATGAACTTCAACAGACAAGGAGGAAACTGTGACTCTCATATGGTGTTCATTGTAACTGAATATATACACACACATATGCACACGTGCACATGAGGTCTGTCCGGAAAAAGTCCAGCCATTGTTAACATAACGAGGATGGTTTGTGTGACATTGATGTAACATGGCAGCCAAGGAGAGTGGGCTGGAATTCACATGCATGAACAATGACAACTGCATTCTACCAGTCAGTGAGGGTGGTAGAAGCCTTTGAGTGAGCATGTGTACTGTATGGACATCATATTCAAAATGATTGAGCAAGTAGAGCAATGAATCTGCATCAAATTTTGCATTAAGCTTGAATGTTCCTCCATGGAAACTATTCAGATGGTTCAGAAGGCTACAGCTACGGGCAACTGGTGATTGACCCCTCCATCATGACTATATGCCTGCTCATGCATTATGTCTTGTACAGGGTTTTTGGGTGAAACATCAAATTACCCAGGTAACTCAGCCCCCCTATACAGCTCAGATTTGGTGCCCTGTGACTTCTGGCTTTTGCCAAAACTAAAATCACCTTTGAAAGGGAAGAGATTTCAGACTGTCAATAAGATTCAGGAAAGTACAATGGGGCAGCTGATAGCAATTGGGAGAACTGTGTGAGGTCCCAAGGTGCCTACTTTGAAGGGGACTGAGGTGTCATTGTCTTATGTATAATGTTTCTTGTATTTTGTATCTTCTTCAAAAAAAAGTCTCTATTTTTCATATTGGCTGGGTACCCTGTGGACAGGCTATATATGTATACACGCACACACACACACTGCACAAAACAACCTTTTGTGACACTGTCTTATAGAACTTGTCCCCCTTACCAACTTTCCTTTAATCCTATTCAGATAGATTCTTTTTTTCTGGGTTGGGTTTTATAAGAGAAAGACATATTAGCTTTCTCTTGGTCATTCATGCTGACTCTTTTTGATGAAAAAAGGAGAGTAGGAGCAATAGAGTCATTATATTGTCATTTGGATAAGTAACATATATGGTTCCATTGAATAGATTCTTGTGAGGAATGCTATACTCAAGTACTTTGTCCTCTATGTTTTTGTAATACTTTCTATGTATTTATCATAGCACATGCCCTCCCAGTTATCTGTATTCATGTTTATGTTTTAATCTCCACTAAAAATCCATGACAGGGCCACATCTCACTTATCCTCTAATAGTTCCATGATTATAGTAAGCACTTAGTAAATGTTAACTTGGAAAATAATTTACAAAAATAAAGCTTTAATAAATAAAGGCACCAGAATTCTTTGTCTGTATAAGATGTTTCCATCTTTCCTTACTTCCCTCTTAGAAAATTAAACAGAATCAAGTTTGGACATGCCTTTTTATAGAAAATTCTAGGAAAGAGACGGGTAAGATGAAATTGACAGAAGCGAAAATGGACACTTGAAGTCAGCATGCTTGATATTTGTTTCTTTCTTTCTCACTTGACATTCCAATTACGTCTAAATCATGCTGGAATACAAACCATTGCTATCAATTACTGTCTTTCAGCAGATCGTATAGAGACAAATGATAGGGCTGTGACATCCTTCAGCTTTAGATGGGAATCTCTTGAGCAGCAGAAGCAAACATTAGTGACCACTGCATAGAATGACATATCCTAGGGAATACAGCCTACACGTTGGTTTCTAAAATGACTAATTCTTTCTCCTGTCTTTGCTCATTTTGGTATGTATTTGGAGAGAAACAAACTTTTGTTGCATCTCTGCTAGGATATGGTTTTATAATTTGAAACCATGCAACATATTTTTCCCTTTTCATCTCCACTTTGTGTTTCATTTATGCCCTTACCTCAGCTAATCCAAAAATGTTGGGACCCTTACTAAGGTCCCTTTAAACAGGAAAATTAGATTTTTATTGGGAATATATTATCTATTACCCTGTCCTCAAGAGCAAGCTATTGCTCACTTTTTCTTCACAATATTGAATACAAATTCCACTGGCAATAATGTGAACAGCTAAAACTTAGTGATCTCATCCACTAAAAAGAAAGAATAATTATGCAATATAATAGAGGTGCTAAGTATCACTAACGTATCAATTATATTACAATACATACAGGGTCCAACAGAAGTAAGGCCTGCTTGAATGTGGTTGGTAGGGTAATAATATGGGTATAATAATTTATGGTTTTAATCTGAATATTTTGCCTAAAATGTCATATGGTGTGCTTGAGTATGATATTGTAATATTACAGAATTACATGCTTATGATTTTGAAATAAAAATTTTATAATAAAAAGGGCATAATTTGTGCCATAGCCTGTAAATGTATGAAATTAACACATTCTACACATTAAATTTACACAATGTTATACATCAGATATATTTAAATAAGCAAATTATTAACAGTCTTTTGATGTTTGCCCTATTGATAACTTCCCAAAAGTTATGAACAGGCTACTTAAAAGCTATAAGATGTTTTACTTCTGCCAGTTCTACTTCCTGTCCTGGGGTGTTTGAAATGGTAAACCCAAATGATTATTTTGGAACAAACATGCCAAATAAACATAAGCATCAATAACAACATTTGGTTGAATGGCACTTATTCAGATGCCTTTTGCACACGGACACTTTTCCTTTGTGCCATGTGCGCTCACTGACGGACAAGTTTCCTGTAGTACTAGACTGAGGTTGCCAATTACCGGGACAAGTCATAGCTAAGTTCAGTTTCAGCCACCTGCAGCCTGAAAGGTCTTCCTAATGGGTAACTTGCTTAGTCACACATAGCATCAGATGGAATCCTAGCATTTAAAAATTTAAGTAATTGAATGTAATGCTTTTTAGGTAGCACTAATCTATTTACGTTCGTAGTGTTGAGTCCTTTATGATTCAGAAATAAAATTTGATAATACTCCTCAAGCAATGACATTGGTTAAGGAAAGTGGAAGAAATCTCTCTTGGTCATGAGGTCTTGGTGGGCTAATTCCTTTTTTAGCGTACTACTGCAAAATAATGTTCTTTGGAAATAATTTTTTAAATTGGCTGCACATGTGTGGCTAGACAATTTCATTTCAAGCTAAATAAACATGATTAAGTCTGGCAGTTATTCGGATACCACAGAAACATTGCACATTCATTTTATCATGATAAATGTATAATTGCTTTCCAGGAGTAGCAAGAACATACTTCTACCCATAACACTTTATAAATGTTTCTTTAAATTTTTGAAGTTTTAATTTTAAATAATCCCCATAAAATTATCTTAATTATTTATCTCCACACTAGTTATGCGCATGACTTCATATACTTTGATAATCAGTCATGGTTCATACGTCTGTATAGATCCTATATAGATTGTGCTCTTGCATATTTTGACTAAAGAATAATTAGAACTAAAGCTGAACTTTGGTTGTAAAACTACAACTGACAAAGTTCAAGGGGCATGGGGTTTCTGACTCTCAGTTTTCAGGCTGGGGGATAATGGTCAGGTGGGGTAAGCAAGGGAAGGAATCCACATGATGTAGAGCTGGTCAGCTTGAGCACTGGTTTACAAGCAGGAGTGCACTGATTTTATCTATCTGGAATGCACATAATAAAAAGATTGAGAAATTATCATGCAAAGAGGCAGCTGAAGGCAAGTTAAGTGCACTTATATGTTTAAAGGAGAATTATTGGAATACCTCTGTATGAGAATTATTGGAGTACCTCTACATGAGAAACACTAAAGCACATACCAAAAAGCACATTTCTGTGAATTTTTATAATACACCAGAAAGAATCCTGAGCTGGCATTGTAGGCTGTGTGACCTTGGTAAGGCAAGCCATTTCTCTGTGTCTCTCTCCTAGGTTAGAAGATACAGAGTTCCACCCAGCTTTAACGTGTATAACACTTCTGCCATTGAAACAGAATCAGGAAGGGAAACTTACCAAATCTTTTAACATTTTCCAGGTACACAACCCAAACTAATGACAACAATAGACACCAGGTATAGACTTTCATTGTGTATAGACCTAGAAAACCTGAAATGCTGAGGTGCACAGCTTACTTTTTCATTTGTTTTCTGAAAGGAAGCATGCCTTCTGTCCTGGATCACACAGGTAAGGTGGGAAGCATGCATTCTGAATGCAAACCTGTTTTTACTTCATAGAAATACAATAAAATAATCACAAGCACTAGGAAGCAAAAAAGTAAGCTAAAGATAAAAACTGTATAAATTCTTTACTTATTTTAGAAAAAGGAACAAATTGCTATACTTAAATCAATGAGAACAATGGCCAAATTTTTGATAAAAGCAAAGCACAGTTGAGGAGCTTAAATTCGTGTTGGTAATAAACATGGAGGCACTCGGACAAATGTTCTCTTTTTTATCTCCTTAACTAAAAAGTGGACCAATATTTACTATCAAAGAAGAAGATAAAAATAATTTAATTAAATTTGCTAGTAAGCACACTGTGCTTACAAAATTAACTTTAAAAAGAATATCAAAAGCTTTAACAGGGCCTAAAATCACTGTCACTGTTTGTAGTGTTGAGCGAGAGGCCCTATGCTTTTCATCATTCCTTTCACATGGATAGGTCCATGCACTTACCAGGGGGTGGTGCTGATTCAGTGGCTTGCCTGGACCGCTGGCAGAGGTAAGGAAAGAATGGGAAGAGAAGAGGTGGTGGAATTGAGCTGCTATGCTTAATCCCCTTATTCTAAGGC
The DNA here is from genome assembly GCA_028533065.1 of Trachops cirrhosus. Lineage (NCBI taxonomy): Eukaryota > Metazoa > Chordata > Mammalia > Chiroptera > Phyllostomidae > Trachops > Trachops cirrhosus. The sequence continues at coordinate 42,422,375 of CM052540.1, read as the reverse complement.
AGGCTTGGCCAGAGAGATGTAGAATGGGGGGTGTCCTGAAGTAAGCAAGCTCACCTGCCACTTTTATAATAATTGCAAGTTTGTCTATTTACTAGTTTCACTGTGAGATTTTTGAGGGTAGAAGTAATATGTTATTTTTTTCCCTATCTTAGGGCAAGGTACACAGTAAACACTTACTGTAGATTTATAGAAGGGATGAATAAATGACCCCCATCTCCTTTGGAGCTCCTTTCTCCCTCTAGTTTCATGTGTTAGGATAACTGATTAGGTTAGGAGGTTCCTTATTTAAAACTTCGGTGGCTGCCTTTCGTTTTCCTCCTTTAACTCATTCACATCGTGAAGTGAATTACTTTGATCTAGTAATCTGTGAGTGCCTGGATCTCTGGTTGGAGAGGGCCTCCATGGGGCTGAGGGCTTTGGACTATTGAAAGCAGCATTGGGGGGCTGACAGACCAAGGAAAGGGCATAAGGGAGTCAAGAGGAGTTTATTTAGGGCCAGAGTGGTTACCTTTACAGAGATTCCACTTCCCAAGCCAATTCAGAGGGATTTGACATCACAGGCTGGCAATTGTTTCTGTAAACACTTAGCATTTATGAACAGGCGGCAGCCTGGTGATTCTGCTACTTGGTGGCCAAGCCTGGAAGCTGCACATCCCAGCTTTTCCCAAGTTGCTAACCTGTACTCTATGACCCAGATTAGCTGCGCTAATGAAGAAAAGAGAAAGGCCCCGATGGCCCCCTTTCCCCCTCTCCTTTTTATCATCAGTGTAGTCTAGCATCACTTTCACAGAATTTACCACTTCATAGGATATTTGGAATATGTTCCCTTGCTCTTCCTCACCACCCTCCCATGCCATTCGTCTTAATCAACTAATACCCTCTCTTCCAAGATTAGAACACACGCTCTGTACTCACAGCTCTCCTACGGGGCCTGGTAAATTACCTACCCGCCTTCTTCTGAATATTTATGCCCAAATGCCAGGATGTCGGATGCCCGTCCACTCCCATCACAGACAACAACCGGCACAGGAGGGGTGTCTCGAAGGTACTCCAAGACAATTGAGATCACGTTGGGTCCTCCTTCCACAATGAGCGCCACCACTGGAACACCTTGACCGATTCCTGCATTAAAAAAGGAAAATAAAAGGAAAAAAGAGAAAAGAACACAAAGCCAGCACACCAAAGAGACAAAAAAAAAAAAGAGAAAAAAAGGCACAAACTAAAATTACTGAGCACAGGGGGAGGTAACAACATATGAGGGAATAAAATACTGAGCAAAACTTAACAGAAAACTCATCAGCAGAGTGCTCCCACCAGAAAGCCTCTTTGACTTTGCCCTTTCCCAACTCTTCCCAGGATGCTGAGGGGTCAAGGCACTGATTACCATACTTTACAGGTGAGGGCATGAGGGGAGGAGGAGAGAAAGGAACTGATTAGCAGATGAAGCCCTGGGCTAGCAGCCAACGTTGGAAGACAAAGGTGATCTTAAACAAGCCTTGTATGTATTCATTGGTTCAGTTTCTTATATGAAAAATGGGAAGTTAATAATTCCCCCTTCCTGCAGCCAACACAGTGGTAAGAAAATGTTTAAATGGTTCTTTTTATTAAAAGAAAATCAGCTGAAGGCATATTTATTTATTAAATCAGCTGAAGGCATATTTTAACTTGTCAAATCAACTACTGGCAAAATAATGGGTTTATTTCTGACCATAAATGATCAGCTTGATTATTGATTCCTAACAGCATAATAGTCACAATAAGGTGCCAGGAGACATGGCACCTGCCATCTGCCATTATAGCATCCTTCATACCAACCAATGTGCCAGGCATATGGTGGCCGGTCAGTAAACATTTGTTGAATCCAGTGGTTTCACAGACGTTTCTTAAACTATTTAAGCTATTTATGCTGAACCATAAGACACTGCTGTTTTCAAGTAAAAATTACCCTAACATCAGCACTTACCTATGGCTTACCCTAACATATTAAAGAACTATTAAAAGCCAATGTCTATGTGAGACATGCAAAAGAAATCAAATTCATTTTCAAGTGTCTTATCAAGTACTATCATTTGTCATTGAATACTCAGTTTGGTATCACACTGCATTTTCTCATTCAACCTTCTCAGGCTTTGTAAGGTGCACAAAACAGATGTATTAAAAAAGGGCTAATCAAGATTCTATACCACTCTATTCTATCAATAGGAACTAAAATAAACCTTTAGTCATCTTAGCTCTCCCTCTTCCCCCTTCAGCTATGGTTTTATCTTATATCAAGAAATTGCTTTCCTGTGAGAAATACTAGTTTGGGGTTTGGTTTCTTGCTCCATTAATATGAGATTTTATTTGACTTGTGTATGACCTGTTTCACTTCTACATCAGTGTTTTTTCATGGCTTGATTTTCATCTTAAAGGAGTGTTCCAAAATGCTAGTTATAAAAAATGGGTGCTGTTTTAAATCTACATTTTAAAAGTGTAAAAAAAAAATGACAGTTGTTGATCAAGACCAGATGCAAAGATTTGTTGTTGTTGTTCCCCAGAGGGAACTGGGAGAGAGAGAGAAGACTCGTGGTGCCACCAGAGTTTTCTGTGCATGGAGAAGTTCTGAGAGTTCCTTCAAATCCAAGGAGAGGGAAGTGAAAGGCCATGCTGCTCCCTCCTTTGACCAGAAGCCCTTCATGACTTGCACAAATGGTTGCTTTAAAGCTCTGTTTGGGTGTCTCTGAGGAAGACCCTTTTCCCCTTGCTGCTGATTAGAGGATTAAGTAAATTCCTCTTGAAAGGCACTTTGAAGATTAACATCTCATTTGAAATGTTAATACAGCACATTACTTTTGGAGGGGAATTTGCTGACATAAAAAATACCTACCCCTATAGATTTGTATTTTAATGTATCTTGGAAGTATGTCTTTTCCAGCATTTAAAAAGTTAGTTTATAAAGTATTTCTCAAAGTACTATGCTGTTTAACTTTCTTTTTTGTTTAGTTTCAGCACTTACTCCCATATTGCTTTGTATCAAGAAACAATGAGCCGCACTTGATATTTTATACCAAATGATATATTTAGACTTATTCTAGGACTTCTAAGGGAGATCTTTTCCAAATTTTGACTCTTGAGTACTGATTCTGTCAGTGGGATCTTTATTCCGAGTCACATAACAACTGTGATCTACTCAGTGTTCTCACAGAGGAAGTCATGAAGTGGACTTTCTAGAATGTTCCAGGGATCTAGAGTCTACAAGACAATAAACAAGATGGCTAGAGACCACTCTTAGTTTATGGGTGCAAAGGATCAATTTTCGAAGGATGATCTGAGAGCAATAAATTGTCCATTTGTAATTAAGTTGTTATACCTTCTAGAAATGCAGAGGTTTAGAGTTCCTATGTTAGGAATAAAGTTGTAATCAATTATAATGATGAAAAACTATATTAATTCTATATATACTTATGATAAGTAGATTAAATTTGCTAATATATGGTATTATTAAGCCTTTCTATCAAGACACACAAACACACACACATATTATCTTTGTTTCTGAGAAAAGAAAGTCTTAAATAATTAGTAATGACCTAAAACAATGCTTCTTAGCCTATTTTTTAGAGATTAGGATCTTTTAATACTTTCATGGATCTGATGACAGCTATTCACACTTTCTCTGAAAAAATAACTGCACATATGGACAGTCACAAAAATACTTCTAAGCAATTTTGAAGGGGTTCATGGATCTTTGAAGCCTACTGAAAAACTTGCTAATGGACCCCTACATAACCCCACCCTAAACTAAGCACATTGGTACATCTGCAAAGAGCATTGACTTGTGTTCTTTTATGAAGCTCACTGAGGCCTATGAGACAAGTTCTGGAATGGGTTTTCAAACAAAACTATGCCCAGGGAAGCTATAGCATGTTATTGCTGCCTTGTTACATTGATTGGCTTGACTTCCCAGGATGAAGCACTATCTATAGGCTCTTCTCTTCCCTCCCCTTCATTTCTCTTCTTGTTTTTGTTTCTTCTGTCCACACTTTCGTTCTAAATTACATTTTATAGAGTATTAAAAATACTCTATAGAAAAATTAACAAACTTACAAAATAATATCTGTAGTACATAACTTCATTAGTAAAGAAACAGCTTTTTAAAATGTCAAGAGTGGTATGTTTTTTATTGTTGACATAGAGCAAACACTCTGGGCAACAACTGCAGATCCAGGTGGCTGTCCAGGGCCCGCGCCATTTTCTTCACCCTCATAAAAATCAATATAAATTCCTTTAAACATCCTCCCAAACGTATGCCTTACTCAGCCAAACCCATCAACCATTCACAAAAATAGTTGTTTAGACCCAAGTTTTTAAAAATATAATCTCTATTATTTAGGGAAAAGAAGTTTAATTTTATCTAGATCCCTCAGGGACCTTTTTGTGAATACTCGTTTTTTTAGTTTTGAGGAAAAGAAGGTTAATTTCTCATCTGATTGCAATAATTTTTCATTTTCTACCATAACCAAAGACTTGCAGTAGTTCTTAGAGATACTAAATTTCCATTAGAATTTAATTTTAGAGCAATGTAGATTTGCTTAAGAATCTTTTGTAGATTCTTGCCACATTCTAGCTTTTCCAGTTTTAGAACTGGATGCATTATAGTCTACAAAAACATGCGCATGAGTCATGGATTTAGTAGCTATATTCTGCAGGATGACCAAGGGCTCTCGAATTACAAATTAAACCCAACTGTGTTTCACAGAAGATTATCTCTTAGACTTCCGTCACATTTTCTTGTGACTGTGATGCAATTCAAACTGGGCTCCCAATAAGCAAAAAGTGTCAAAATTGGCTTAAACAAAGACTGGGTGGGGTATTGTGAGGAAGGGAGGTGGAAGGAATAGAAGAATATCTTAAAATTCCAAAGACTGGGGCTTCCGGCCAAGATGGAGGCATAGGTAGACGCACTGTGCCTCCTCGCACAACCAAGATAGGGACAACAACAATATAGAAACAAAATAACAACCAGAACTGATGTGTATGGAAGTCGGTCACCCAAGGAGTTAAAATTAGACACTTTCATCTAGACCAGCAGGAGGGGCGGAGCCCAGCCGGGTGAGGGACTCTGAGCGGAGAGCAGAGCAAATGGGGTGGTGCACAAGACCACAGCAGGCAGACCCTGAGTGCACAAGTGGCAGTGGCTGGCGGGCCCTGGCTGGGGGGTGACGACCAGCAGACCCACCGAGGTGGCCATTGGGAAGCAAGGCACTGCGTGAAACTCAGGGTCCCAGCACCAGGAAATAGAGCTTTGGGTCACTGACTGAAAAGGAAGGTCCTGCAGGGTGCACAGGCCCACCCACTCCGGAATTGGCACCAGAGGGGCCCAGGTTGCTTGGGGAAAGCGGCTAAAGGGACTGGGGTCCGACTGAGAGCGGGGCAAGCGCCATTGTTCCATCTCAGATCCCGCACCCACATACAGCGTCACAACCAAGCGACTGGGGTACTCTGCTCTGGTGAACACCTAAGGCCCTGCCCCTCACTACAGGTGCTCGACAAGACCAAAAAACAAAACAAAACAAAACAAACCAACAAAAAGATGGCTCAAACAGAAGAAGAATTGAAAGCCCCAGAACCCATGCTTTTAAGTGACCAAGAGATAGCCAACCTATCAGATGCACAGTTCAAAGCACTGGTGATCAGGATACTCACAGAATTGGTTGATTTTGGTGGCAAACTAGATGAAAAAATGAAGGCTATAATGAGTGAAATGAAGAAAAATGCACAGGGAATCAATAGTGATGGAATGAAAGATGGGTCTCAAATCAATGGAGTGGACCAGAAGGAAGAAAAAAAATATACAACCAGAAAAGAATGAAGAAATAAGAATTCAAAAAAAGTGAGGAGAGGCTTAGGAACCTCCAGGACATCTTGAAACGTTCCAACATCCGAAATATAGGGGTACCAGAAGGAGAAGAGGAAAAACAAGTGGAAAAGATATTTGAACAGATAATAAAGGAGAACTTCCCCAATCTGGCAAAGGAAATAGACTTCCAGCAAGTCCAGGAAGCTCAGAGAGTCCCAAAGAAGTGGTACCCAAGGAGGAACACACCAACGCACATCATAATTACATTAGCCAAGGTCAAAATGAAGGAGAGAATCCTAGAAGCAGCAAGAGATAAGGAGACAGTAACCTACAAAG
>CM052540.1:42377054-42415703 GCA_028533065.1 Trachops cirrhosus | reverse complement strand
AACAGGGGAGTGGGAGGAGGAGAGGGGGGGAAAGGTACGAAGAATAAGTAGCATAGATGCTAGATAGAAAATAGACAGGGGGAAGGCAAGAGTAGTGGGGGAAATGTAGAAGCTAAAGAACTTATGACACATGGACATGAACTAAAGGGGGGGAATATGGGAGGGAGAGGGGTTCAGGGTGCAGGGGAATAAAGGGGGGTAATGGGTAAGTGTAATAGAATAATCAATAAAATATATTTAAAAAAAGAACTTATGACACATGGACATGAAGTAAAGTGGGGGAATGTGGGTACGAGAGGGTGTGCAGGGTGGAGGGGAATGAAGGGGGGTAATGGGACAACTGTAATAGCATAATCAATAAAATATATTAAAAAAATAAAAAAAATTCCAAAGGCCTTTTTTCTCTCTTCCTCCCTCTATCTGCCGACACAAGACCATAATTTATGATCAGTTTGGGCCCTTGAGAAAGCATGTGGTGTGTTGTAGTGGACTGCTTAGACAATTGAAAAGTTTGATCAAACTGTATTAACACTTTGGTTTTATGTTAACATCAAGCTAAACTAACACATTGGTTTTACATCAACATCGCCATACATGATCTAAAATGCCTATGAGCCTAAAGAATACTTTATTTGCTGTTGGAAATGGTTTATATTTATATGGAGTTAGAATGTAGCAGATTGGTCTTTAGCTAAATTCTAATGACAAAGGCCACATAGATCATGTGATTATTGCAGCATAGGTCATTTGTAAAGGACAGTTTGATCTTCCTGAGGATCTTGAGCAATTCAGGACTGTGTCTGTTAGTGGTGGGTGGACATTTCTATTTAACAGCTAATGCCGTGTAGCAATAACACGAACGCAATTCACTGGCCTTGCCAGCTCTGGAATTAAGTGATTCCTGATTTAGAAGTTTGTATGAAGAATTCATATGCTTTGAAATTATGCATATAATGAGACCTTATTAATATATTTTATTTTTATAATTTAAAATTTGCATAGTTAAGTTTTGCATAAAATTAAAAAGCATGGAACATGTCCCCTTCACCCAATTTCTCCCTTAATTGGTCTGGTCTTTGATTCAATGGTTGACTCAACCAACAAAACACTGATCACCATTTCCTGTATTTGGACTACATAATGGGGCTGTAACAACTCAGCAACCACCTGAGATCATGCATTTTTCAAATAGAACCTTACATAGACTTGGGGACATTAGCAATTACTGTAGTGATGGGAAGACTAGCAGTTAAGCTATTTGAATGGTCTTTTATTTACTGCCTACTTGAAGAGAGATGGTCCAGATTTGTACAATACCACAGCTTCTCACAAACAGTTCCAGATTTAGATTCTTGGTGTCTTTAACTTTTACTGCCTCTCTTCTGTGGTCTGGAAGTTGTGGGATGGATTTATGAAAACTCCACAAGGCTGGTAATCAGTTGTGTTTAACTGGCAACATTCAAAACTATTCTTGTTGATCCAGTTTAAGGTGCTTCTTACAATTAGGAATATTCCCAGTGCACAAATATTCAGGTACAACTGAATAGTATTGTACAGAAAGAGAATATTTAATATGCTATATTATGCAAAAGGGAATGCTATTGAAAATCTTTGAGCTTCTAAGGAACAGAGTGTGACCAAGAAGATATCTAGGGATGATATGAGAAAAAATGCATCTCATTTTAACTATAATATCTCTTCAGTCACCTATGGAAGCAGATGTTTTATTTATTGCCTTCATGGTTTGGAGGTAGGATACAATATCTATTCGAGACAACAGAACCATAAATGAAATGTGTCTGACTTTTCAGGGAAATGGGTAATAAACAAAAATACCTTTTAGTGAATCCTGATGACATTCCTCCACAAGTGTGTGTCACACCCACTGCAGAACAATTGTGTGTATCATTATTACCACACTTTTTTTGCCTCTATAATTCTGCACCTAAATTGATGCTTGGGAAAGTACTTGGAATTATACAGTAATGCACATGCTATTAAGCAAAGTAAGTACACAACGAGATGCTCCACTTTCAGGTACCCATGGTTCTCTAGTGGGGAAGAAATTCCTTGAAAGATGGCTGGGGTCTTTTCTTGTGGTTGGGACTTCATAAGGCATACATTTTCAACCCACTGTAAGACTAGGCAGGGGTAAAAATAATGCAAATTTATTAAATGTCTTTTCCTATCATCGCCAATCCCTATGGCAACTCCCTTATTGGTGTTTAATTTAATGGACCCCTTTCATATACAATCTTTCTGTATTTAAAGCTAATATTTCAGGAAAAATAAACATGTATTTTTTCTCTTGGCATTTAAAATCTCAGCACATTTGGCTGGAGATACTGTATTTTGCCCTGTGTAGTGTGCACTTTTTTGTCCAAACTTTTGAGAGAAAAATAAGGATGCACATTATATATGGGTAAAATGGTTCCATGTATAATGTGCACAAAAAGATGGGTGCGCGTTATATACAGCAAAATATGGTATGAGGCTGTCAAGACACTGAAGATAACAGAGTCTGGATTAATGGGAACGCCTCTCTGAGACAGTGATAACAGATTGAAAATAATGGTACATAGCATTTCTTATCCTGGAGACTGAGTCTATAAAATCTGTTGCATTAATAGCAAACCCCATTTTTTCTGTTTGTTTTCAATATTGTTGAAGTAATATATTTTGTGAATTATCAATGCTACAGATATTTCCATAGAAATCTTGTACTAGCCCCCACCAGCTAGCTTTTATTTTTAGCATTGTCTTCCTGCTTTGCTTTTCTGTTCAGCAATCAGAGGCCAAAGGACAGAACTGGAGGAGTGGATGGGTAGATTGAATGGGAAATTTCACAAGCCAGCCAAGGTCACTGTGGCATGTGGCCTGGAAACACTCATCATGTCTCCCCTACCCACACTCCCTTAGAGAATTGAACTACCCACAGCACAGAAGGGCTGTATTACTTGGCTTCTTTCAATCCTGGTTTAATTCCAGACCTGCAGTGGGCTAGATTTACTGTCCTGGAATTGGAGTTAAGACCCTGGGCCCAAGGAGAGTAACTGGGAGACAGGTGGGCATTTGTATTTGTTGAGTAAATCCTCTATTACTGGTGGCTTTGATGGGACTGTGTGAGGGTGAATAAACAGGCAAAGAAGCCTGTATGCAGGAAGAATGGAAGGGAACAGAGGGTGCCATGGAGGAGAGAGTGTGTGGTCTGAACAGGAGGGAGGCAAAGGGTATGTGAGTGAGAGAGAGATTTCCAAGGTTGTGGTGACTTTTCCATCCAAGTTGCAGTCACTTGGCTGTAGTTCCTACACAGAGTCCCCTATAGACCAGGGGAGATAATTGTTTTTTCTGAAGAAGGGTAAGATACTAAATATTTTAGACTTTGTAAGGACAGTGGGTCAAACTGAGAACATCATGCAAATACTTATATAACAAGAGAGAAAACAAATTTAAATAAAATTTTAAAGAATATATTTTAAAATACAATTAAATGTCTATATTTGTACTACAGGTATACTAATGAGAAAAAGGGAATTTATGCGGATGCTGAAGTTTAAATTTCAAATAGTTTTCTTATGTCATAAAACATTTTTGAATTTTTTTTTAACATTTAAAAATGAAAAAGAACATTCTTTGCCCATGAGTCATATGAAAACAGGGTGGAGACCCATTTCTGTCTCCTTATCAAAAAATGCTCTTTTTGTATTTTGAGTGAGTTTCTTTTTATTGCTACCAAACATTCGCCTCCTTAGGTTCACCTCTTCTCACTCTAGAAAGCCTTCACTTGTCTTTACCTACCCTGAAAGTCCTCATGTGTGCTTTCTCAGCACGCAGACGCTGGCGTGGAGAGAGTCCTTGAGAGGTCTTTGTATAAGAAGAATTTTGGATAGCAGATCTTTTTTTGAGGCAGGGCTTTAAGAGGCAACATTCAAGTCAAACTGAGCAAAGACTACTGGCTGTACAAGTGTAAGTGGGCCTTCCTTTCGGAGCATAAACTGAAGCTCACGTGGGAAGCCGGTTACCGGTCTCGGCGGACTGCTCCACTTCTCTCACTTTAAGGTAGAAGATGTCACCCATGTTGTATAAAAAGGAACTTTACCCTAACAACAGCAGGAGAAGCTTTGATCCCCTCTTTGGAGAGCTCTGTACCCAATGGAGGAGAAAGCAATCACTCTTTGATTACCCTTAGTTCCTAGAGAGCTGCACCATCTTCCACATGAAAGTAGGCTGGGGCCTTTGTCTGCTCCCTCCCTGGCAGTGTGGGCCCCCAGACTGGGGTTTTGCTATGATTTCAGTGGGCATTCCTGGAAGCAGTTTTTCACACAACACCACTACCATCTTTACCCTACACTCTGAAAGCTTTGACCTATTTTGCACTCCCTTCGATGGAGATTTTCCTTAGATTGTGGGCTTTCCTTAGATTGAGCCTGGAACTGGGCTGAACCTGTCCTGTCTTTATTTTTAGCCTCTGATTCTCAGTTCCATTATTACTCCTACCTTCATTTGTCTACTGGCTTCCTACTGACTCCCACTTACCCTCTCAGCATGGGTGACCAGTCTATTTTACCTCCCTGCTACTGTAAACTTTGACAGCGTGGTTAGACTTCACAAAATTAATACCGCGTTATTTGGAACCATGCACGTCTTAGTAGGGCAAAAAGAGACTCTGATATAAATTGATATACCAAAAATACATTTTGGTTTTCTACACATTATCTAACATACAGAGTTGGTACATAATTCATAGGGTTGCTCTGAGTAATGAAGAACTTATTATTTATAAAGCACTTAGAGCAGATCCTGGTACTTACTAAGAACAATATGTTTAAACAAATGCAAACAAGGTTTCTTATTTATATTTATTAAGTTTATATAATGTTTCTATTTTAAGTGTATAAATTATTTTTGAAGATGAAAGTAAAATGAATGTACTTTATATGTTTAAACCAAAAAGATGCTCTGAAAAATAAATAATCTGAAGCATGGTCTAAGTTTAAATAGTCTCTTATGCAGAGCAATAACATGCTTCAGAACCCAATCCCTTTATCTTGTATCCAAATGGCTAAAACTGTCTGTTCTGGGGTAGGTGACATTTCGTGTCATTCCTCAGATGCCCTCTACTAGGCGCCTCTCCTCAGTTCTTCAATCGGCTTGTTAAGTCTTTTGAGTTCTGTGGGTTGGACAAAATATAAATGCCAAATAATAAGATCTATAAACCATAAAACCAACTCCAAGTATATTATATGCTAATAAACTAACTTAGCTTTTGACTTACTGAATGGGAAACAGTTATTCCCTTATGGGCAGAGAGCTCTGATTAAAATATTTTGCTATTAGTGTGCATATATAACAAGTACATCCAAACAACATTCCACATGAATCATTTCAATAGAAAGCAAACAGCCAATCCCATGGGCTCTAAGGCAAGTATTACTTTCATAAAAGGAAAGCCAGCATTATTTTCTTTGGGGCCATTGTTTGCAGGCTGAATGTTTAGATGTAACTGATCTAAGTCTACAAGAAAACTCACCCAAACAAAGCTATAGTCTTCTAAGTCTCTGCTCTGTTCAAAGCCCACATCAAAAGGCATTCATTGCCTTCTCAGATGTAAGGTAATCAGAGTGGTTCTAATTCATTTTACTTTATAATACTCTGCCCACACTCTCTTGTAATGGTGCCAGGATCTAGGTGCCCACAGCCTGTACAAGTTCCTTTGGCTTCTTGGCAGAAATTAGTAAGCAACAGAGCAGCCAAGGGAATTATGGATTGAAAAAACATGGAAAGACCTTGTCTACAGTGCAGAGCAGAGCTGGGTATGAGAGGCAGATGGCAGAAGACAGAAAAATGTTGCTGGTGGTGTATGTATTCAATTACCTTTCCAAAATTATTAAAAAATCTCTTTGCATCAGTTGAGGGAGAATGCAATTACTTTTCTCTGCCCCAAATGTAAAAAGGTTCTATTCTCTCTTTAAGAAATGTTCTCTTTGATTTACTTTCTGTGAGGAATTGATACTCATCCTTCAATTTCCAGATTCAAAGACAAGCTTCCTTGGGTCCCTCCCTGTGACCTCCACTAGCAGAATTAACCATCCTCATTCGTGTATTACAAAGTGCATGTCGGTAAGTATGTACCTTGAAAATCTCTTGAAGTTTTATCTCATTAATTACGTGTGTGGACATCTCTTTTCTCTATTAGGTTTATCTTTGTATCCCCAGCATATCATACTGTGCTCTACATGTAGTAGTTTATCACTGAAATTTGGGGTACAGAAGACAGTCAGGATACTGAATTACCATCAAGTACATCCTGATTTCTCATGAGTTAGATGACAATGTAGTTATTTCTACAGAAATTTTAAAATGTTTTTATAACATAAACAACTTTCCCTCAGTCAACAGACTTGAGATCCAGGACACTCAGATCTGACTTAAATTTTTCTGAAATCAGGCATTATGCCAAATACCCAGCATCTACGCTCATCGGTTTTCCCATGGACTACTAAATCGCTTCCTGACTGATTTTCCTGCCTCTCCAACAATCATCGCATAACTGCTGATTATTCTCCATAAACACCGCCTTGTCTGTAACAGTCCTTAGAGGATTCCCACTGCTGATGGATAAAAGCCCAAATCCTTTCACGTGACAGACAAGCCTCCCATATTCTGGACCCAACCTTCACCTGCAGCCTCATCTCTCTCCAGAACCCTATGTTCACTCTTATTCTGGTCTCTTCAGATTATTTTCACGGTCCTCAGCCTAGGATTATTTAACGTCCCATTAGCCATCCTAATTCTCATGAAGAAGAATTTCTCATAAGCACAACCTTGAGTTTTCTATGCTCTTTTACTCACTTGGCTTTTTGGTAAATTTGAGAAGGATAACTAGGCTTGCTCACTGAGCCTCATGTTTCTTCCCTTTGGCATCTGCCTGTAGGAAGCCTGAGATTATGGGCTCCTCCAGGGGTCCTGCTGCTGAAGGTGTGTGTGGTGGGCTGGGGGTAGGAGGGGGAGTCTCACCGTGAGATACTGCCTAAGTCAGGGGAGCCACTAAGTCCACTGGCCAACAGACTTAACACCATCCCTGCTAACTTTCCCCCGACTAAAAAAGATATTTTGAATTCTATCAAGGGCTTGTTTTATTTCTAAAATTGTTTAGAACTTGCATGAGGAAGAGAGGTGCTATTTATTGTGGGCCCTCAGAGTCCCCAATTCAATCTTCCAAGTCCAGTTCAAATGTTACTAAATCCTGAGGTCTTTCCTAACTCCCTCAGGAAGTATTAATTATTCATTCTTTTGGAGTCCCATTGTTGTTGTTGTTATTTTTTGTGCATTTCTTTTGGCAGTTATTTTATTCTGCCTTATTTTCATGAAAGTTTCATCCACTGAATTATAAACTCCATGGGACAGACACGCCCACCCCTCTTAGGCAACATTCTGGTTTTCACAGTGTCTCACATTTAGAAGATAGTTCAAATAAATGCTTGTGATATAAATGCCCAGGATCTATCCCTTGGGACTAACACAGCTGGAGGGATAGGAATAAATTGGTGGTTGTAAAGGGACTGAATGTCATATCTTAATACAATACCATTGATGCATACTACTGAAAATGGACATGATAGCCATTTAAGTGTCCCCATTGTGTCCTTTCCCAGGTCTTATCTGGGCCTCAGTGGTCAGGGCCCTAGAGAAGATCATGCTGAGTGACCTGGGTGGGTGATCACATGTCACTTGTCCATCTGGATTAAATCTGAAAGTATCCAGATTCTCAGGGACTTGAACAGGCAATTTCATTTCAGCTGTCTTGTACTTTTAAATTGAAGCCTTGCTATTTCTCAGAATTGGACCCAGCTAGAGTCCTGTGTCCTGGCCACTGGGGAGAAAGATGTAAAAATGGTTTACATTCTTCCTCTGTGGGAAGGATGTCCCTGAAAATTATTACTTCCTATAGCTGAAATGAATAGGAAACGATACGACTGAAATTGAAACCTAAATTCTGTTTCCTCTGAGGTGATTGATATGTTCTAGCAGCTAACGTGCTGTAGGCTGGGAGTGACCTTCATTTGCCACCAAGGTTATTATAAAATAGGTGACGGCCATTATCATATGTAAGACAGAGGAAGAGGACTGATTATTTGGGATCTAGTAATGGTATTTATTCCAATTTCAGACCAACAGTTGGGAAAAGTGATACATTTTTATTTGATTATCTGGACATCTTTTCCAAAAGATAACGTAACTCCAATCTGATCAAGTCTTTACTGTGACTAAATCCTTAGTAAGAAATACGGGTGACTACATCATGGGGGACCTTCTTTCCTCTGGCTTCAAGTTTCCATGGGGAGGAAGTTCCATTAGTGAGACACATCTAGCCCGTTGTCCTTCTGTTACTCCTCTTCGTGTGTAGAATTGAGTAACCTAATCAGTGGTGTTGAATTGAGTAACTTAATTAGTGCTGACTAATACTTGTGTTTCTTTATGGGATAGAACTAATCTACTAAAAGCCTTCATTGAGAAGGATTTCCTCCCCGCCGGCCCCACCCTCTGCCCTGTATACTAGTGCCAGTCAGTGATATTAGTGAAAGTGTCTGTTGTAAACCCAAATTTCTCTTCTGGTTGACTGGGTGGGGGCAGAGATGAACAGGTGAACCCATTTGGACCTCATACTAAGTCATTCTCCCCCAAAACTTCATCACTAATAAAAATATTTTAATCTTCATCTGCCTGGCCCTGATGTCTAACTCTCAATTTGAAACTTGTCCCACCAAGAGTGAAGTACAATTTATTGGGCTTCCTCAAGCTTCAACACCACGAATCGGGATACTGTCATTTCCATTTCTGGCTTTATTTTGCAGCAGCATCTAACAAACTTGAGCCTCCTATTCAAGTTTGTGAATAGGAACTTATTTTTTAGGTGCAAATATGGCCTTCTCTGAGAGAGATTTTTTTCTTGATGTCGTAGTTCCTTAAAAGAAAATAATAATCATAATATGTTTAAAAAGGTAATTAGAAATGGAGTAAAAGCAAGGTTGCTTATGAATTTCAGGGCTGCTGTGAATGAGTTCATGTAGTGAAGTCCACTGGGCCAACTGAGTGAAGGCCGTTTCTCTTTCCCTGAGGAGTGGTAGCCATTGCTGAGCACTTAACATGTATGGGGCACTCAGCCAGGCAGGTTGCACAAGCTCACTCAATCTGCTCAACATCCCCGTGACAGAGACATTATGATCCCCGTTTTACCGTTAGATGAATTGTATGTCTGCACGGGGTTTCAAAGAGAGACCTGTTAGGAAATGCAGAGTCTGCACTCTGTGCACTCTGCTGGGTTGTGTCTTGCTGGGGTGAACATGCGATTTATCACACCAATATCAGGATGCTTTGCAAGTGAAGGGGTCATCATTAATTGTTACTCTGGGATGACAGGTGTGAAGTGGAACTAGGCAAACCAGTATGTATGGTTACCCTATCTTTCTCATGTCTTAGGGTCTCAAACTCATTTCTGGCAGATTTAAAAAATTGATGTCATCATCAGGTCTTTAGAAATGGGCCTGCGTTTGCTCACTGTTCCTTTGTTGCATCTCTTCCTGCTTAAAAATGCCAAGACTCACAGATGTCCCTGCCTGATTCCTGGGATCAGCTCTATCTAAACCACAGCTGTTCATTGTCAGAGATATTCCTCTAGACACACAGAAGGGCGAATGCTCTAGAGAAGGATTAGATCATTAAGCGAAGGAAAATAGCACAAACAATACCTGTAGGGGGAAAATGCCAATTTAAAGTTTTTCATACGTTCTAGCATATCCATGATGGTGCTAGAAACAAATCCCTTCTACTTTTCTCTCTTATAAATAAATGCCCCTTTTCATTCTGTCACAAGCCCATTGAAGAGCATGACGAGGAATCAGGAGACAGCCATGACCCAGGGGCATGCAATGGGTATCTTGAGTCCCAAATCACTGGAGGGTGTTTAGCCTTATTATCCTGCTTTGCCATGTGAACAGCCACTTGGCTTATTCCTACTGCTGCTGCCATGAATTATTTGGCTGCAATAATAAGCACTAATACCGCATTCTAGAAAGTGGGCTATCCTCGTGTGCTGTGTAAGAAAGTGGCATTCTAAGTACTTCTCTGAAAAACCCAATTCAAATGTGCAAAGAACTACTTTGTGTATTGGGGTGTGAAGAAATGCCCATTTCAAGTTCTCAGCTCTTCTTATCTGTGTCTGTTTCAGTACAGTGGCTGTCAAGTTCGGCAAGTATCACATTGACCTGGAGGAGCAGATAAAGCACGTACTGCTGGGCCCCATCCCTAGAGCTTCCGTGGGATTTGAGAATGTATATCTCTGACAAGTTTCCAGGTGATGCTGTTGCTTCTGGTCCATGGCCCACACTTTGGGAACCACTGTCCTGGCATAAAGCTGCAGGGAGAGAAGACATCCCCCTGGGAAAAGAAGTAAAATCTAAGATGTACCCCCTCAAGCAAATTAAGATGAAAGCCCACAGAATAGAACCAAAACACCCATGTTATGTCTCCAATATCCATTTTCAAGTCTATACCAGGAGTTAGCAAACTTTTCCTGTAAAAGACCAGATAATAAATATTTTCAGACTTGTAGGCCAGATGGTCTCTATTGCAAATATTCAAGTCTCACTGCATCTCAAAGCAGCCTAAATGGTACGTGAAAGAATGAGCATGGATATGGCTGTGTTCCAATAAAGCTTTATTTGCAAAGACAGATGGCACACTGGATTTGGCCCCATGGGCCATAGTTTGACAACCTCTGGGTCTAACTAATGTGATAAAAATGATTCACATAAGGCAACAGCTGTTAGTTTGCCAAGCCCAAGGTTGCCTATGGTTAATGAGAAACTAACCAAGTTGGAAACCTGACTATCTATGTAAGCCAAGCATTGACACCTGTTCTAGTTGTATGTGATTGATACAATATGCCCTTACTGGGACATGTGCATTCTTCTTGCAATTCAGCCCCTAGCACCGACTAGTTCAAAAGGAATCTCTTAGCCACTTCATCCTATTTCCAAGGGGTTTCACTGCCATGCTGGAAATTGCTTATCTGTATTTAATACATTGTCTACTTGGTACTATGACTAAAAGTAAATAATATCTTTTCTGTGTAGCAGACTTATTTATAGAATTATTAACTAATTCATATTTTGTTTTTTATTGTTTTTTCCCTGTCCTCATTTCAAAAATGGTCCACTAGGCTGTCTTTTTTCAGGTGAGGCTTGTATTGCTGATCTAAAGATAAGAGTCCCCAATAACTTTTGTTAAAAACCTAACCCACTAATGTCCTGAAGGGGAAGAAAAGAAAGGCAAGTGTTTTTGATGGGGAAAGGTGGGAGCAGGTGAGATACGAGGAAAATTACCCAGCCCTGGGACAGGATGAAGGGACTTGCAACATCCCTGATGGTTAGTTCCTGGGTCTCTTCTTACTTGACCTGTCAGTGGCATTGGACACATTTTTGGCTGTTCCTTTCTCTTGGAAATAAATACAGTCTTCACTGGGTTTCCAGACAGCCCTCTCTCCTGGTTTATCTCTTACCTCACTAGCTGCTTGCTCTTTATCTCCTTTGCTGGCCACTCCTTATATCCTTGACCTCTGATAGGATTGTCCCAAGGCTCAGCTCTTGGTCCTCTTCTGTCCCATTCTCACACACTCCTTTGGTGATCTCATCCACTCAAGTGATTTCATATACGGTCTACACACTGAGAACTTCCATATTCACGTTCCAGACCAAATAGCTCCACTGAAGTCATCTCACAGAACCGTGCCCCTCTCAACAAGTCCACACATGCTACAAGACACCTCCAGGATGCCCAAAGCTAAGCTCCTGATATTGTCTCCTAGCTGCCATCCCCATCCCCACAGGCTTCCCATCCTAGTAAATGGCAACTCCATTCAAAAAAACTTGGAGTCATCTTTGACGCATCTTTTCTTTCTCATACCCTACATCTAATTCAATGGTAAATCTTGTCTGCTCTACCTTCAAATTATAGCCAGAATGTGACTACTTCTCCCTTCCCTAACCCTAGTCTAAGCCACCACCAGCTTTTGCCCCAATTATATAAAACCTTTCTCTTAACTGGTATCTCTGCTTTCATTCCTGCTTGTAATTTAGGCTACTCTTAACTCAGGTGGTAAAGTGCTTCTGTTGAAACATACAAGACCATTCATTCCTTTGCTCAAAGCTTTGCAAGCTCCCATTCCACACAGAGCAACTATAAACGTGAAAGGTCTTACAGTCCTCCCTGAATCTCACCCTGGTTCCCTCTCTGGTCTCCTTTCCTATGTCTCTCCTTGCTCATTCCACATGGCCACACGGGCATCCCAAGGTTCTTCAGATATGTCACTCATGTTCCCTCCTCAGCACTTTCTTATTGCTATTCCCTCTTCTATAAATGGTCTTCTCCAAGATACCACATAGCTTGTTCTCTCACTTCTTCCAAGTCTTTACTCAAATATCCCCTTTTCAGTGAGGTCTTCCCACCACTCTGTTGAAATTGCTGCTCCTTCCCTTCACTCCCTTTACTGTCTTCTTTTTATCTCTCTCCCTAGCACTATCACTATCTAATACACTATGTATTTTATTTATTTATTTATTTATTTATTTATTTATTTATTTATGTATTTATGTATTTATGTATTTATGTATTTATGTATTTATTTATTTATTTATTTATTTTCTGTCTTCTTCCACCCAAATGTAGCTCCCTAAGGGTGGCATTAGCACAGGAACCTGCTCTGTGGGGCCTGTTGTGAAGTACACCTTAGGGTGCTGATTCTGAGGCTGCACCCTGGTCACTGGTGACACCAGCTGTGGCAAAAATCCCACTAGCTTTCCTCAGTGTGGGAGCACCTCTAGCTGGGAGGGGCCAAGCAGGCTCAGGCAGTTAGTATATCAATGGTAACCTTGGGTGAGGGAAGTTAAGAGGTCCTTTTGTAATTGTGCAGAAATACTGTAAGTATGAGAAAGGCAGGGTTAAGAGAGAGGGAGGAGAAGGAAGGTGGGGGGAGAGAGAAGGATGGAGGGAGGGAGGGAGACACAGAGAGAGAGATGGGCGAGGGATGGAGAGATGAGTGAGAGGAAATAAGAGAGTGGGAGGTAGGACAGAGAGGAAGGAAAGAGGGAGAGAGGAGGAGGAGAGAGGCAAAGAGACCTAATAAAGATGAAGATTGAATTTACAAAAACAGGATAAAAAGGGGCTTAGAGTTGGATTTATTTGAATTAAGGAAAGATTTTACTACATGATGTTTCCTAAATACCTAAATTTATGAATAGTAATGCACACTCACTACAATGATTCTTATTCCTTTAATACTGGAACCAAATAAATCAACAGAACAAAACCAGTCCTGCTCCATGCATGCCAAAAAGGCAGGATCTCAGAGTGGATTTGCAAGGGGATGTGTGCTTCCCACTTCTCCCCAGACTCCCGATGCAGGCACACCATGCTTAATTGCTGCTTCCTTCAGAATCTCCCCCGGCTTTCATAATAAGTTCTGATGTGCACCCGACTCAGTGTGCACTTTCTGTGTTCTCCCTCCGGATGGGAGAAATGCTGCTAATGAGGAGGGTTCAGCTCAGATTTGTTTGATGACCAGAAAAGCTGACGGTTCAATCCTCATCCCCGTGTTTTAGCAAAGCTGCACCTGTTTTTTTCCACCCTGCCTCATTCCAGAAGGAATTGCCCACAGAACCCCACGTGGACCCAGAGAGGCCAAGGCTCATTAGCGAACAACAATCGTTGATCTCTGCACCAGAGATTTAGGGCGTCAGTGTTTGCCTGCAGGGTTGTGGCATGTAGAACTCCGCGCAGCTTCTGAAATCTGGCCTCCTCGCAGAACAGGGACAGCCTGTTCAGTGAGGGAAAGAGCACTTGTTTGTTTCAGCCATGGATGCCAAAAAAGAAAAAAAAAATCAGCTGTTTGCTTATTTGGTCAATAATAGGGCATAACGTCTTTATTATCCTCACTTTTCTCAGGGGCTAACAATCTTTAACTAAGGGTTCAAGGTTAAAAGATTTTATTCCATTAAAACCTATGACAACTCTATTATGACATCTTGGGAGCACTATCCCTGGTCATTTTGCAAGCCTATGTGAATTATATTTCACTTTTATGTCCATTCATTTCAATGACTTGAAATGTTCCAAATACTTTTTTTGAAGGGATGGTCAAAATATTTTCATTCCTAGGAAGGGGCTCTGAAGGGTTCTATGATTAAATCCCTGGTCTTAGCCATCTCAAGCAAATTAAAATCTCAGTTGACTTTTTTTTAAGACTCCCCCTAGAGAATGAGATACCTTAACTTCCCTAAATATAGCCCACTGTAAAATTGTTGATTATGACAGAAAAGTACTCAGACAGCACAAGTTTTCTCATTAATTTTATGTTTTTTGTCTAACTTTCTAAAGTCAGCTATGCATTTCCATGAAATGGATTGATCTTAATCTAGACTGAAAACAGACACAGACAACTATCACCTTAAATAACTGGGGTAAAATCCATAGGTATTTCTTTTTCTGTGTAAATGGAAGTAATGAGCTATGACGGCATTGACAGCTATAAAAAATATATTCTTAGTCTCTCTAAATTCATAAGATGGAAATGATTTAACAGCAAGAAGAGGAACACAGTAAAATCTCCCAGAGTGAATGCTTTCATGCACACGACAGAAGCATGCATGGTGGCCCTTGCCTGGGCATGTCCCTGTTTATGTGTCCTCCCCAAGTCTTTCTAGGTGTTACTGTTTTATCATTAGTCCTTCCTTTCTAGCTTTTAATATCTAAGCTTGTCTATTACATTTTTATGTCAGACTGGGCATCAGATCTAAAAATAAGGCCAGAAAGCCAAATATCAGTGTTTACAATAAAAATTTATTGAGCACCTACCTGCCTGTGCCAGGCACTGTGCTCGGCTTGCAGGATGACAAAAATGGGTAAGACTCAGCTTCTGCTCACAAGCAACTCACAATCCGCAGGTGATGGGGCAGTGCAGGCAGGTGGACAGATAACCACTCTGTCAGAAAGAGGCAGTGCTACGACAGAGTGCTATGGGGGTATGGAGGATGTGATGAATAACTGAGCCTAAAAGCATCATGGTGTGTGTGTGTGTGGTTTATGTTAAGATTTCATAGAAGAGAAGGTTTTTTTGAGTTGAAACTTGAAGTGTGGGTTTTGCCAATAAGTAGAGTAGAGGAAAGGTTGGAATTTCACCAAATGTCAAGATAGGACAAAAGCATATTTGACAGGTTATGTCATTTAAAGAGACTGCAAATAGCTTGGAATGGGTGGAGGTCCACATGCATTATGGAAGGAGGAGAAGCTAGCAAAACAAGAGATAATAAGATATGAAAGCTCTTTTGGTAGTGAAACAAGGAAGAGATTGGGTCCCAGAAAGGAGGTTTGTTATCATCAAAGGAACCTGTTAGATCTGACCAGCAAAGTAAACTTCACTGACTTTGAGACCAAAATCCAATCAAAGATTTGCAACCCAAAGCTTTTTGATCCACAAGGAGATCTCAGCATTCTTCCCTGTATGTAAAAGAATCTAAGATCTTATCGGAGTAGTGGACATTTCTTCCATTCAGACTCATTTGTTTACGGAAACTGCCCCACTGTCTGAACGAGTAACTCTAATGTGGAAAAGGCTCTTTCCCAAAAAAGAGAGGTCTCCTGGCTTGAATTGGAAAATGGGTCAGATAAACAAGACAGGCAAACCTTAAGAAATGGGTATCACTAAAATTTGTTCTACTCTTCCAACATTTTTGTTTGACTCCATTGTTGTCTTGATTGACAAAGAGACTTTCCACTAAGAAGCATGACAAATATTTCAGTGACACAGCCAGCTGTGTTAAGCCAAGATGAAGAGAGAGTGGATGTTTAAACTGTGCTGTCTTCTTCACACAACCTATTCTTTAGAGGGAAAATTCTTTAAAAGGCAGAGAAAACTTTGAATAGCACACTCAGTTGGGAACATCTGAAAAATGGCAATTCATCACATCTAAAGTTCACTGATCATGAATTTGGTATTTGTATTTTGGATGGTCTTTTACTTGATCAGTTTCTACTAGCAGTAGAAAGTCTGAATGATTGGGCTGAATGGGTTAGAGCACCCACAGATGGCTATGACATGTTCTTGATACACATGTAACCTGCCCAGAGAAAGCTTAACTTCCTTTTCAAGTCTTGTGATTTGAACCCAGGCCTGTCAGTCTATGAGAATATAAATTCACTGCTTCTTACTTTCAGAATTCCCTGGATGAAGTTCTACTATGACCTTTAACTTATAGAGTTGTTATTTATCTCATGGAACAGTTATGGGCTCAATGATGGAAAATTTCATGTCATGGTTACCCCAATGCATTTGATGATGGTGCAATGATCAAAAAGATGCTGGTGATGACAATTGAACGTCCCTTTGCCTTCCCAGCCTCCTTCATATATTCTCAGGCATAGGATGACAAAGGGAAGTCCACGAGTCACATGAAGAAAGACTGTAGCCATGGGAACAGGAACAGGAGCTCCTCTGTTTGTCTCCACACCACCCTCCAGGCCATCACACTGTCCTATCTCCCCCTCATGCTGTGTTCTTGAATTTCTCCACCATCTTTCCACTGATCACTATCCTCTGCCCAAAGCTCTTCCAATGACTAATTCCAACTAAACCAATGCTCAAAAATGTGTCTGGTATAGTTTGTGTTCGAATACAGTGGTATCTCAGTACTCATCGTTAATTTGTTCTGGAATCTGTGATGAGTCCTGAAATGCACAAGTACTGAATAATGAAGCATTTTCTCTTGCAGGGCAGTGTAGTGACTCATACAAGTTCTAGCAAGTACGACAAGTCCCGAGCAAGCGACAAGTGCTGGAACATTTTTTTCTTGTCAAAATGCAAGAGTACAGGGCTTGATGAGAGTTCTGAAATGATGAATACTGAAGTATGACTGTAGTTATTGAATAAAATAATACCCTCTAAATCCTCCAATGTAACAGAATATTAGGGAGTGTCTTGTTGAATGAAATAACTCTTCTGTAGGGAGAAAAGAGCAAGTGTTTCAGAATCACATCAGCCTAGGAAGATAATAATGTCCACCTTGAATGTATTGTGAGTATTAAATGAGGTAATATATATAAAGATGCCAAGCATGGTGCCTGGAACATACAAGGACTTCAATAAATGCTCATTTCCCTCCTTCCTATCTTATGTGGTATTTTAGGATAATAAATAATAGGGAGTAACTAATCTCTGATATGTTTGGATGTTTTAGAAGAGACAGAGATAAATAGCAGTCATTGGGAAGGATATTGTTAGGAATTTCTAAAGAAAATAAATGTTTCTATGGTTATTTTTCTTGGTTGGGGTTTAAGAGGAAATTCATGTTGTCCATCAGTTATACTTACCAATTTGGTCTAATTGGCAACTACCCCAAAATGAATAAAACAAGCGGGAATCAAGAGAGAAAAACGGCAGGCATCCTGTTAAAAAATAAAATCTTTGAAATTTCTACAACCCAATGGTCAGATACACATTTTATTATAGCAGACTGATCACCCAATTTATATAAACTTATACATGTGATGGCAACCTAAGTTGCACATTCAGACATATGCAAAGCATCAAGTAGCCCTCCTGCACCATCTATAGATGTCTCATCACTTCCTCAACTTTGTAAATAGGTCCTTAAAATCAACATTCCCTTTGCTGGAGGAAGTATCCTTCATTATTCTGTTTCAGCCTAGAGGATTGCTGTGGTGGATCAAGGGTTGAGTCAGTTCATGTAAAGTGCCTGAAACAATACTTAGTAAATTCCTCAAGAAATGTGAGTTGTAATATTAATTATAATAATAACTATGAATCTTTCAATTCTGTGTCTTTTAAGACTGAATAGGAACTGGATGCTCCCTTCCCTACTTTTAAAAACATCTTTCTAATTTCTGGGGATTCGTGTCCTATTTTCAGGTGATTAGCTACTGTTGACATAAAAGAAGCACTTTTTCACAGACTAAGGTACTTAATTTCTTTTCTTTTCAAAGAGAAATTGAAACCAATGCCAACATGTCACTCAATATACATAATATTATTACTGAAGAGATTCCCACATTTCCTTTTCTTCTCTTTCTCTGATTGGCCAAGAAAATGACTAATTAGAGAGATAACTAGATATAGTCATATATATATTATACCTATGTCATATATATCTTTATCATCTTTTTATTTTTCTATATCTTCAAAAAAGTCATCAAAGCTATTTCATTATAATAGGTTTCCTACCAATTTGGCTATTCCACCCCTCACTGAATGATAAATTTAATGGTAAGTCATGTCTCTGGAGTTGTTAACTTACTAAACGAGCTAGCTTTTGGCTAGATGACTCAGGCAGTTTCTCATTTTCAAAGGTAGGGTTCCGAGGAGAATCCCATGAGTTTGAGTAGTTCTGCTCTGCCCGTTTTTTGTTCCTTTCCTAGAAACAACATCTATGGAGGGCCCCAGACCTTCAAGTCAGGTCTTCTGGCCCTGGCTTCCAAGCCAGACTTCTAGAGCAGCCTCAGACTGTGGCAGGTGTTGACAGTTGGTGGTTTGGCAGGGGTAGCTGATTGGTGACCAGCACTGTAGGGTCTCACCCCACTTTTCACACAACTTGGTAAATCCTCACTGCCCATAACCTGGCAGAGTTGCCTTTTCACAAGAAAGTACTCATTGGGGAAAGTATAAAGTAATAGCCCTCGAAGCATAAAATATAAGATTTGTTCCTCTGGATTCTCAATGGTTTGAAAAGTAACAAGCCAAGAGTAACTACACTATATTTTCCAGAAAGTTACTAATTAACATGTCCCTGAGAACATAAATTCAGCTTGTGAGCACAGGTCTCTGTGGGCTGCTCCGCCACCATGTGCAACAATTAGACCACTTGCTAAATACTGTGAGCGAAGCCTCAAGTAGACACCAACACACACCCTGCTGGAACTGCGGCATGAGCATTTGTTTATGGAGACACACGCAAATTGGCTTAGCTATGTTTTTCCTGCAGGGAAAAGCACAGCCGTATTTTCAGTTTATTTCTTTATCCCCCCAGTTACCAAACCCTAGTGAACAAAAGTTACAATGACATTTTAGGAAGATCAGCCAGAGTCTGGACATCAGGTATCTGTTGATTGTGACCCCAAATGTCTTGATATTTCCTTAATTACCCTTCAGGACATAGTGGAAGTAATGTTCTCAAGGGGAGAAGGAGGGAATAAAAGGCTAAGGATTTTACATCAAATGAGCTTGATGCCCTAAGTATCCTGTTTTTGCTCCTTGCTCAGGTGCCTGGAAAACCTTTTTCTGGTTTCGGTTTCTTTGGTGCTAAATGAAATGAAATAAGAAAAATACATCCCCAGCTAAGGCTGTGACCATGCTGAGCAAACAACGGCAGACGGGAAGTGCAGAGTTCTGAGTTCAGATAAAGGCCGCACCACTTAATTCACTGTGTAAGTTTAGGCAGGCCGCTGACCTTTTCTGAGTGGACTTTCCTATCTAAAAAATTAAGGCAATGAACTGATTAAATAAATAAATAAATAAATAACCATCTATATATAGATAGATATATCAATAGTACATGCATATAGAATAATAATAATACATATTATTCTATAATTTACCTTCCTATCACCTTAAGAAGAGTGGATAAAAGGTAAACAATGAAACAGAGACAACTTTTTCTTTTAACATTAATGATAGTATTTCTTAAAAAATTAATCCTAGTTCACATGTAATGCTAATTTATATTTGCAGCTGAAAATTTGCATATTCAGGAGGATAAATGATTTAATAAAAATAAAATACATTTAGTTAGACCACATGCTGTTCACTATATTCCTGGGTGTTGCAAATTTTCTCCTATATCACTTACCATTATTGCCTGCATTGCAGCTATCAAAATCTTCCTTAAAATACCTTGGCCTTGTACCCTTATGAACCCCCCTCCGCCCCATATGTTATCTGTTTGAATTCCTATTGTACTTTGTATCATTGAGGGGCTTTTAACACTTGGTGCTTTACAGTGCAGCTTGTGAACTGAGAGGCAATACAGTGCAGTGCTTGGGGCATGGGTGCAGGCACACTTCCTGGGTCTGCCACTGATTGGCAGTCTGACCTTGGGGCTATTACTTGATCTCTCTGTGCCTCTATTTTCTTTTTTGAACATTGGGAGTAACAATAATGGTACCCACTTCATAGGGTTATTATAAGAATTAAATCACTTTTTTTCTTGTAAAGTGTTGAGAATAGCACTCAGTAAACACTAGTTTATTAATGCATCTGTAAAACTCTAAGTTCTTCAAGGGTGAGCTAGGTCTTATTTATCTTGCACCCCCTACAGCGATTTGTGTATTGCAAGCACACAAGCCAAATGCTGGTACAGTAAGAGAAGCACTGTCAAGGGGAAATACATAAGAGAGAAACCACTGTTTATTTGAAATGAAAGGTAGTTTGAGTTCTCATTTTTTGCCACATTTTGAAAAGCTGAGGAACTCTTGATATGTACTTTGGCTCCATACAAAGCATCTTAAAAGTACAGAGGAATGAAGACTAGAGTGGGAGCCACCATTCCCACAGTGAGCATTACAATCTTCAGCATGAAACAGCTATTGAATGAACTGCTGAGTGAGCCAGTTTCCACCACAGGGAGCAGGACCCAGAGAGGAGGGAGCTGGACTGTGGGGTGCTCTGGAGCGTGATGAAGGACAAATAGACAATTCCAACTCCAGTAGATTGTACTCATGGTAGAGATACAACAGTAGGACATTTTCAGTAGCCCTATTATATTAGGATACCTGGTTATGACTAAGGATTGGGAATAAATTTAGGCTGTTTTGTCATTCACCAAATCCTAATAGGGAAGATAATTTTACTTTTAGTTTAGGTATTATCAAATTTAAGCATCAAACCTGTTTCCTTGGTTTTGTAATTTTTATACATACCCTTTTTATAGGATTAGATAGGATTATTCTCTATCATGTGTCCTTAATCAGTCTCTCCCCTTAGGTTTTCTGACTTGACTCTTTCCTTTTGTCTTAGGAGTGGAGGATTGCCAGCAGGCTGGGTGAGCAAGAGACGACAAGGTATGCCAAACACAGTCATGCTGGCTCCTTACCCACAGATCAAAAATGACACAGTATATGCACTTGAGGGAAGAAGGCACTAAACTCCTACATTACATGGATGGGCTGACTACTTCCAAAGGCTTTCTTTCTTACTCCCTTCCACCCACCTCCATTCCTTTCCTTCCATCCTTCTTCCCTCTCCTCTCCACTGCTCTCCCCTCCCCTCTTTCCCCCCTCTCTCTTTCTATTATAAAATATATAGTTACTCATTGTAAGAAACAACATTAAGTTTTTAAAAGGTGTAAGTGAAAACATGTCAGTTCTCATAGTACCCTTTCCACTTCAAGTCTTGCTCCCTAGAAGCTATAACTAATAATTGTTCACCTGTGTCCTTTCAGATATTTTATTAGTCTGTGTGCATGTGCATGAAATTAAAAAAAACATAAATGTGATAGTAAACACTCAGTTTTTTACCTTTAGAAAAAAATAAATTTACCCTTGAATATCTTTCCATATGAGCTCAAACAAAGCTATTGCATTATCCATAATCGCTTCAGAGTAGTTTACTGTTTCTCTACATATAATTTAATTACTCACTTATTAGTGAAACTTTGGGTTTCCATGTTTTTATTACCTAACACCTTGCAATAATATGCATAGTATAAATTCCTAGAAGTAAAATTATAGGGCCAAAGGATATGTGCATTGAAAACTTAATAGGGTCTCCTAAGCAGTCTTCCAAATAAGGGTGCTCCTACTTGCACACACACCAGTACATATTCCCATATACTACCCTTATTGACAGTGGATACTTTAAAACTTTGTGTTTTGTCAATCTGATACATCCAAAAACATTTTGTTTTTCTTAATTTTCATTTCTTTAATTTTGAGTGAGGCTGAGCATTTGTATTTTCTTCCCTGTGATCTTCCTGTTGATATATTTCGCCCATTTTCTTACAGTTTTCTTTTGGACTTGTACATGCTCTTTGACAGTTATGGAAATTAGCCCTTTCTCAGGATAGCAAATTCTTGCTTAGCTCTGCTATTTGTTTGTAGTGTTTTCTAGCTCGGATTCTAAACTTTGAATCTATTTTGTATAGAAACTTAGCTTGTGTGAATTAAAGAGTCACAATAGCTCTGAGTTTGCTATTATGAGAAGATGAAGGAAAATATGCTAGGTAAGGCAGAAACAAACTGAAAAAAAAAACTGTTCTACATATAGAGTATCCAAAGAGAAAAGGTGAGGTTTATTTTCAGAGCACTTGCCTTTAGTTTCACTAAATCTGTACGGCAATAGATCCTCCTAGGCTTTATTCCCTTAGCAGGATAGAAGGGAAACCCCAACTGCTGAAAAGCTCTACCTTTTAAGTTTTATTGAATAACGAGCTAAAGTCAAAAGAAAAACTAACTGAAGTTGGATCAATAATGACACCTGTATCTTGGTCTCTAAAACAGGTGACCCACTCATCATTTATGAAGAGAAGCTCTAAAAATTAATCTTAATAATTGTCGGTGTCAGCACATGCTCTCAATTATGTATTTACTGGCATTCAGAAGGTTTCAAGAGTCCTTCAGCTATATCTTGCCAAATTATTAGTTATCATTTAGGGATTATTAAAGTATAGAAATGTCAAGTGGGATAACTGGAATAAAAAGGCTTTGATGTTAAATCCCTCACAAGCTCATCTGCTTATCAGGTCTCATCAGATGTTTCTTCCACAGAGTTGGATGATGAGCTGTTCTTATTCCCTAAGACAGGTCTCTTGTCCTTTCCCTGCAGTGGGGCCAAAACCCAGTTACAACCATTCCTTCTCAGGATGGATTCGAGAAGCTGACCGATCTCCATTCCTCTATGTGTCACAAAGATTACCGTCATGCGTAGGTTGTATTTTTCAGAATTTATATTTGAAACATAAATATTAACAGTATGGTGTTACAGAAACATAGAACTTATTCTATTAATTTTTAAAATCTTGGGATTTTAAATGTTAACAAATAATGTGCAATAAAATATATGGCTAAGGCTTCATTATGGAATGCACATGCATTATGCATAGCATGGCACATGCAAGTACTCTTAGGCTAGAGATCTGCTCGAGTTAGTTAACTAAACCAGGATGGTCTAAAATAATCTATATAATTTTAGACAGCTTGTCTCAGTGTGATTCCACAGGGAAATTGCAATTTCCAGAGCCAGTGAAAGACTCGTCAACTACATATCACTAAAAAACTCAGAGATGAAGCGTGAAAGAGCAAGATATGAAGCACATACTACAGAAGCTATTTATGGAAAAGGCTCCCCAGTGATACTGGAACAAATAGGTGTATCCTATTTATGAATGGCAGATACATTTTATCTCATGTGCCAACTCCAGCTACTTCTTAACAACCATCTGGAATGCTGTGCTGAAAAGGTGTGGCAAAAACCTGCTACTTGTACCCCAATATTTATTTTTCCTTTCCTTTGCAGTGATAGAATTTTTAGCTGGCTGTGTGTTTGCCCAGGATGAAGACTACATTTTAGATTCCTTTTTAACTAGATGTGAACATGTGACCAAATATTGGCACACAGTATATAAGCCAAAATTGTGTATATGACTTTCTTATTGTGCCTTTAAAGGGAAGGGTTATGATTTTTCCTTGCTCCTTCCTGATTCCTTGTGGCCAGATGTAGAAGTGATGGTGAGCTCCCATGGACCTTGAAAAGAGAGACGGGCAGAGCAAAATAAAGAAGAAACCTGAGTTCTCAACACAGAGGTTGTTATATCAGATCTGGACTTGTGTTCACAATAACATATGCATAAGGAATGAACTCCTGTCTCATTTAGGTGTCCACTGTTTTGAGCCTTTTTTTTTACTGTTGTTCAGTTACAGTTGTCCCACCTTTTCTCCCATTGTCATGCCTACCGAGTCTTCATTATAGCTGCAGGACCTGTGTTCTAGTGAACGAAAATGGTTCTGGGTTATATATGGCTCAGAGGGAAGAGTGTCATGCTAGGTTTGCAGTGTTGACAGTGGGCAAGGGACCCAGTGGTTTCCTGACAACTCCTACTGTGTGGGTATCCAACTTACTCAAAATGGAAAGCTTCCAGAGAAACTCTCATGTAGCTCATACCTTTATCTTCCCTTTGCCATCTGCCTCCCCCTCTGTGCTACTGTTGACCACTTCAGGCTTGGCCTCTCTGTGTTTGGTATAAATACAAAGAAATGAGGCTGACTTAACAATCATAAGAATGAAAATAAGTAATATGTATACACTTATGATATACTATTTCTTTATATATAAATGATTATAAGCCTTTAAAGTAGCCTCCTGGCATGCTATATGTTATTTTAATGATACTGCTATTGCTAAAACAGTTTTGAAACTTTCTAAAAACTGTAAATTCACACATTTCTTATAATAATATGACTGGGTCAAATCACTTAAATCTCTTTCATGCCAAACCAGCATCTCTTTATTGAGCTCATACTGGGTACATCAACATACATTTTGGTGTCAGAAAGGTTGATAAGTCTCTTAAGGATTTATGATGGTCTTTAGGAATTCTATGTTAAATTTCCCGGGTAAGTTGAGTTCATAATTTAACAATAAGAAAATACTCATACATAAAAGGCGTCTACTGCAGTCCAGGGAACTGAGAGACAAATACCAGAAATGAAAGATGAATTTTTAAAAAGCACTGCTTTGTGATGTTTCATTTCATGAATTTATTAATTTACTCAAGATTTACATTACTGCTTTGCTCCCTTATTTACAAATAATTCTCAGGAATTTATGGATAAGAAAGTAGAGTTTTATTTGGATTCAGTTTTGAAATCTTTAATCTTCTAGAACCTTAATTTATTAATATATTCCTTGGGCAATGAATTCTAGTGAGTAGGCTCTCCAGGGACCTACTGGTAAAGTAACTACATTTCTGGGCCTCTGCCTATACCCCCAAATCAGCTACTGATTGTGAACTGTCAGATTTCGCTGAGCATCCAGCACACTGACAGGGGAGCTCCTACTGTTGAGCGCATTTCTAGTCACTGGGACTGAAACATGTTAAGCAGTGGTGCTGAGAGTGGGGGCTGCTGGACTGGAAACTCTGACTGACTTCATGAGTCAGTTCTGCCTGTTAAGCAGGTCAGTGTATCTCTCCAAGGGAGAAATAGCTTCCTGACAGTCATTATAGCGGAGAGGTCAACTCAAGTTCATTTCCAGTTTTTGAATATGCTGAGAGCTTTAACATAGACCGTGATTTTGGTCCTCACCCAAAGAGAGAACAGATTCAGAGCATATGGAGTTAGATATAAGGAGGAACTACCCAACAGCAAGTGACTGGAGGCTCTGAAGGAGATATAGGAGGGCTGACACCCAGCCTGTGCTGTGGATTTAGGACACCAAAGTCTTCACAGGTTGTTAAATATTTTGAATCTTACACATGTCTTTTTAACTAGGACAGAGTATCTCAGAAATGTGGCTCTGCTGAATCAGGATGAGCTACTGAAAATATTAGGGAAAAATAGCAAAAAGAAAACTCAAGATAACACACATAGTCAGAGCAGTGTTTCCTAAGGGGTGTGACCGGCATTTGGGCCAGGCTATTCAGGCAAAACCACCCTGCACATGGTCGAATAGCACCATTCCCGCCTCCTCGCCTGTGCCATTCAGCAGCACCAGAAACTGTGTCAACCCCAAATCCCCTGATATTTTAAAGTGCCTTCTAAGAGGTAGTGTCACTCTAGTGAAGGACCCCCTAAAATGGCGGTAAGGGAGCTAGCATATAAATGATGCAGTCATGAGTATGTCTTTCTGATTACAGGAATTTCACTGAAACGAAATGCTTTAAATTGGTTGTGTCACTTCACAGAGACGAGCTTTTTGAAATAAAATCCCCTGCAACCAATTGGACTTTACCACTGTTGACTCACTCCGTGCATTAGAGTGTTTATGGGGCTCATCTATCATACAAATCAGTGGAAAGGGGAAATATTTATTCCATAATAAAGCATAACTTCTCAGGGATGATAGTCTGTACTGCTGAGAGACAATATTGTCATCGTTATGTTTCTTAGTTTGTGTGAGTATGCACATAATCATACATGAACAGGTGTGTTGGCTTAGGGACTGAATAATAAAACACATGTGTTTTCCACAGAACTCTAAATAGCATTATCCTCAAATATCAAATTTAGTTGTGTTCTATGAATTTTGCAATTGTTTCTGCTACTTCTTTACTTAACAATGCCCAGCCCATTTCAATCTGCTGCTTTAGAGAAAAGTACTCTTAGTGGCCTCCTCTGATGAGGCCACATTCAAATGTCAGTTGTTACAAAGGAGAAAGGAAGAGAAAACAGGAAATTATCTTGTAGGTACATCCTGACAGAAGCAAACTCACTGGTTAAGGAAATTTAAACCTATCCAGATACTCCTATCAATTAATATTGGAAAATGGGTGTATCTATAACGACTGTGTCTGTAATACCTTAGACCTATGAATTTAGTCTGATGTAAATTCTACTTTATGGTAGGGAGATGATAAACTCTGAAAATCCTAGTCTTATAAGACTATATCCTACAACCAAAGTTAATGTTCACAATATAATTGTACATGCAATCCAAATAAAAGTTTGCATTCAGCCAAATCTAAAATAAAATTCAAATACAAAGAAGAAACACTTTATTCAAACTTAACTGAAAGAGGACTAGATTTCTGTTCTCTTTTTCCATTGTGAATAAAATGGTAAATTACAAGAAAATCAGATATTGGACTAAATCTAAACTTTTAAGATATATTCTGGGCCGATTCACATTTAGCCCAAATTCTGACAACTCCAATAATTAGAGTAGCCAACAATCTTAATTGACATTCATAGTCATTACTCTAACACACTGAAATAACTTGACTCTCTAAAGAAAGAATAAATTTTCTTACTATTCTCTGTTTACTTAGGCAGGAGGAATAACTACAGTTTAGAATATATTTTCAATAACATAGAAAAAAACAAAGGCATTTTCTTGTCATTGCCGCAATGACCAAGAATGTAAATTACCCTTCAATAGATAATGCTAACAGAGGTGGGATGATGTGCTCCAGACTATAATTTTGAGCCTCATTTTCCCTTTTGGAACCAAGGATTCATGGTGTCTAAACAACCACAGCCAGTTTCATGTGTGGTAGAGATATGCTGATGGACGTCCTAGACTCTGATGGGCTTTGAATGAAAGGGTATGGGCCTCAGGTTGGAACCTATGGCACCCAGTCCATATAGACATGGCACATGGCTTCCCACCGGGGTACCACAGTGCACCAAAGTCAGGAAGGCAAGCCATCTTTCCAAACCCCACATGCCAGAATCCTCTCATTTTCTGACTCATTTAATCACAACACTGTGAGGAATTATTGTCCCTGGTTCACAGTTGCAGAAACAAAGCCTAAGAGAAATACAGTAATTTGTTCAAGGTCACAGAGCCAAGAGGATCTGAACTTCGGTCTCCCTGCTGCTTTCAGCTTATTATCACTGGCAATGAAAAAAGATCTCCTTTTTTCCCAAATGCTATATTCTTCCCTGTAAACTCTTTAAAGAAAGTCACAATTTCTGGGGCTTTTCTAATCTTCCTTTTTAAGAATCGCTGGATAATACAGGGTCTAGCAAGAGTAAGCCCTGCTTGAGTGTGGTTAGTAGGGTAATAATATGGGTGTAATAATTTACAGTTTTAATTTGAACATTTCACCTAAAATGTCACATGGTGTGCTTTAGTGTGATAGTGTTATGTTCTAGAATTACATGTTTATGATTTTGTAATAAAATATTTTGTAATAAAAAAGAGCATTATTTATGCCAGACCCCTGTATTTGTTTTAATGGTTTTTGGCCTGCTAACAGTAGAACTTTAGCTTGAAAAAAAATGATTGTCAATTTTTTGGATGAATTTTAGAATGCAAAAATGTAGTTCTTAATTTTTATTTTTTGAAAGGATTGTTAAAGAATTCTTGGATAATATTTGCCATTATGTTTTCACTGAGTTAAGAAAATATTTTTTAAAATCTACCCTGTATGTTGCCAACACAAGTTAAAAAATGTTTCAGTACTGAAATATTTATGGACAAAATATTTATGATAATGAAATATAATAAAATATTTATGGATGTCTGGATTTTCTTCAAAATTATCCAGAGGAGAATGTAGGTATATATATATATATATATATATATATATATATATCTTCATACATCTATGCAAACATACATACAAAGTCTGTCCAGAAAAAGTCCAGCCATTGACTTATAATGAGAATGGTTTGCACGAGGTTGATGTAACCTGGCAGCCAAGGAGAGTGGACTGGGATGCACATGCATGAACAATGACAACTGCATTCTACCAGTCAGTGAGGGTGGTAGAAGCCATTGAGTGAGCATGTGTACTGTATGGCCATCATATTCAAAATGATTGAGCAAGTAAAGCAATGAATCTGCATCAAATTTTGCATTAAACTTGAACATTTCTTCATGGAAACTATTCAGATGATTCAGAAGGCTATAGCTAGGGGCAACTGGTGATTGGCAGTTTCATTATGACAACGCACCCAATCATGCATCATGTCTCATGCAAGTTTTCTGGAGAAACATCAAATTATCCAGGTGACTTAGACCTCCTACAACCCAGATTTGGTGCCCTGTGACTTCTGGCTTTTCCCAAAACTGAAGTCACCTTTGAAAGAGAAGAGATTTCAGACCATCAATGAGATTCAGAAAAATATGATGGGGCAGCTAATGGTGATTGGGAGAACTGTGTGAGGTCCCAAGGTGCCTACTTTGAAGGGGACTGAGGCATCATTGTCCTATGTACAATGTTTCTTGTATCTTGTATCGTCTTCAGAAAATGTCTCTACTTTTCATATTACATGGCTGAATGCCTTCTGGACAGACTTTGTATATGTATGCAAAAGTAGGAAATATATATACAAGACTGCCCTACAAGACTGCCCATAGGCTGATAAATGTAGAAGCTGACAGTTGTAGGATGTTATTATAATATTCTCTAACTTTGTATTTGTTTGAAATAATTAACAATAACAATATATACAAAAAGTATGAAAGTATGCTTGGGATGTTAAACTCTCATTAGGCTACCTATATGTTACTTTCTGGAACAGTCCTTTGGTACTCAGTCTTTGTGTCTAACAATGTGCTAAGTTGATTCAACTTGTGTGAATATGTGCACATCAATAAAATACATAGAGATATTGTTTATTATGAACCTTTGTTTATTTTAGTTCAAGCTTAGTATATGTGATGTTTGGCAATACTAACTAATGGTTTGGATCACCTTTGATAATTCACTTAATCACCTCTCTACCTCACTCAGTCTGATCTTTGAGATGAATGATTATATATTCTCACAAATATCAGCCACAGCATTGCTTTTATCCACGGACATTTAGGAATTAGGATAATACTCTTGGGATATGCATATAGAGTACACGCAGCTTTACTCTCTCTCCCTCTTTCATACTTGCCTGATGAAATCTCAGTGTGTGCTCAGCCCAACTTTATGCCTATTCTACTGCTGAAGCTGCACATGGGTGGAAGGAAAGCCTACAACCCCGATGATTCACACCACTTTAAATTCTTGATGACACATATCAAATGGATCCAGGTTGCTGTGGGGTAATCTTACATTTTCCTAGTCCAACCACTCTCCCAGTCTCTACACTAACTGTAGTATTTTTCTCTTCCTAACATCCTATACCTCTTTCCTTCCACTTTCTCAGACCATGACCTGCATTATTTTCTTTAGGTATAGAAACCATCCCAGAGGACTAACTGATTTTCCCACCAAGAAACGCTCCATCCTACCCACATCTGCACCCATATATTTTTGCCTTTCCT
This sequence comes from Trachops cirrhosus, assembly GCA_028533065.1. NCBI lineage: Eukaryota > Metazoa > Chordata > Mammalia > Chiroptera > Phyllostomidae > Trachops > Trachops cirrhosus. The sequence continues at coordinate 42,385,720 of CM052540.1, read as the reverse complement.
CCTGCTACACAGGATGAAATTGCCCCTGTTCTGTTTAAGGCTACATTCTTCATTTGTGCATGGAATCTCATCCATGCCCTTCTTCCCAAGGACCTTATTACAATTCCCCTGAGACTGGTCTTCAACTTCTTTTTCTTTTCTGTAAAAACATACTCATTAGAAGCTCTAATCTACAACAGCATCATTATTTTAAGAACACACTGACATGTCTATGGATGACCATGCAGCATCCTTGATGTGTCTATTCCTTACCCCAAATGCTCAGTTCATTAGCAATCCTCTTGAGCTCTACCTTCAAAGTATATCCTATGACCAATACTGTGATGAAAAAGTTTTGGGGACAAAGAGCAGTGATAACTGCACAATAATGAAATTTTCTTAATGCCTGAACTGTACACTTAAAAATGGTTAAAATGGTAAATTTTAGGTTATGTATAATTTGCCACATTAAAAAAGATCAGTGAAGAAAAAAATATATATTTGAGTCCAAATGCTTTTTACTACCACTATTGGTCCCATCCTAATTCAAACCACTGTCATCTCTTACCTCCATTATTGCAGTTGCATCCTAAAATGTCTCCCTGCTTTTAATGTTGACCCTGACCACAGTCTGATCCCTATACACAACAGCAGAGTGATGTTTAAACCATAAGGGAGATCCTATAACTTACCAGATCAAAGCACCATTAGAATAAAATCCAAGTCTTTCAAAAGGTCTTCTTGTTCTTCCCTGATCACCTGGGGCCTTTGTCCCTGCTTTCACTCTCTACAGAATGTTCTTTTCACAGCTGGCCCCCTGACTTCAGGTCTCTGCTTACATGTCACCTCTTCACAGAGGCCATTCCTGACCACCTAATCGATACTATCCTCCCAACACACATGTGCTCACATGGATGCACATATGTATCTTTCTGCTTTATTTTTCTTAATAGTGTTTTTTACTACTAGACATCATCTTGTCTACATACTTGTAGACTTGTCTAAATACTTGTCTACATACTTACTTGTAACTCTGCTTGCCCCTCTTGACTTCAGCTCCATTATCCACCACTGCTTTTCTAGACCTTAACCATGACCGGAACATAATAAGAGTTCAAGAAATATTTGTTTACTAGAGGTGTGAGCAGAATTGTTTGAGGCTTTGCATATTCAACTTGAAGTTTAGAAAACTGCAGATGGAAGAGTATTCCAACACAGGCAACTGCTCTCATCTGAAAGGATTCTCCTTTAAAAACAAAGCCCTTCAACAACCAAAGCTGATACTTCAGGACAGACCGTTGGCAGCAGGAATGAACAGAGGGAGGGGAGAGATGAGATCATAGAGGCCAGAGTGCCATGAAAAACGTCAGACACCGTGCTTGTAATATGAGATTATAAATAGTTGGGATGTTGATGGAAAGGGGTTTAAAGGTCTCCTGAGCAGGATTCACTTAATATTTAAGAACAATTCTTCAGAAGATTATGTCATTATGTAAGAAAATAGACTTGTTGAAAGGTTACTATGGCATGCAGATCACCCCTAAGTGATGAGGAGGAATGGTGATTAATGAAGAAAATGCTGAGTGTGTATTCAGACCTTCCAGGATCATCCGAAGTGTGATAGGTGGTGGAAAGAGTTTTTGCGGTATAGTGATATAGTGACATAGTGTAATCTGGCATAGTGTCTAATTTTCAGGACACTAAATTGGGGCCCCCTGAAACTGAGTTCTGTTGGTATATTTTAGATTTTCTAAACTTTTAAAGAATGAAAAGTAAAAGCAAGAGGGATTTTAAAAATAAACTTCTAGAATAAAATGTTATTCTAATATGAAGAACCACATTACTGCTAATTTGATATAAAGAAAAAGTTGTGTCCAGATTAGACAGTAAAATTACTATGCTAAAATATTGACTAAAGATGGCATTAAAGGTTTGTAGTCTTTATTCTTCTGTTTCCCATTATAACCAGGTCTACTTCCCGCCTTCATTTTTGGTCTTGTTCTGGAGGGTTTTCTCGGTGGGCACTCGGCTGGTAACTGAGCAGAGGTCTCAAGGTCCTGTGCTACTTCTGTGAGCCTCTGGCTGCTCCCTCCCTGCTTTGTGGGGTGAATGTAGCAATAAGAGAAGTACATGTACTTACTCATGAGTCCCTCACTTGGAGGGTGACCCACAATCTCAGTTTACCTGGGACCGGAAGGGCTGCGGAACATGAAACTTTCATTTGCTGTATGTGAGAAAGTCCTGGGCAAACTGGGATGATTTGGTCACCCTTCCACTATTAGGTTCAGTGCTTGAACTGCGGTAGGAGCTAACAGAATGCTTTTAACTTCCTGTGACCTCAGGGATCTTTGTTGGGCATCTTTAATCCTCCTCTTCCCATTCAATTATTTTACTGAATGAGAGACTATAAGTTTCCTTTTAAGCCTCAAATGTAGTCCGCAAAGCAAGAAGAAAAATTATGTTTATAAATTATTATGATTATAATGACCATGTGGCTCTCTCTACCCCATCCCATTCCAGCTACTCTCACTTAACCCACTCTGGGGGCTCAGCCCTACCCCAGACTCTAGGACTAATGCTGAGGGTAGGCTTGGAGCACTGCAGGAGTCTTTTTTTTTTTTTAAGATTTATTTATTTATTTTTAGAGAGAGGGTAAGGGAGAGAGAAAGAGAGGGAGAGAAACATCAATGTGTGGTTGCCTCCCACATGCCCCTATTGGGGACTTGGCCTGCAACCCAGGCATGTGCCCTGACTAGGAATCAAACTTGCCAGTTTGATTTGCAGTGTGATCCTTTGGTTTTCAGGCCTGCACTCAATCCACTGAGCTACACCAGCCAGGGCACATTGCAAGAGTCTTAAATCAGCTTCTCTGACCTTATCCTCAGCTGAGTTTGTGCCTCCCCTGACTGGGTCTCCACTTGTCAATAGGCTTGTGTGCTGCTACCTGCCTTGACAATCTACCTAGGGACCGGGGTTTCCACGCATGGCCCCCAGGGAGTGTATGGGATCTGGCTCTTCCAGCACCCCCGATGTCCTGACCATCTGCCTTGGCCTGGGCTTCAGCTCCCCATTGCTTGGCTCTGGTCCTCCTTTAACCTCCTCAGAAGGGCCATCTACACATGTAGCACCTCTGTGAGCTTTGGAGAAAGGCAGCTTCTAGGTAGATAAATTACAAAGGGGGCCCTGTTTGGGCTGGCCAACTAGAAGAGCAGATCATCCTTTCCTTAGGCAGCATGTAAGGAACGGGGCTTGGCTAACAGAGCCTTGGCTATGTTTTCACTCCTGCTGGTGCCCCTTAGCTGAGTGTATAATTTACACAATAGCACCTACTTGCCCCCTAATGCTACTAACTGTCTCAGGTGCCACCGGGGCCTGACATGATGATGTGCTTGGCTTGTCTGGACAGATTTTGACTCATTGCTGAGCACTAAACTTTAGTAAATGTGTTCCTTGTCCACCCGGGCCCCATGTCCTCTGGCTTTCAGATCATCACCCTTGTGTAGGGTTCCATTCTTAATCTGATGGTGTGAAAAGTAATGCTATACCCTATAAAAACTTAAACAGATAACACTAATTCTACAACTCTTACTCATTCGATCAGATATTATAACAATTCAATTTTAGTATCACAAAACCTATTTCTCCTTGCTTATAGTGCCTTATTATATTTGATCAATGCTGGTCTCTGGATAGATTTTCTAGTCTTTTCTACTCTCTCTCTTTTTTTGGAGGATAATACTGTGTTTTTTCTTTCCAAAGACAGTTGAGGATTCTTAGATAGAAGAGAGCTCATTAATATAATTTTGATTTCAGGCCTACACCAAACTTTATGGTTCCAGACTTCCCATGAAAAAGATGAGGGTATGAAACCTGACTGCCTAAACAGCAGTAGTTCATGAAAAGTAAAACCAGAAAACAGAGAGTAAGGAAAAGAAGCTGAGGTCTGATAGGTTGAACACCCCAGTCCTGGGGGAAGGTGGTTACAGCAGGGACACTGCAACTGGGGCAGATGTAAAGAAAAGACTAGAGAAGGGCCATTCAGACAGGTTGAAGCACATTACACTGAACATTTGATAACTTATCTAGCCAGCAAGAATCTTTTTCTTATTTGGAATTGCTGACTTTGAAAGTTCAATCAATTCAGTTCAAGTGTCCCTGATAGGACATATAATTACCACAAAGTTTGAGCCTGTCACAAAGCCTCACATGTTACTTTGTGAAAACAAATTGAATTTTATTCTGTGAGGAGGGACAGTAGATTATTTTCATACTTCTATCACATTTAAATGCAAGGGACTTAGTGTTCTGGGGAGCATGGCTGTTTTTACCATGCTACCTTTCACAGTTAAAACAAATGTGCACACCATAAATAAAGCATAGAACACATAGACACTTAAGAGAGAATTTTAGTGTAACCATTGGATATGTATTATGTGGTCTACATATACCTAAATACCTACGTATCAAGAGACAATGGGTGAATACATACAGAAAACTGAAACAGAACTGAAGCTTCATCAGGATGGTTACACGTGATGCTTTAGTTTAGTGAATGTCAGTTCCCTTGAAATGCCTTTGCCCAGCTGTATCTGTGCTAAGATGAAAGCTGAATATTTTTTTCTTTTTTTCCCAGTTACTCAAAATAGCTTAATAAGTAGAAACAATTTTCCCTAGAGTGCCTTTCCTCCTTAAGAGTATTGTGTAAAGGATGAAGGAGAAGTTTAGAGAGAAAAACTTATCTGCATTTACAAACCCCAGATAGGGTGGAATTTTTCACACATGATAAATGAGATGGAGCCCATGAATGAGGGGTGTGACCACTTCTTCCGCCTCTGGTGGTTCTCCTCCGGAAAACTTCCTCTAATTCTAACCACTGGCCCATGGACATAATGACCCACGTTGGAAACCTGATCGAGTTTTCAAAATCTTTCTGCATGGTGCACTTAAAGTTATTCATTTTCAACAGACTTCCCAGGAGGCATGACAGAGGGAAAAGCAGCTACTTACTTGTGTTTATCTTTTGGAGTGAAATATGCTTTTCCAGTTGTCTCCTAAGTTTCACCTCTGCTCCATATTTCCCAGTGGTCCCGTTGTCAGCCAGAATGAAGTGGGAATGCATGCTGTTGAGGACAGTGAGCTTGCTCATGGGGTTGGACATGGTCTGGTAGGGCCGGACCACCTGCGGGATTGCGAAAGAAAGAGAAAGAAGTCAGAGAAAAGAAGGAAAAATGGTAAAAGGAGAACTGAACAGAGAGAGAAGAGGGAATGAAGGAATGAAATCAATTCTTTGGTACAGTGAGAGTACTGTGTACTTCTTCTCCCTAATACTGCTTTGGGCAGAAGCAAGATTTATGGTAAATGTTTTATTCAAAGCCAGATCATGCTTAAAGGATTATATGTTTGTTTATTTACCAAAGACATACAGAAACTAGAGTTTATACTTTCATTGTACTAAAAAATTGGCATGTGAATGACTGTTTCATTTTGAAGTTAATCTGTTTTTTGCTGAGGAACTAAAAATAACTGAAAAATTTAGTTATTTTGTTTGTTTCTTTCTTTTCTTTATTATGTCCATACTTTAGTATGCACAGCAGAGCAATCATAATTCTGGAGAATGGTGGGGCCTGGGGACCCAGAGGGTGGATTTTTCTGTTAAGCTCATTCAATAATCTGAAATTCTGTTATTTCAAATTCACATGGTTCTTATTAGGCACCTTATGTAAGTAGAAATCTTGAATGTAAAATAACTATCTCATGAGAAGAATATGAATCAGGCTCAAAATGATCATCATTGTCTTTTTTTTTTGTTGTTGTTATTTTAATTTAATGGTGAATTACACTACCTAAAACAACAATTCTTAGTGTGGTCTTTCAGATTTTTGTTATAAGAAGAAAGCAAAACCTATCGTGAGCTAGTTACTTTATATTCATTTTCTATATTCCTTGCAATAATCTTACAGGAAGAGCCTGTTATGTTTATTTTGTATATGAAGAAACAGGTAAAGTACATTTTCCAAGTGTTTACTATGCATGGAACCAGAATTCACACCCAGGACTGCCTAATTTCCAAATCTATGCCTATTTGCCTTTCCACAGGGCTTACACACAATGAAACAATGTTTCATTTTACTCCAGAAGTACTTAGGCAAGAACTTTCCTCAAGACTATGAAAAGGAACATTCAATAAGCTCATTGTCCAACAGCATCTTTACAGTTATCCCTGTACGGAATCATCAAAATTGACAGGACAGAAATAAATGCTGTTGGGTTTTTATTTCTGTGCCATTGTGCAGTGTATACATTACCTATAAAGGTGAGATGCTATTTTTCATTTTCAGTATGTAATAACTCACCATGGAAAGGTGTAGTAAGATTCAGTAGTTTGTTAAAGGAATTACAAAGTAATTTAGGAAGGACAGTCTTCAACAGTGAAGATCTCATGGAAGTCATTTCTTTTTTTTTTAGACTTTGTTGCTGATTTTGAAGCTCTGCATTTCCACAATCTGTGCCTGACAATCACAATCTACTCAATAAATAGTGAATGAATGAATGGGACAACTTGAGACAGACATGCTTTGTTCAAAATTGTAAAAAAAACAAAACTCCTCTTTTCTTAATTGTTGGGGGGTTGATTTCATCTAAATTTAAGATGTGTAATTCTAAGCCTTTGAAATATCCTTCATTCCTTTTAATATATGTCCTGTTTGTTAATGTAGCATTAATATAACATTAATTCATAGCTTCATTTTAGTCGGCTCTTGTTGATAAAGGAAACACAGAACTTTTTGATGATTGTTTCCATGGAGCAGTATCCTATTACTTCTTTGTCTGCATTACTGAATAGAGTCCTCCAAAATACAGAGACAATGGTTGGCTAACTCCATCCTGATCTCTTTATCACTGGAAGAGTAGGCCGCTTGTGGTTGAAATTCCCATTTTGCTGTTACTCATTTTTTATCATAAAACATTCATTCTACATCAGAATGAAAGTTAATAAATATTAATGCTTTGTTGAAAGTGGCTTAGTGGAGAGACTTTCTTTTATTCTTAAAGTGCCTCTGCATTGTCTTTTTAGAGAAAGGAAAAATACCTTAGTTACCATTCTCCCTTTCCTAACAGCAGGCTCCATGCCAAGGAGGAAGACCCAAACAAAACTGTGAGCAGTGGTGGTGGCGGGTGTGGGCAGTAGATTTTTTAGAGGTTCAACACTGTGTGACAGTAAATTCAGACATTTGTTTTAGCTGAGACACAAGGACATGTTTCTAATTTTGGAGAACTTAGTTAAGACCATCAGATAATACGACATTTTCAAATGAAGAAAGGCATGGATACAATTCTGGGCCAAGCTCATGTTCTCACCACAATCTAAGAATAAAAGAACATAATGAAATCATCAGACTATGTTCTATACATCTTTTCCTCCACCACAGGATTCTGCGGATGTTGGTGCTTCTGTCTGCTGAGTGTTGACCTCCTTTCCCTGTGAAACGTGGCACACCAGTTCTTTGGGAATACTGTACATTTGAATCAGTCATGCAAGAAGACCAAGTTTACAGTATCACTCATGCATTTTAGTTTCTTCATCTTGATGATTCCCATTTCCTTTGACTTTATGTGAAGGAGACATTCAAGGTGATTATACTTTGGCAGAAATTTTGTCTGCTGAATAGGGGGTATAAGTCTAAAATAATGAAAATGTCCTTATTTACTTTCTAGTAATCATTGGGGGAAGATGTGCTGAATCTTGAAACAATCCTGAATGTATAAGCCACAGAATGTTTGAAACCCAGTTCTGCCATTGGCTGTTTGAATCTGCATCTCATTTTTTTAATCTCTGGAAGGAAAAGAGTAAAACCACTTATGTTAGATGAGATTATATGTGTAAAGCACCTAAAATCATGTCTAACTCCTAGCCCGCAAACTATAAATGTGATTTCCTTCTTTTTAGAAAAAAATTTTTAACAATTTATTTTTAGACAGAGGGGTAGGGAGGGAGAAAGAAAGGAAGAGAAACACCAATGTGTGTTTGCTTCTTGTGGGCCCCTCACTGGGGACCTGGCCAGCAACCCAGGCATGTGCCCTGACTGGGAATCAAACCTATGACCCTTTGATTCACAGGCCAGCGCTCAACCCACTGAGCCACACCAGCCAGGGCATGTAATTTCTTTCTTAAGTTCTGTTTTATTTTACCAACTATAAAGTGATTTTCTAATTGTAAATTGGTGACCAAAAGGAAATGACAGAAGACAAATCACTGACCCTTGTTTTACACAAGGGATTTAAATCAAGCAGTGTAAGTAAAGGCAAAAGATGAGCAGTTTTTGCCAAATATGCAAAGCAGTTTTTCTTTACTGTGTCTTCCCAGGCCATTGAAGAAGGTGATATTCTGGAATTATTCATTGATGATTTACAAAATAGGAGATCACTTCTCAAATATTTCAGAGAAATTACCTACAAAAACACTTGATATTCTCCATTACAAACATGTCAGCAGTCTATTTTTGTCTGAGTTTCAATTTGCATATCTGCAAAAGATTTACTGATCTTCCTGTTATGTTTTTCTTTTTTTTTTTTTTTTTTATTTTTTTTATTTTTTAAATATATTTTATTGGTTATGCTATTACAGTTGTCCTATTATCCCCCTTCATTCCCCTCCACCCTGAATACCCTCTCCCACCCACATCACC
>CM052540.1:42354960-42376554 GCA_028533065.1 Trachops cirrhosus | reverse complement strand
ATCCTTGGTTGTCCGACTTCCATAAACTTCAATTTTCTGTCAGTTCTGGTTGTTATTTTGTTTCTATATCTTTGTTGTCCCTATCTTGGTTGTGCGAGGAGGCACAGTGCGTCTACCTATGCCTCCATCTTGGCCGGAAGTCCATGTTTTTCAAATAGAGAAGAATAATACCTTTGTATCAAATATGAATGAATTTTTCCCTTTGACAAGATTTCAGAGGTAATGTACATTCACTTTTAAGAGCTCATGAAAAGAGGACTTAAAAAGTGTTCCTGTGTGTGCGCACGCAGGTGCGCACATGTGCAGGCATGGGAAGAACTGTGACATGTTCACGACTTGTAGGTGTATTAGATCACTATGTTCCACATCCAGTGTTCCTGAGAGAGACAAGCCCTACTGCCCTACAGCGCCCACTGTAGGTAACGGATTATTGGCTCTCCTAAGACTAAAGGATGGTCCAGGTTATGTACCACTCTTGAGAGAACTGAGAAGAGTCAATCAAGTAATTTTTTGTGTTTTAAATTTCAGATGAGGAATTGGATGGAGAAAGGCTGAATGGTGTCTGAAAGGCCTACATATCAACTGGTTTTTCATGATTGGCAAATACAGTAGTATCTAGATCCAGAACGGAAATTCACTTAGAAACGGAATTGAGACTCTTTGTGTATCATGGGCCGAATACCTCTAAGAAATGACACTTTGTTTCTCTTTCTTGTCCCTCAAGAGGAGTTGAGAGACTTCTTCATTCAATCTATTGTACACTGGTTCCTACTGGCAGTCTGCTAAAATTCTGGTTCCAAGGCCTTTGTATACCTAACTCTGAAACAAAGAGGCAACGAAGGCGGAGCTGTTTAGGGGTTGATAGAGGTACAGTCCTTTACATAAGGCATTTGTAAGGTCGTTATCATTGCCAGGAAGGGACTGATCCAGAGACACTGTGGGGAAAATGAACATCCTTTTTGTGCTGGTGCCAGAGTACTGCATTCGTTTTCCCTGGAGGGGCTTAAATCAATCATTTGGGAGCTGATCAAAGACACCTGCTTGAGTTTTCCTAGCTATTTTCATAAGTGTTTTGATCTTACCCAGGAGTACATAGTGGGAAATTACGAGTTCTAGTTCTAGGTCCTCTAGTTACTGATTTGTGATCTTTAACAAGAATTCATTCGTTTACTCATTAAGAATGGTTTAAGAAAATGAATGTGATAAGTACTATTGTCCTGGCTTGGGGAGACATATAATCTCATCTAGGTAATATCTCACAACAAATATTCAAAATATATTTAGTGGAAGAAACTTTTTGGATGGTAGCTTTCTCATCTATAAAGTAGAAGCATAATTTCTAAAGGCTTTCTAAGTCTAAAATTGAGTCTGGATAGCCTGTGTTAAACAGTACATTTATTCTTTTCCAAGTTAGTGCAGAACAATGAAAATCTATGTGTGTTGGCTACCAAAAAAAAAAAAAAAAAAAGTAGTTCACTCTTGACCTGGGGTCTCTTCCATTTTGTGGTGCTTTCTGCAATGCAAGGGCTGTTTGGTCATCTGTGACAACTTTCCTGAACAGAACTGAATTGAGATGAATAGAGTTTTTGATTCATCAATCACAGGCCTTCTGCAATGTCAGACCTTGCTGCCTGGTGAGGTGTGTGTCGGCATGTCCCAGGCAAGTGGCAGAGTAGGGGTGTGCATCCACAGAGTCATTCTTCCCTTCCCAATAGCACTGTGATTTTAATTTAGGCAAGAAGAAAGCTAGCATTCATCGGCCACCTTATACCCGGCACTGAGATAGACTCTTTCACATGGATTGATCCATCTCATGCTTACTTGATAGGTGAAACTATACAGGTTCAGGAAGTGAAGTGTCCTGGCCAAATATGCCCCACAAGCAGACTTTCCTCAAAATTCCCTTACAGACCAGGGGACATTAGAGGGAAGATAGAGGGTGCAGCCTGATTTTAAATTTATAACAGATATGGTTTTGCTGCCGGACATTTTTTGCCAGTGGCTTAACTGAGCATTAAAATCCTTCTGACAGCTGATCAGATTATTTCCAGATGAGTCTTCTGGAACTGTATAGTGTGCAGAGGTCAGGCAAGGCACCAGCAGGTAGTAAATGAGGTTTGTGCAGCAGAGAGAGAGAGAGACAAAGGAGTGGTGAGGTTCTCTTAGGGTCAGGCCTGTGTTTCTGGGAGAAAAGAGGGGATACTGCTGAGAAGTGGGAAGCGACCTCTTTGTCTGAGACAAAGGAACATGGGGACTGAGAGAATAAAACAAAAAATAAAGAAAAAAAAAAAGAAAGGCACTGTGTGTCTTTATAATCACAGAGAGGCCTGTGCTAGTGGGGACACTGGCTTGTTATATACTATTCAGCCGGCTCAGCTGTAAGTCTGGATATAAAGCTGGGTCATATTGAAACTCAGATGCTGCCTCTCAGCTCAGCAATCCAAACAAGAAAGCAGCAAACCCAGGGATCCGTCCCCAAAGAGGGCCCACGGACTTTAGCTGTGTGACCCCCACTAAAATACATGGGAAGACAATTACACCTTTCTGCAGCTCTTTGAAAATGTGTGCCTCCACTTGTGGGCTGCAGAGTTGCACCATCCTCATTTCAGGCTTTCCTCTTGAATAGGCTCACCTCCCTTTGCCCTGTCCTGAGGGGAACTGTGTACCATTCCTACCCAGGGCCTCCTGGCAGTGGGAACAGACCCTTGAGTTCGAAAGGGGTTATGTGCTTTAGAAACCACCATGTTTCAGTGAGAAATTTGAAAATATGTTCAAATTCTTTGGAAACATTTCCCTTAGTTTGGGCTGGATTCAGTGAGTTACTTCTGAAAGATAGAATAAAACAGGAGTGATGGTATGAGACTTCCAAATCTAGGTCATGAAAGGATTCCTCTTCGCCCTCTCTTGGATGACTCGTTCTGGGGGAATCTGGCTGCCATTTTAATAAAGCAGCCTTTTGGAACTCCTGACCAACAGCGGTGTGAGTGGGTCATCTTAAGAGAGGGCTCTGTGCCCCCATTCAATCCTCAGATGATGTAGCCCCAACTGACACCTTGACTGTGACCTTAAGAGGGACCCCAAGGCAGAATCACCTTGATAAGCCACTCATAAATTTCTGGCCCACAGAAACTGTGAGACAATAAATGTTGTTTTTAAGCATGAAGTTTTGGGGCAATGTGTTATACAGTGATAGATAACTGATATAGTAGTGTATTATTATTATTATTATCTTCTTGAGGCTTCACAATTCATCCTTTCCCTTGTCTTCTGGATTGGCTGATGCATCACTGTTTCAGGGCTTCTCGTTCCCACTGTGTTCTCTGTGCTGCCCGCATTCTTCCCTGGGGCTCTGAACAGTTCTGGCTCTGTTTTCTGTTGGGGCCATAGCTATCATCCTCCATTCTCTTCAAGGGACTGACCCAAATCCCAGCCTTCCTCATTTAGCAAATGATCTGACTCTTGCACCTGCACACTCGCCAGTCAGGTGACCCTATTTAGGTTACCTACTCTCTGTGTCTCAGTGTCTCCTTGTGTAAACGGAGATCAATAATGATTATAACCACCTCACTGGGGTGCAGTAAGGATATAAAACTCATAGAACAAGGCACATATGAACTCAAATGGATAGCTATTATTATTATGGAGAAATAGTGCGGTACAATAAGTATGAATATGGTCTTAGGAACTAGATGGCTGAGTTTGAAATCCCAGCTACATGCATTATTCGTCATATTAGCAATTAGTGCATTAGTAATATTGGGTAAGGTACTTAACCTCTGTGGTTAGTTTTACCATCAGTAAAATGGGGAAGATGATAGATAATAAAACTAACAACTTTTTACTGCCATTAAGAGAATTAAATGACTATGTAAAAGTGCTTAGATGGGTGCTGGTATTTATTAAGCTCTACAAATGTGTTGATATTGTTGTTATTATGATTATTTCAGTGATAAATGATAAACCTCCAGACTAAAACTTCGATGTCCTGCCACCAACCCTTTCTTCTTCTCTTATCATCTTTTAGTTACAAGGGTACAGATGGTTACTCTCCCCTTTAGCCCTGGTCTCCTTTACCTCAGGGCCTTTCTAGGGCTCATTTTATCAGTTATTTCCTCTATCTCTCTAGCTCCTTTTCTACCATACATGTATAGACAAATTCCAGTCTAACCTATCTTGATTAAAAAATACCCCTCAATTTATGGCTCCCTTTGGCTACTCATACATATCTCTTCTCTTCACAGTCAAACCTACAGAAGAGTAGTTTCTACTTGCCTTCTCTACTTCCCCTTCCTCAGCCGATTATAACGGGAGCTTGCCCCTTCACCATTCTTCTGACACAGTGATGCCAGTGATGTTCATATTGATAAATTGGACGGACACTCCCAAGTCCTTTCCTTCTACAGCCTCTCAGTTCTGTTGGGCATTGCCCTTCACTCCATCCTGAATACACACAATCCCTTGGACTTCACAACACTCTCTGGTTTTGCTCCTACCTTTAAGCCTCTTTTGGTGTCCTTTGTAGGCTGCTTTTCCTCAGCTCAGCTGTAAAATGTTGGAAGAACACAAGATCCAGGTGTAGACCTTCCTTCTCCCCACTCTACACACTGTCCCTTGGTCATCCTATCTGCCAGAATGGCTCAGATAATTGTTATCCATAAGCAAATGCCTCTGGAATTGAAGTGTGTAGCCAGATCTTGCTCCCAAGCTTCTGCCACATAGACTCACTGGCCTGCTGGATATTTTCACATGGGTGTCTCAAAAGAATTTTGAAATTAACATGTCCATATCCAAACTCAACACTGTCTTTACTGATTCTGCATTCCCCCATGTGAGGAGATGTGGCCTAGAACCTGAGAGTGGGCCAGGCTCAGTTAGCATTGGATCCTGTGTAACTAACTGTAACAGACTTGAGTGGGTCTCCTTGCCTCTGAACTTTTCCTCTCACATCTCCTATTTACATCTTATCTAATGTAGTCATGGAAGTCCAATAAACTCTATGGAAGGCCATACTGGGCCCTTACTGAGCTTACTTGGCTTGCTTTAGAAATAAGTGATGTATGTATTGATTTGATAACTACACCAGAATTATCAATCAACCGTGTAATTAAACTTGATTTTTCTTGGTTTGAAATATAAAAATGACATCAAAAGGATAGTTTCCAATTAAATATAAGAACTGTTAAGTATTATAAAATTCTGAGAATAAATCTATAATTTAGAAAATATAAGATGTCCATGAATGTCAAGATAATTTGATAACCAGATAAGATAATGTGTTGGCAATCTCCCCAAACACAATTTTTGTCCTCAAGTGAAAATGAAAAGTACTTTTTCTCGTGATCATATCTGGATTTTTAATTTGACATGTGTGTTGTTAATCTGGATTTGGGGGGAAAACAAATGATAAAGGCTTCAGAAATTATTCAATTAACTGAAAAATTCTGGGAAGATTGTTTTCTAGTGGGATATAGGTCTAAAATGAGTCACATGAAAATTAAAATGCATTGGAAATTCTTTCTTGGCTTTACCCTGGTGACACTTTCATAATCATCTATGCAGCTAAGATTCTTTAGGGACAAAGTAAAGGACTCTGGCCACTCTCATTGAGTCCATTTTTAGTGGGACTTACAGGGGTAAGATATTAGTCAATTATCTCAGCTAACCATAAGAACATAATATCATTAAATACTTGCTTATATCTTATTTGGCACCTACTACCAAAAGCATGGGCTTTGGAGGCAGTGGACCTTGGCTCTAATCCTTATTTGGTTGCCTTACTATAAAAAGAGATAACACGTACCTCATAAGGCTAATAATATGTGCCATCACAGAGACCATCCTGAAATGAGAGCTCAAAAACTATAATTACTATTATTATGACTATGCTCCTAGAAATTCTATGAAGATAGAAAAAGCAGGTATTTCTATAGTCCACTTAGAGATGAAGCCATCAAATCTTATAGAGTTTAAACCACATGTCAGTGCTTCATGTTCATGAAAAGTATAGCATCACTGGTGAAAATGAGATGAACAAAAATAATTTAGTTCCTACTTTTGAAGAGTTATTAATTAAATTGGGGGAGAAGATGAGAGAATTACAATGAGCATATGATGTAATGCGTGAAGATAGTCAGAGAAGATGTCTTAGCTGAACAATATATGATTTCACACCCAATGTCAGGACAGAAAAGTATTACTATCTCAGTATTCATAGCATTATTTATAACAAAATCTGTTGTTTTGACCTATTAATTGAGAAAAGAAGGGTTTGAGTAAACAGACTACAAGATATTTAAATTTAAAGAATCAAGGCTAGTTCTGTCACTCAGCTGGGTGGATCATTCATTTCTCAGAGGGTTTAGAGAAAGGCCTGTTCTTGTTCTACACTTTGCTCCGTACTCAATGTATGGAACTCGAACCATCCCCCCCACCTTGCATTGCTAAATAGGAAACTAGTTTTATATTCATATGTTAGGTTAAAAAACACCCTCACTATAGTCACTACAATATGATCAAGCCTGGGAATGTGATGACAGATGAAGTTGTGGTGAAGTTGTGAACTGGTTAAGATTTTTCGTAGCATTTTTTCTACAATGTTTATTTTCCTTGTAGCCTGGATTTCATTATGCTCAATCCAGCTTCATTGATATTTATTGAGCACCTACTACATTTGAGCCTCTAATTTGAGCTCTGAAAATCCAAAAATACATGCCTTGTATTTTTAAAGTCTAATAATGTTTAGTTAAAGAGGTAAGACTTGAAGGGAGATAAATGCTTCAGGATTTACCTAGAAGCAGACTCAGGGCAAATTAAACTTTCTTCTCTATGTTTAGAACTAGTTTTGCCTTTACAGTACCATTCCAAAGGGATATTCGTATTCTCAGTTGAATAGCAACTAGCAACTGCTGCGTCAACTACTTCTAGCAATAAAATAGTGCTAGTAGAACTTGAATGTTCAGCGTCTGAAAGTGCTCATTTGAGAGCTATCTCCATAGAAATAAAATAATCTATATTCTCTAGCAGTTGAACAATAAATCCACTATCAGGCATAAGAAATGGAGCCTTTTGTTTATCCTTATATTTTTCTTTATTTTAAGTAAATTTCCTAGATTTACCTTGATTTTTTTTGTGTCACTTCAACATTACTCTGCAATACACACATAGACTAGCCCCCAAAATGCAACTATTCTATTTTTTTCAAATGATTGCATTTTCATAGAATTCTGAAGTGGTAAAAATTTTTTTCACAATATATTAGTTTCTTTCCCTGCTACCTGAGGTTTATTATTTTTATGTCTATTGCATGTGAGTTTGAGTATATAAAGTAGAAGAAAAAGGACAGAGGTACTAAATTAAAGTAGCTATGAAAATTGTTATAACCACTTCAGAAGATTATCAGAAACCACTTGTGTTTTGATGATTTTTAGGGGGATTTTAATCAGTGATCACCAATGTTTTACTCAAATTCTACTTCTAATGACAACCTAGCATTCTGTTCTTTTTCAATGATTACATTACAATAGCAAACACATATAAAAAATTCCCTTAAACTATGTCATAACATACACCTAATAATTTTGCCCCAATAACTTACAACTTGAGAAATAAACTCTATTATTACACAAGAGCCTGAGAAATTCTATGCATATTTCAGTTACCCAATTTTTGTGAAAAAAATGTACTAGCATGAAAGTCAGGGGAGCTCAGTCAAAGATTTACTGAAAAAATGAAAAAACAACTGCTTTTCCAGTATTCTCTACAACCTGCCAATTTCATTTCCTTTTCTCTGTGGTCTCTCGGCAGGTCCACTTGGATCCTGGTGAGCTATGGCTTGCCTTTGCTAGACTCCTGTGACTGGGGACAATGAACGTGCACATCTTACTGTGTATGCAAGGGGCTCTTTCTGCTCTCTGGGCTGGAATCGAGACCATATTTCATTGGAAAGTCAGGCAACATAACTAAATCCTGTTGGCACAGGCATGCCTCAGTTCTTATTGGAATACAAGTAGGAAGAAATGTGGGGAGAAAGAAGAGAATAAAATGAGCTTAAGAGGAAGTAAAATCAGAGAAAAAATGCTGGCATTGGAGCAAAATGAATCTGGGTGATTCTTCCAACTCAGAAAAACAAGTAAATGTATCATAAGTATTGTGTTTCTGCAATCATATAGGATTTGTAAGATGAACAAACAGAATGTTATAAAAGGCCAGAATCCTCTGCAAATGTTTAGGCAACTGAGATAATTATTTGGGTACTCTCTCTTAAATAAAGAAATAATCACTTTCTGCTCATTCAAGGTCATCTGAATGAGAGAGTTCCAAAATACCCATCCCCCCAAACTGAATAATAATAACTTAGGTTTACAACAGAGATCTTGTGCTATAAATATTTAAAAATGACTTCTGAATCATGACAACATTAAATAATTAATTTGTTAAGAAAATGGAACAATAAATTCCATTTTTGGTATTAGGGCATTTTAGCACATTCTAATTCTTTAAGAAATATATTTACTCTAGGTCACAATCAACATACACTTAAAAAACCAACTCGGAATCTAAGGCGAGTATTAAGCCAAGTATAGTCCATCAAAGACTAGTCCCAGACACTCTGAAAAAATTAGAAATGTTACTTTTTCAATAAGTTCTGACTAGATAACACTTTGGGAATTTCTGCTTGAGATACTTAACTTGTGTGTGATATAAAACAGTCAGTGAATTTTAGTGAATTATGAGTTTATTATACTGATAAAACTATCTCATTCCTTACCCTACATATTCGGGATAAATTAGTACGTCAAATGTAATTTGGTAGTATTGATATGGACACTTCTTATCACTTAAAATAAAAGCCCAGAAGGATTTAAGGAGTATTTGTTTACTGCTTACATTTCATGGTATTGAATTTTTAATTCAAAGTATTTTGTATTAAATTTGAAAAAATCGCATATATTGCATTGCATTGAAATAACATGGCTTTGCTGTATTGCAATACAATAGAATACGCAGTTTAATACCAGTTAATTCTCAACTGTTTTAAATTTTTTCTCTTGATTTTATTTACAGACCTCATAGTACTTGTAAAAAGCTACTTAGCACATTTGTTATCCTCTATGGAAGGCCTGGATTGGGAAGGAAGGACTACTGATCTGATGATGTACTAAGGCAATGATAAATGAATAATTGTTAAAATTACTGAAGGAAAAAGAAGTGAATAAAGTATGGCAATTTTCATACACAGTGTGACCACAATTTCTCTCAATGGAATTTTGAGCAACATTATATGAGGGAAAAGTCTAGTGGTTAGTAGGATGGAGGCTGAGAATGCTGTGTTTGTGTTTTGAGAGAGAGAGAGAGAGAGAGAGAGAGAGGCACCTCTCTGCAAGAGACAGGAATAAGGTGATGACTCATTAGTTATAAGATCATGTTATCTCTCTGAAAAATTGTTGATTAATTTGTCATTGTGTAGCTCTGGATATTAGAATAGGAGAAAGATCTTGGCACCCTGCTGAATCCAGTCAAGGCTTCTAAATAGTTCCAGAATGGGAAATAACCCAACTATGCCTGCTCCTCACCCAAGCATTCAGTGACGGAAAGGCCAACCAAGGAAGCCACAAGCTCAGTGGAAAGAGCCTTCCTTTGTAGCTCCTGACCCAGGTGAAGGGCACTAAAACATAAAGAAGCTGGAGATCTGGAGTGAGGAGAGTCCTCTTCAATGTATCAGTCAATGAGTCCATGCTGTTAATGAATCTTAATGTAACCTTGCTGAAAGCACTGGCAACATTTGATGTGTGAGGGAAGACCACAGCTTGATTCAGACCAAGACCAGAGTTGGTGTAAGTTTTACATAGGACCTTTCTTGGTCATCATAATTGACACTGGAGTTTTCATAGATCGATTTTGGAATAGTCTCCCAATAAATGTTTCCTAATAAAGGCTTCATGTTGGGAGACAGGGACTAAAAGAGTACTGTAATATGCACATTTTTAATTCTAATTTTATTTAACTCTTTTGATATCACCTCTGTGAGAAAGCACATACAGGGGATGCTCCCAGAACTTACATCTCTTCCGATCAAGTCCTCCTGGTTTTCCACAATCCCCCAGGGGGCGATACCTATGGTACATATCTTCCCTCGAGACTTTGATGCATGGTCCTTCAAGGCGTCTCCAACATGACGAATTACACCTAAGAGAAAAAAAGAGAAGTATTACCCTTGTTTTTTAAAGCAGTTACTTTTCATTGTTCTCAAAGAAATTGTGATAACTGTTTCTCCCAAGATTAACTGTATTGGATATAAAATTCTGACACATTTCTACACACACTGCATGTGTTTATTTGATAAACTTGTGTCACTAACACCAGATACATTTGCTGGGCTGGCATTTCTTATCCTATTTTGTATTTTTTTAAAAAGTGCCTCTAACATCTAAAGAAACACAAATACAATTCTTTAAACTTAGGAAATCTTTTTCTTGTATTATATGCATAATGATGTGTTAAGTATGACTAAGAACCAATTTCATGACTGTGTCCTGTAAAAAAAGCACCGTACATAACATTATATTAAATCTACACCATAATTTGTATAAAGTTAGGTCATTTAAATAGTGCAATGACAGCTCAGATTTTGTCAACCTTGATTTCTTTTTATTTAGGGATACATAATGTGCAGACCCTACTTGTAAGGCAAATGTTGACATACTCCATGGAGAGTTTACGTTAGAAATATATAAATGCATCTTTTTATCTTTACCATTGCAACTGTTTCCCTCTTTTCTCAGGAAGGTCTTCCCCATCACTGTGGCCTTTCTCACCATAGTTAAAAGTGAAAAATTCAGTGTATAAGATGGAAGGGAACCAATGGCTTATTGTTTTACAAACCATTTAAACAGGTGCAACTTCTAACCTTCTAAATTCTCTCTCAAATGATCATTTTTATAGAAGATATAAAATTTCTATATCCTCTATGAAAAGATGTTTCCACTTATAAAAACCCCACCCATTCCTCAAGGAAAAATTCACATCTAGTTCCATCTCCTATCTGAAAGCTGAGCTGGATTTCATTTCTTCTGAGTTTGAATAGGACTGTGGTTTGCATATCCTGAAGAGCTTACTGGGTCACCTAACATAATCTGTCATCCATCATAAGCATGCATGAAGACATCTCCTTTAAATGTAAAACTCTTTGAGGGGAGGTTTGGAAGGCCAGAGTCTCACATGTCTCTGTGCGTTTCAGAGGCTAACACAGAGTAAGGGCTCAGAAACTGTGCACTGAACTAACTAGGCACTCAAAACACACCAGGCAGTTTAATTGCAGGACAGGACATGCATGTGCAAACAACTCAATTTGAAATACTCAAGAGATGAAACAGAAAGATCTTCCTTTTAAAAAAAATCAAATAACAAAATAGTGTAAATAGCCACTAATCCACATTGAACAATTCTGGGAGTGTTGAGAAGAATATCAATTTCATTCACTAGCTTATCTATGGATCTCCTATGTGAGAGTACTGGTTTAAATAATATAAGCAATAAATCTGTGAATATTAGTGTTAAAAAAATTTCCCATTTATATGCAAAACCCCTTTCAGGGCCAGACCTGGACAAGAAGTTTAAGTTCATGGTATGCCCTCCATCTGCCATGATTCCACCATCATCTCTTACCTAACCTGAGTGTGCACCATTAGAACCTCACATTGGGCATTGCATTGAATATTAAGGCTGGACTGAAGCAGAGAGGAACTCTTTGGTTTACAGTATTTATGCTGTAAATTCTTCTTTGGCTATTAGATGTATTTCATAAGAGAAGAAAAACAATAACGTTCCAGGTACTCAGAAGCAGAAGATTGGTAAGAATTTCTTTTGAACCTTAAGGAATTTTGAGTTGGTCTGTATATGAGGTGCAGGTCCTGTCAGGAAAGCAGAATACTGATCAATCACAGGCGAATGGTGCCTGCTAAGCTGTGAGTGAAAGTTGGAGCCTACAGCCTAGACCGTCACTGAAAGAACATTGCCTTGCAGATGTCTGATTACTACAAAATAAACAGTGCTGAGCTGACTGAGCAGACTATTCTACATCACGTCAGCCTGCAGACTGAGTCAGGACTTCACCAAGCAGCGATGAGCACGCACAATCTGCAGAGCTCACTGCCGAAATGTGCCTGTGGAGTTCCGCGCAGAATGTTCCCAAGCTCCGGGTGTGGAAGAGAATTCTGAGTGCAGGTCTCGCTCAAACATCATCCCAACGACAAACTGAGAATAAACAACACTGAGAAAATCTTCTGTTTAGTGTCCGGGGTTACATTAGAACATTCCACTAACTCCTGCACATGCTCAGACTTTGACCTTTGTAACAAGTGTGAATTAACCCACTGCAGCCTCGCTCGTGCACTTCCAGTCAGCACTTCAGACTCAGGCCGGGAAATCCGTCCAGACAGTTTACAGTCATCCATTCCCATCTCTGTTGCACATTAATTCTGCAGATAAGCACTTGAGTGTAAGTGAGTTTGTAAGAATTGGTGTGACAGCCTGCCTGTATCACTTTGGCTTTAGATGGTGGGCACTCAGTGCAACATGCAGATCTTGTATTATAAAAATGTACACCTGGAACCTGTGTGATCCTAGTAACCTAGGTCACCCCAGTAAGTCTAATTTTAAAAAAAGATTGCTCTACCAAAACTCATTTGGCAGGTGTAAACAAATGTCTGGAATTCAGAGTGGAATGTATCTCCTGCTGATGCAGAGTTTATTTAGTAAAATATTTGAAATAATAAACAACGAATACTCTGGGCTCTGCCATCACAATTTAGATCCCAGATGGGAAGGGCATTTTACAAAAATTAAAGCTATTTGCATTGAACTTAAAGTCACTTAAAGACCAGAGGCAGAGCATGTAATTCAGAGCAAATGTTATTCCTTAAAGAATTATTGGGTATAGCATAGGGAAAATAGTCAATGATATTGTAATAACTGTGTGTGGTGTTAGGAGGTACTAGACTTATTGGGGGGATAACTTCATAAGTTATATAAATGTCTGATCACTATCTGATCACCTGAAACTAATATAATATTGAATGTCAATTGTATTTGAAAAATATAAAACATTAAGAAAATTATTGGATGCTTATTTGGCAACTTGAGGTATTGGAAATATCCTATGAAATTTCATTCATCACATTTAAACATTCTGAACAGTCAAGTATTAAATATACCAACCTATTTCTCATGTATAACTGATTCTTTTTGGTTGAGAAATAGCAGCACAGTTATTATTTAGGTAAAGGAGGGAGAGGAAATCAGTGAGAGATACCCAGTGAGTATGCACACACAAGTAGATGAAAGTGGGGAAATATTTAACCCTAGGAGAAAATTTTCTTAGTGAGACTGTTCTCATGGCCTTACGCTCCCTCCCTTTCCCACTACCAATTACCTGTGTTCACCCCTCCAGTGAATATCCACGCTCCGGTTGTCATGGCTGCTTTGATAAGACCCTTCCCAAAGACTTGCTTGAGTTTTGGCTGGAGTTCAAAGTTCTGTAGGCCTCCATGGACGGAGATGAGAAGCTTGGGAAGCTCCAGCTGCCATTCCTTGGTCATCAGGTGTAAGAGGAGATCAGGTTTTGTATCGAAAGATACTCGCACGTACTGGAAGAAGAAGAGCCTTGGATTAGGGAGACAGGGCAGGCCTGGCTAGTGCTGCTTGTCTTCAGTGATTGCAATGACATGTGTACTTACTGGAAGGAAGTGTCTCATATGAACTCAGATTTTTAAAAAGGGGTAAATCATCTGCTTTACCAAGTGAGCCTACATCAGACAAAGGGAGTCAGCATTTTAAAAGGTTTTCTTGAAATTGTGAACTACTACCCACTTTCAAATTGTTTGATTTTCTAAAGTGCAGCACAAGCACAATTTTCCCCGGAATATGTTCTTTGCTCAGAGGAAATCATGTTTACATTTTACCAACATTAACATTTGTGCAACAGTTCAAATATTTCCAATTGTTCAATATAAGTAATCACTTTATACCAGTAACACCTGGATGTAATTTTTCTGTGACCCTATTATTTGGAGAGGTTTTGAAAAGTTCAACAGTTCAATGGAATGTAATGAGAATTTTAAAATAAGGTAAGAGCTGATTACATTTATTTAAATCTATAACAACTGTCTACCAAATATTTTCTTTATCTTTAAGACAACACAAGTGACAAAAACCATGCCAATTACTCTTGCAATAGAGCTGAAAAAAATTAAAGTGCATGGAAGATATAGGAAGATATCACCACCACCAGATGAAACCAGAAATAAAGTTATGATAAGTATATATAAATGAAAAGCCATAAAACATATAATGATAGCTTTATGTTTATGGTTATCTATATCACCATGTACATAGATACTCCATTTAGATCTCAGTTTAATTGTATGAAGCCTTCTGTCTCTAACTGGAAACAACTGAAATACTGGGGGAACATACTTGAAAGCCTTTTGTAGTTCAGTGCTGAGCTGGCATGAAAAGAGGGCATATTCAGATTCCTAAACAAAACGGAAGCTGGAGCCTCAGGAGACGAGGGAGCACTACAGCAGGCTTTAGCCCTGATAGTTTCCCCCAAACCCTGGAAGGCTCTGAGCATCTGCTTTAATGCCTTTATGCAGTACGGGTGAGTCTGATGGGGCACCCATATAAATCTGGGACACTTCAAATGCCTCCACCTTCAAGAGTAACAAAGAAAATGTAAGTCTGATGTACAGAAAGAGAAAACAGAAGAGTTTGCCTGTTTACCTTTGTTCTGAATAAATAAGAAAAAAAATGCCCTCTGATTATTTATAAACAAAAGTGGATTCTCACACAGGATTTTGCTCACATTCACTCTGTAAGCATGGTTTCAGAAACACCAAACACCAAATGGTTCTGGTGGGGTAAGGGCTCCAGGGAACGGGCACAAACGAATGCGAATCCTCTGTGGAGGAATGTGTCATCAGTCCAGGTCTCAAATATTTCCCATGGGAAAGTAATAATTTCATGGCAAAAATTAGAGTAATAAATTACACAAGGACATAAAGCAGCATGAATAAGATCAAAAGGAAACAACAGACACTAGAATAAGATTCTCAAAGATACTGAAATGACCAGACAGAATATGAAATAGACATGTTAAAAAACACAAATGAGAAGGTTGCATATTGCATTGTGAGTAAAGATCAAGATATTATAAGGAATGACCACATACATTTGAAAAATAATCAAAAACAGAATTTCTAAAATCAAAATGTAATAATGTGAATGAAAAAATGGATAAATTAAATTACAGAACAGACGTGCTAATGACAGATCCAGAGAAATAAACCAGCTGCCACTTAGAGAGACAACAGAATTGCAAACAGAAGAAAAACAGAAACTTGGAGGAAATAATCAGAATTTTGGGTAGGCATAAAAGAGATAATGGTGAGCAGGCAATACTTGAACTGATGCTGGCTGAGAATTTCTCAGAATTGTTGAAAGACACCAATTCTCGGATCCAGGAAGTTCAATGAATTCAAAGCAAAATAAATAAAAAGAAACCCTACCCATAGACACCTGATAGAGAACACCAAAGGGAGGGGTGAGGAGAAACCTTCAAAAGCAGCAAGAAACAAAGACAGATCACCTACAAAGAACATTTATCAGACTGAAGTCCTATTCCTCAACGGCATCCATGGATGCCAGAAGCCAATGTCTTCCATGTGCCAAGAGAAATTGCCAATGTAGAATTCCATAGTTGGCAAAAATATCTTTCCAAAATGTGAGTAAATTATAGCTATTTCAGATGACCAAAATTGAGAATTTACCTCTAGTAGACTTCATGGAAGGAAATTTAAAAATATATATGGCAGGTAGAAGTTACATGATCCAAAATGGGTGATCTGGGTTACAAGAAAGAATGGCACAGATATTAGCAAATATATAGTAAATGTAAAAAGGCATTGGTTGTCTAATTTATAGTGGAAAGGGTCCAAACTAAAGCACAAATTAATATAATATATAACTTGGGTCATAGTAATGAGAGGTAAAGCATTCTAAAGTTTGTTTGTTGTGTGGGAGAGAAAAGAAAGTTATTGATTAACTTTAGAATTTGTTAAGTATTAATGTTACAGTATCATAGCCACAAAAATAGACCTGCATGTAATCATTCAAACACATTTTTGGATGGATCTATAACATTATCCATGAGATGGTAATTTATTGTCATATACTTGGATCTGGGAGACCCCATTGTTGGAAAAATCTCAAAAATTATGTCAATTCTTTTATTAAAGTATATTTTAAATATACTTAGTTAAAATGTGAAGAAAAACACTAAAAATATGAAAGGTGTTTGATAAATAAACTGCATTATCAAGAAATACCAAAAAGCTAAAATTTCTATACATATATACAAAAACCTAACAAAGTCTTAGAATTTAATAAGCTGGTTCTATATTGATTTGAAATGCAAAAAATATGAAAAAGCTAAAATTTTCTAGATACATATACAAAAACCTAAAGACATGGTAGAATCTAATAAGCTGATTCAATATTGATTTGATCTATGTCGAAAAAATCAGTTCCAGAGTGGAAAGAGTAAAGGTTAGTGATTTTAGCTAAGTACAATATATCAATAAAGTTTAATCAGAGTTTGCAATATGAAAATGGCATATTTTGTGCCCCAGCTCTCATGCAGAGAGCAAAGAACTTTCAGGTAACTATCAACAGAAGGTTTCAATGACAACATGCACTTCTGTGCCAGGCGAGGGGCCTTGGGGCTGAAGACAGGGTATTGCCGTATGGAAGCAAACACAAGTGTTTCTAAAACAAAAGCTTATTAGCTATTTATTGTTATATTTATAGCTCATTGAGTGACTGTTTATAAGAAAGATATCTAGATAATGAATACTGTAAGATGAAAGAATAAAATGTTTTCTGTGCCTGTACACTGCATCTGTATTACTTGAGTAGTTAAAATTTGGTGGTTCTGCTGGATTGAATTGATATCATTTTGACTAATTCCAGAAAGGGATTTTTAGTGAAATAAAGTAGAACTGGGACTCAAAACATTTTCCAAACTATACAAACCAAAAATGCTTAGTGTGAGAGATAGTAAGAAATTGCTTTTCAAGTTACTATTCTCTTATTCATAAACTTTAACATATCACTCTTTTTCTTCGAAGAAAAACACAAATAAGGACCGATATTCTTTTAAGGCAAGATATAAACTACTTTTTTAAATATAGAAAATCATCTGAAGTATAAAGATACTTCTAAAATTATGTGTCCCTTGCATAACACTCCTAACAATTCTGAAGGATTATAAAGACAGTTCCAGTGATTAGAGAAGGCATATGTGAGAACAGCATATTTTGAAAAACAAAGTAAGCAGTTATGGTTTGTGGCTTTTGGATCACCAGGATGCCTCACTAACTGTCTCCACCTATACATTTCATTTATTCAGGTAAATAATGAGCGATTCGGAGCCACAGTCAGTATCAGGAAAGAGATATGTATACATTATTAACTTACATAGTGTAAAAAGAGATTAAAATGCATACTAAATCACTACAGAGATTTGTAATAATTTTATTAAACTGAAACTAGCTAAATAGCACGTTATGAAATTCGATTATTCATACTAATTGGTAATAATAGTCCAAATGCATTTTTAGGATAAGCCTCACTTGGCAAATGATTCACTTTGGGGGCTTCTAAAGTTACCTATGCAACTTACCAGTAAGGAGTCCAATTTTTTGATCATGTGAACAGGTCACTGGAAAATGACCAGCAAATCTAACGAATATGGTGATATTCCTGTTGAACTAGCCTAAACCTTTTACTAGTTAGTAAACTAAAAAAAAGCTTGTTCATGATCACAGAATGCTTGTTACTCAGCTATTAAGTTCGCAGTGAGGGAAGGAAGGAGTGACATTGAGTACCTTCACCCAGCTCTCTGTCTATAAGATGAAGACATGGAGGCTCTCAGGTCTGGCCTGTGTAAGGTCATATTGTTCATAGGCTCTCTTCATGTATTTCTCTTGGTTCTCAATTTCTTCATTCTACTGAGAAAAAAATCCCCCAACTAAAACCTCAAATCCAGGTGTGTTGACTGTGTTGCAGGCACATACATGCTGTTGTGCTTCCTATGCAGCATTTCATGGATGCTTTCCTATCATGAGAAGGTTGGTACCATCCACATTTTACTGATGAGGGGCAGAAAGGATCCATCAGGTTCTCAAGTTCAACAAGTGATGTCAGGAGTCACAACCCAGGTCTGTCTGACTCCAGAGTCCTTGCTCTTGACCTCCAAAATAATAAATGCCTCCTTCTTCTTCCTTCTTCCCCTTCACCTACAACCAGGCAGTGTCCGAGTCTTAATGATCCATTTCTCAAGATGGTGCTCTCCATCAGGCCTTTCCCTCTAATACTTCAGTTGCTATTTTAAGAATCAATTCTCCTTAGTAGGAAGTCAGTTTGGATATGCTAACAGTCCTAACAGCTTTTTCTCTATGTGACACCAACAGGAAGACTTCTTTCCTCAAATCCTTTTTGATCATATTATTTTCCTGTTCAAACTGTTGTCATGTGTGAACTAAACTCCCATTCTGCCTGTTGCAGTCTCCCATAATTTGGTCTTCTCTACCTATTTAGAGCAATTTCCCCACTTCTCTTAGTATTTGGCTAAGGCTGTTTCCCAAGTCCTAGAAAACCCAGTCCTTCCCCTCTCATCTATCTAAGTTGTCTTAGTCTTTCAAAGACATTTATTGACTTTTCCTGAGAATGCCAGCTCATGTTGATGCTATATAACTCTCAATTAAACTCAGTCCCATATATGCTTTTTTTCTGGTTGTTTCTTGTATATGTCAGTTTTATCTCCCCATATTGCAAGATCTTAGAGGGAAGGGACCATGTTTGACTTGACCTGGCTATGAAATAGTTACAATCTTAGAAATAAAAGGAAGCTTAGAAATATCTTAGCAATCATGGGAACTAGAAATCATCTAGTGCAATTCTCCTGCTTTACAGATGAGGACGCTGAAACACAGGGGAGGTGAGTGCTGGGGACCAGGGCTAGTTACCTAACAACTAACCACTCACTAATCCATTATGCAAGTTAATGCTACACAGCAGGCTCTAGGTTGAGCTGTTTCTCAAACTAACATGCATGACTCACCAGGAGCACCTCAAAAATGCGGGTTCTGATTCAATAGGCCTGGGATGCGGCTTGAGGTTTGGCATTTTTTTTTTTAATTGTTGTTCTGTTACAGTTGTCCCAGTTTTCCTCCATTGATCTCCCCTACTCCATCCAACCCCTGCCCCCCCCCCCACAGGGACCATGAGTGGCAAGGATCACAAGTCTTTCCCGGACTAAAGATTCTAAATGGTGTGTCTTTGTCATTGGGCCAAAGGAAAGAAAGAACAGTCAATATTTTATGTGAAAATCAAAGGGAAAAATAGAGGAAATCCTGGAGGAATTACTCAGGCCGTGATAACTGGGAAGTGCAGCCATTGACAAGCCACTCAGGGTCTCTCTAAGTAGCTAATCCCCTTTGACCAGGACTAATTCTTATACACAGGATCGTGTGGTTAACTCCAGCCCCTCCTCCCTGATTGTTAACGCAAATACTGGGTGTCCCTGGTCCTTTGATGTTAGCTATTATTTGTGAGTTAACCATTATTTGTCCCTTCCCTCTGAGAATAAGAGGTAAGATAAGGAAAAAAAGGAAGTATTTAAATGAATCAGTTTGTTACTTTTTTATTAAGTTATTGTTTAGCAACTCAATGAAATGATTTTGAGTGATAAGAAAAAGAATTCTGAGATGTTCTAAATTAAAGAGCAGGCTGGGGAGTGAGATAAAGAGACTGAATTGATAATCTGTTAGTCTGTTAATGGCTGTGGACCAGGTAACAAAGACTTCTCATGGACTTTTGGATTCATTTCCAGGTGGTTATTTCTGCAGTTGATTTTAGCCTGGCATCATCTAACTCCAGGAGCCTTCACTCATTTACACAGAATCTTTCCAGACTGCTGCCCACAGCCAATAATCCAAGGAGTGGCCATTTCTTTATGGGGACTCTGCTCTCCCAGGACCAGCCCTGCTTCACAGGCTCCCACACCTGCCTGTAGCTCATGTAAATCCTGTCAGACTACCTCTTTCTTTCCCCTTACCCCTACTTGATGTATTAAACTGCTTGCAAAACTCTGGAACAATGGACGTGCTATCTTTTCTACCTAGCACACTGCTGGTGATTTAGACTCCATGCTCCAAGACTGGTCTCTTGGCTAGCATTGTTGGCTCAATAAAACCTCACTTAAAAAGGAGCTCAGTCAAGTAAGTTAAAGATTTTTAATTTAACATGAGGAGAGAAAAATTAAAACTAAAGGATAAAATAATATTTTATGATGTCTGAAGGTTTAAATTTTTAAATTATAGTCTTTTACTCATAAAACCAGGTTATTTAGTAAGCTCTCAAGATGCTTGCAATGTAAGTGCTACTCCTGTGCCGAATCAGCAGTTTCAAAGGCATAAATGACTGTGCCCAGAGCAATTAATCAATTCCTGCTAAATGGTCAATGTGATTTGAGATTAGGAGCTATTTTGGACATTAAGATAAGCACTTTTAACTGTTCACTTGTGAGCACTATAATTGCTAAGGAATCACTTTACAAATAAGAAATCCTCCTGATGTGTATAGTAAATTTTGTCACTTGGGCATGACTCAGATATGGTGACATGTGTTTCCACTTCTAGATTTGCCAGTTATGTTCAGCATTGCACTCGGGCATCAGACAGCGGCCCTGTGTGTGTCATTTGGCCAGTGTAAGCCCCGTTTCACATGAGTAGGGATAATTCCAGCCATCTCACAGGATGCTGTAAAGGCTAAATTGTGCGAAGTTCCTGCCATGGCAGAAAAATTGATACATGTAAAGATGGAGGCATAGGTAGATGCACTGTGCCCCCGCACACATCCAAGATAGGGACAACAACACTATAGATTCAAAATAACAACCAGAACTGACAGAAAATTGAAGTGCCTGGAAGTCCGACAACCAGGGAGTTAAAAATAGGCATGTTCATCCAGACCGGTAGGAGGGGCAGAGTTGGGCCGGGCGAGGGACACAGAGCAGAGACCTGAGCAACTGGGGCGGCGCGCAAGTCCCCAGCAGGCAGACCCTGGGCTCACAAGCCGGCAGCAGGCAGACCCTGGCAACACAAGTGGCGGTGGCTGGTGGGCCAGGCTGGGGGGTGGTGACCAGCAGACCCAGCAAGGCGGCTATTGTGAAGCAAGGTACTGCATGCAGCTCAGGTTCCCAGCACCAGGAAGTGGAGCTTTGGGGCACTGACTGAAGAGGAGGGTCTTGCAGGGTGCACAGGCCCACCCACACCAGAATTGGTGCCAGAGGGGTCCAGTTGGCTTGTGGAAAGTGGCAGAAGGGTCTGAGGTCCTACAGAGAGCAGAGCAAGCGCCATTGTTCCTTCTCAGACCCTGCCCCCACATACAGCGTCACTACCCTGCGACTGGGGTGCCCTGCCCTGGTGAAAACCTTAGGCCCCGCCCCTCACTACAGGAGCTCGACAAGACCAAAAA
>CM052540.1:42337475-42354460 GCA_028533065.1 Trachops cirrhosus | reverse complement strand
CAATAGTGATGGAATGAAAGATGGGTCTCACATCATTGGAGTGGACCAGAAGGAAGAAAAAATGTACAACCAGAAAAGAATGAAGAAATAAGAATTCAAAAAAATGAGGAGAGGCTTAGGAACCTCCAGGATATCTTTTAACATTCCAACATCCGAATTATAGGGGTACCAGAAGGGGAAGAGGAAGAGCAACAAGTGGAAATCTTATTTGAACAAATGATAAAGGAGAACTTCCCCAATCTGGCAAAGGAAATAGACTTCCAGGAAGTCCAGGAAGCTCAGAGAATCCCAAAGAAGGTGGACCCAAGGAGGAACACACTGAGGCACATCATAATTACATTAGCCAAGGTAAAAATGAAGGAGAGAATCCTAGAAGCAGCAAGAGATAAGGAGACAGTAACCTACAAAGGAATCCCCATCAGACTGTCAGCTGATTTCTCAAAAGAGATGTTGCAGGCAAGAAGGGGCTGGGAAGAAGTATTCCAAGTCATGAAAGTCAATGACCTACATCCAAGATTACCCTATCCAGCAAAGCTATCACTTATAATGGAAGGGCAGATCAAGTGCTTCTCAGATAAGGTCAAGTTCAAGGAGTTCATCATCACCAAGCCCTTATTGTATGAAATGTTAAAAGGACTTATCTAAGAAAAAGAAGATAAAAAACATGTGTAGTAAAATGACAGCAAACTCACAATTATTAACAACCACACCTGAAACAAAAACAAGAAGAAACTAAGCAAATAACTAGAACAGAAACAGAACCACAGAAATGGAGATCACATGGAGGGTTAGCAACAAGGGAGTGGGAGGAGGAGAGAAGGGGGAAAGGTACGAAGAATTAGTAGCATAGATGGTAGGTAGAAAATAGACAGGGGGAGGGCAAGAATAGAAGGGGAAATGTAGAAGCTAAAGAACTTATGACACATGGACATGAACTAAAGGGGGGAGTGAGAGTGGGAGAGGGTGTTCAGGGTGGAGGGGAGTAAAGGGGGGATAATAGGACAATTGTAATAGCATTATCAATAAAATATATTAAAAAAAAAAGAAAGTGCTTGTAAACTCCAGTGCATGAACAATCTAATTAAAATAATTCAAGTAATAGCTTGTGAAAAAAAAAAAGAAAAATTGATACATGTAAATTGGGTGACGGTTGTAAGCATTCACCTTATAAATGACTTCTGCATACACAAGAATTCAAATGACTTGCCTTTAGCTTTTTAACTAGTACGCCCTTCTCAGCAGCGCTTTGTGTCTCACCTCTTTAAGTTATCTGGAGTGACTCGTGTGGGTGTTTATATGGAAGATCTGGCGAGAGGGAGAATGCTACAGCCGTTCTGGGCTACATAACCCATCCTTCGACACATGTTCTTATAGTCCCCAAGTTTTAATTTCTAGAGATAAACTGAGCTCAAATAAGTTGTCCATGTCTGCAGTTGTCTCCCCTTTTCCCTTTCCATCATTAGCTCCCCTGATGGACAGAAAGCCTTGTCATGAGCTAATGGCATTTAGAATTGCATCTCAAGAATGCTCTGCATAAAACAGACATTTGCTCTAGTTGAAATTATACTATTTGCTTCTCATGGCTAAAGAAAACATCAGCAAAATGAAAAGGGAGCCAACTGTATGGGAAAATATATTTGCCAATGATACTTCGGACAAGGGTTTGATCTCCAAAATATATAAAGAACTCACATGACTCCACATCAGGAAGACAAACAATCCAATTAAAAAAAATGAACAAAGGACCTGAACAGACACTTCTCCAAGGAGGATATACAGAGGGGCCAGAGACATATGAAAAGATGCTCAGCATCACTAGCCATCAGAGAGATGTAAATTAAAACCACAATGAGATATCACCTCACACCAGTGAGAATGGCCGTCATAAATAAATCAACAAACAACAAGTGCTGATGAGGCTGTGGAGAAAAGGGAACCCTAGTACAGTATTGGTGGGAATGCAGACTGGTGCAGTCACTGTGGAAAACAGTATGGAATTTCCTAAAAAAACTAAAAATGGAACAGCCTTTTGACCCCACAATTCCCCTGCTGAGATTATACCCTAAGAATGCTGAAACATCAATTCAAAAGAACCTGTGCATCCCAATGTTCATAGCAGCACAATTTATAATAGTGAAGTGTTGGAAGCAACCTAAGTGCCCATCAGTAAATGAGTGGATCAAAAAACTATGGTACATTTACACAATGGACTACTATGCAGCAGAAAGAAAGAAGGAGCTCCTACTCTTCGTGACAGCATGGATGGACATGGAGAGCATTATGCTAAGTGAAATAAACCAGGAGGTGAAAGACAAATACCATATGATCTCGCCTGTAAGTGGAACCTAATCAACAAAGCAAACAAGTGTGGAGAATATAACCAGAGACATGGAAATAAAAAACACACCCATAGTAACTAGAGGGGAGGGGTGGAGAGAAATAATGGTGCAAAGAAGGGGAAGGATTGTCAAGGACATGGATAATGTACCCATGGAGAAAAACAACGGAGGGAGGAAAGGATTGAATGTGGGAGGTGGGAGTGGGTAGGACTGGGGGGAGTAATGGGTGGAAAATGAAGACAACTGTAACTGAACAATAAAATTAAAATAAAATGTAAGTTTCAAAATGTAAAAAAAATTTGTACTATTTGATCTATTCTTAGGTGCTTTGGAGGCCAATGCATATAGCATAACTTTCAGAAGGATACATATTTTGAGTTCCAACCCACAAACTTACAAACAAACAATTTAAAGTTGAGACTTTAATAGGAAACTAGAGATTTTCTTTTGTTCAAATGGCAGGGGGCTTTGCTAACTAAAACTCATGAGATTTTGTTTTGCCTGGTGCTAAAGTTCTTTTTGTTTAGCAGGGGACTTCACTGCAGTTTTTTCCCAAAGGCACTCTTACTGCTTCATCACTAGAAATATTAGCATTTTCTTACCATAGCAGATGTCAACTTTACTCTGGCCTCACTCCGCACTAAGCTTAGGGATCACAGAGGTGTCACAAACTGGACAGCACCCTTTCCCTTTCTGACACCCGGGGTGGTCAAAGGCTGAATCGTGAGGGAGCGACTAGTACTATTTAGCACAGGTTGGGGCTGTTTAATTCAAAATATGATCACAATATTCCTTTGGCATTCTGAACATGAGCTTCTGTGGAACAATTTGCATCTGATAATTAATCAGTCGTGTCTTTAGCCAGAAGTTTTTACCCACATCACTTTACCCAGCTTTTAAAAAGGAAAATGTAAAAGAACTGGCGAGCAATAAATCTGGCTACGCTCTTGAAAATGGTAAATGACAAGTTCTCCTCCTAACGTTGCAAAGTCACCTTGAATTCTTGGAAATAGTCAGTTGGTATTTGTTAGTGGTGCTTGTTTTGAATAATGGAAGTGCTAATGCTGAAATCTATTTTAACAGTATTTTTAATGCCTTTCTTAATGGAAAATTTGCCTCATTTTCCTTTCTTTTAAGAAATGTGACAAGCGTCATTTCACTTTCTAATTCTTTGCAGCCACAGTTTAGATGAGCACTTTTAATTAAAGCTGTGGCCAAGGAGCCTATGTTGCTCCAGACTGCTAAGACAATTTTGCTGACATCAGCTTTCCAAGTCTATGAAGCCTTTTGCTTTGCAGCAAGAGTTGAATGCATATGGTGGTTTAATGCATGTAAAGGCTCCCTACAAAGAAAATATTTGGAATGTAAATGTGAGGTGTCATTGTAATTGGATTCCTAGTTTGATGACTCAGAACACTTTAGAAGTGAAAATGCCATTGCAATTTATTCCATATTGTTTTTGTAATTCCTCATGTTAGACATCCGGTACTTCCAGGCGATAGGTGCTGATAAGCTAAAGCTAAAGGTTTTAGAAATAATAGTAAAACTTCACTGAGAATATGAACAGGTCATAGTGGGTACTCTATGAAATTTCTGCCAGAATTATTTAGTGTAAAAGTTTCTAGTAGTACAGAGATGGGAATTTTCTAGAGGGAAGATGAGTTCCTTGAGGAAGGTTGGTTCTTCCTTCTTTACAGGTCTATGATTGGGATCAGAAGGTTCAGTGACAATTTTTAGTTTTATTCTCAATTTCAGAAAGGCACTGCAAGTTCAATGGCCTAGAGATTACAAGATGAAAATTGGAAATCAATGGAGCAACTACGAAACCCCTCAAATACCTTACCATGCTTATATTAAGCTGCTTAGTTAGCCATACATAGTCTAGTAATTAGCTATTTTGCTTTGTGAAGTGGAATTCATTTAATTTCATATTTGGTGTGTGCCAGTCAATGATGATTCCTAGATCCAATTTGTGTAATGCAAAGTCTAACAAGTTTTTAAAAGTCAGATTCAATCCCAAAGCATTTTAAGACTATAAGGTTGTAGATGACATACTACCGACAGCCTCCCCCACCCCAATTTCCTATGTCCCCCACGCCCCACCTGTCTTCCCTACTCCCTATCACCTGCTACCTGCAGTGCTCAATGAGACTTTCATATCGGCAGATTCAGTGGTTAGAGCACTACGTATGAAAATAAGGCATAGGAATATCTAAATTATATGAAAACTGTAATAAGAAGCTCCACCTGATCTAACAGGCAGAGTAAATAGCAAGGGATTACCTGAGAATTATGTGTGGGATTTGAAAGATTTAAATACAAGTCTGTAATTAGGTTATGGCTTACGTTGTCCACAAGGCAGCTCAGCATTAATTAAAAGAGATGATTAGCAAGCAAATAAGATTCTATTTCATCAAGTGCAGCACTGCTTCCTTTTCTAAATAACCTACAGCCTTAGCCCCAGAAAAAGAAGAGTCTTTGAAAAGGACCCAGTGTCAGAGGTTGGCCTGTCTTGCTGCTTTTCTCTAAAGCAGTTTTAAAACATTACCTGGAATGCTGAAATCAGAGTTTTAGTAGGTTAGTATTTCTTTTTTGGGTGGGGGCAGGGGAGTTCCTCTGTTCTAACTTTCATGATGCATCTGAATAAACTGTCAGGTGCCCCAGAAGCCCAGAAATGCCTTTTTTGGGGACAGGCAATTTGGTAAGATGTGACTTGGAGCTGAGAATAAAAGGGAGTGAGAATCCTTCACTCACTGTCAGCTTTGAATGTCTCCTTCCTGTGTCACCATTTCTCTGTAATGTGTGAGAGAATCTGGTTTCATTTCTATTTTGCTAGGGCTTGTCAAGCCTGGGAGTGGAGGATGGAGTACCACAAAGTACAGGAAGGGCTCAGAAAGCGGTTCTATTAACAACCTGGATGCAACGTGACAAACAACTTGTCCTGCTCACAGCTTCTGCGTTTAATTGAGTTTGTCAGATAATAGAGATTTTATACCTCTACCATAAAGTTTTCAGAATCCTTATAAAAAGCTAGAAACATAATGGTAATTAGCTTCCTTTCAAAACAGAACTCTAGTGTGTACCAAGCACATGGGACAGAGAAGAAACACAACTGACGGGGAGTCCTGAGGAGCCTGGTTTTGAGAACTATCTCTGTGAAATAATTGGGTGACTCTTGGAAAATAATTCAACTTGACTGGGCTCCAGTTGCCTCATCTACTGAAAGGGAAGAGTGAATGGGATTACTTAGTGTTTTTTAAGCCTGGATGAACAGTAGAATAACCTGGCTAACTTGGATGCCAGTTTCTATCACAGACCAATGAAGGAGACTAACTCTGGAGGAGACTCTGGGTGAAGGCACCTGTAGCAGCCCCGCGGGTTATCCTGAGCCTCCGAGCTGAGAACCGCTGCATCTGATCCCTCCAGTGTCTTTGGTGTCCAGCATTCTGTGACATCATTCTGTACTGCCTTTGTGGTAACACAGGAATAGAATGTTCCTGAACAGATATGGTTTTAATAATTTTAATAACGATTAAAATAATTTTAATAATGATTCCCTTTTTCTCCAACTGTATCTTCTACTAAACTCCAGAAGATTCTGCCTCACATTTTGTCCAGACCACCTTGGCATTTTGGAGGCCCAAGCACTTCATTTTGGTCTGTCTTAAAAGGAAAAGTTAATGTTATACCTTGTTTTAAAAAAAAAAGTTAATCAGGGTCAAAGTTAATCTGCTCTCCAGACTTTTTGACTGCTTTGCTAAGAAGCATTTCAACTTTCAAATATTTTTGTCAGGAGCAGGGGACCAAAGACGTAGTGAGTTTGTTGACCTGTTTCACTTAAATCTTGGCCAATAATTAACCATGGCTTTTCATCTAAAGGCTGGTGCTCTTGACACACAGCAGCTCCTGATGTCCCCTTCATTCAAGCTGCATCCTTGTGTGTGGGAAAGAACAAGAGATAAGACTGGTGCAAAATAACCACCCTGCCGGGTAAAACAAGACCTATGACCTGTGGACAACTCAACTCCTTGGCCTAGACAGGAGGATCAGAATACATGGAGGGCAGATATTCAAAGTGGACAAACGCTCGTTGTGTCTGGTGAAGAGCAGGGACTCCCACATTGTAAATATTTGATTGTAATAAAAAGGAAAACTGGCCCTCGTTTGGCTGATTGGACTCAAAAAGAAAGGTTTCCCCTCTAATGACCACCCTGAGACTGTCTAGGGCAGATGAGTCACTAAACTCAGTGCAGTCACATTACTCAGAAGGGCAGTGCATGTGGTTTAGTGCTCTGTACTTATTGTCTAGAAATTCTTAACAATTTTATCCTTGAATTTGTGTTTTGTAAGTGCAGTCTGATGGGACAATGAAGCATGTGCCGAGAGGGCTTGGAACCTGGGCGCACACATGGTCTATAGACACATAGCCTCCTGCTGCCTCCCTGGGATGGGATCTCAGCTACCTGCTCCTGCTTCTGGCATTCCTGCCAGGCTTGCTTGCCCTCCCAAGCCTACTGCATGGCATAGTGACAAGGTTAGTTGCCATTACCACCTACATCTCTGGCTGGGCCCTGGGTGCAGACAAAAAGAGGGTCAGTATTGGGCATATGGCCTGCAGCATTCCAGGGCACAGCAAGGAACTGGCTGTCCCTGCTTTAGGCTGATGGTGCCATGGTGTGTTTTATAGGCGACTGGGTGGGAAGTCTCACTCACACCAGATACCGAGCATGTTCCAGTGGGGTGATGGCAATCTCTTGGGGGTTGCCTATCCCCTGTGGATTGGGGCTGCCAGCAATGGGAAGCGGGGATTGATTTCCCTGCTCCTGTTGAGGGCCTACATTTTGATTTTACTCTGGGCTCCACAAGTCATGTAGTTGACCTTGCTTAACCTGTTTGCCAACAGCCAGCTCTGGGTTCTGTAGAGCTATGCGAGCCTGGGGAGGGCTGTTACAGTTCCATGTCCACATGTGTCCACTCTTCAGGAACAGAGTGAAAGTTCTTTCTGTCTTTTCAATTTTTTTGTCTACTGTTAAATATCATAATATACATATATAATATATTAGCTGTGTGACATGAGGCAAATTACTTTTCTGGGTTTTGGTATGTTATTCTGTCATATAGGAATAATAATACTATGTCATAAACATGAAATGAGCTATCATACATAAGTGCTTGCCACAGTGCTGGGCACACAGTAGATGTTTAATAAATTTAAGTTGCTATTATTATTATTATTATTATTATTATAATGGTCACTATTGTTTCCTATGAGCCCTGGAAGCAGTTACAAAAGCATTTTGATGAATACTTTGAAGGATACACATTCTAATAAACTCATTTGGGGTTCTGGTCTCTGGGTTTCTTTCCAATATGTTACTCAAAATTTATTTTAATCTAATATGTAGTTCAGAATTGATTTCCTTTTTAAAACATATTTTATTTTTATTTATTTTTAGAGAGGGGAAGGGAGGGAGAAAGAGATAGAGAAAAACATCAATCTGTGGTTGCCTCTTGTGCGCCCCACACTAGGGACCTGGCCCACAACCCAGGCATTTGCCCTGACTGGGAATCGAACCGGCAACTCTTTGGTTTGCAGGTTGGCACTCAATCCACTGAGCCACACCAGTCAGGGCCAGAATAAATTTTCTTAGGGGAAAACTGTGAGAATAGCTTAGTCAGCTATCTTGGTGAAGAAAATATTGCAGTAGGGAGGAGGGGCAGATGTGCAAGAAGGGAGGGGAGAAGAAAAAGAGAAGCGGCTTTATTGTATGCTTTTTAGATTGTAACTGGTGTGAAATGACTTCTCTTGAATTTTGCAGGATGCTTCTTTAAGCAAAATTTTCCCTACAAACTTGGAAACCTCTGTGGCATGCCTAAGAACAGCCACCTCCACCCTCGACTAACTCTCTTTTAACAGTTAGAACCAAGCTTGTTGGAATATAGCATTTCTAGAATTTCCAGAACATATGGTATACTTTCCTCTTGGCAAAATGTGACAGCCAAGTAGGGAGAGAGGTCCATGATGAAAGGTGAAATTTAGAAGTGACAATTCTTAGAAGTAAAATGTGTTTATTTCCTAAAGCCTCCTTTCCAAAGAAAAATGTTTTTCACATGGAGCTCTTCCATTGAGAATGTCGTTGAACACAGCTGCTTAGAGAAAAAGCACTTACTTTGATAGAACAGAGAAAAAAATAGTCTGTGTGATCATTTGTACTTTGAGTTGAGAAAAATGCTAGTTACCAATAGGACAAAAGCGAGACCTAAAGGTAAAATATTTTTACCAAAGGAGTTAGAAAAACATGTGTTAACAGATGAGACCCAGAAAGTATCATAATAAAGAGTGGATACAAAGTTACTTATTTTTAATCAAAACAATAGTCATGTGTCTGATCTCATACTAATTCTTTTTAATACCCTTGGAGGAAGCTTCATTGGCCTCATTTTATAGAGATAGAGCAGAGACACATGGGGGCAAGGTAATTAGAGCAGGTTACTCAGCCAGGAAACGGCAGAGTTGAGATTAGGTCCAAAGACTAAATTTCTGGCTCTTAACCATTGCTTTCCAGGATTTGAGGTAGAATTCGGGAAGTGACTAAATGTTTTTGTAATTACCATGGCTTTGTTGGAATGGCCACCTCCTTGGAATTCAATGGTCCCAAAAGCGTCTGTTGGGCTGAGCTGTGTGTGCTTGCTGATGGACCACTTCTCGGACTGAATGTCATTTCGAGAGAGGCGACTCTCGTTTTTCTCATTCTGAAGAACGGAGATACTGGGAGTGAGGCCGACATGCTGGCCTATTAGACGCCCACAGCAACACCTGTAATGTAAGAGGTCAAAATGAACCCATTGTATCAGCCACTATTGGAATACACACTTAAGGCTGGAAAAATCTACAGACGGTAGCAATCTAGTTTGTCAGTTTTCAAGTGGAATCCCGTGATGTTGTATCAAGCAAATGGTGAACTCAGGATTTAGCTGACACATATACTTTTCCTTTTCGCCCCCCTCCTCAGTTTCCCTTAGCTGTACAAGCTGTTACATGTCTCCTGTCCTCCTCTACCCACCCCTTTCACACCTGCCATCTTGTTCAGGATTGGAATCTGTGAACAAAAGCTCTGTAGAGTTTTCTACTTCTTACTCCTCCCGTCTATCAAATCTTACAGGAAGGACACTGAACTGCTTCAAGGGAAGAATTTTAACATGCACATTTAAATGAGGAATCTCACTCATATGTGAGTCATAACCTAACTTGTCTTTTCCAAATTGACATTCACTGTCAAATATCCAATTTGGAGGGAAAAAAATCTGCAGGTTAAGTGTTCTTGAAGAAACAATGAAAAAATTATTCACAAGATACATGAAAACAAAATTCACTCCTTA
Organism: Trachops cirrhosus; assembly: GCA_028533065.1. Lineage (NCBI taxonomy): Eukaryota > Metazoa > Chordata > Mammalia > Chiroptera > Phyllostomidae > Trachops > Trachops cirrhosus. The sequence continues at coordinate 42,344,741 of CM052540.1, read as the reverse complement.
CACCATGAAAATGTCCTTCAGACTTTACTGCCATCATTATTATGATTATTACTAATAATTCTGGTACACAGTTACCATTTGTTAAATGCTAACAATGTGCTATTCATTTTGTGTGTAAGATATTGTGTTTTGAAGGTTAGGTAATTTGCTCAAGGTTACAGTCTACATGACTCCATAGTCTATATGTTAAACTGCCTAATCACATCGCCTTTTCAAAAAGGACTTTCCAGACAATATGCTACTTTATCCCAAATACTTGTCACTTTATAGTCTGTTGATCTTCAAGAAGGTAAATCAGATACTAAAATTGTGCTTGGATAAGGATCTGAAAGTCTGCAGTCTAATTAATAATCTGCTAGGAGTCATGTATTTAAGAATCTCTTTTACTATGGCAAAGCAAGTTGGTACAAACTAAGCATTTTGGTGAAATGCTTAATAGGGAAAACCAGTAACCATACTAAAAATACACATATAATCCATTCTTAGATACAGTGATTAATTCCTCCCCTGACAGAACATCTATTATTCTGAATAGACTCAGAGAATTAACTGCAGAGATGGCATATTATGTGGTGAATATATATAAGATTGTTTCAAAGAAGTCCAGCAACAATAAAAGTTGATCTTTAATTTCACATTGGTCTACATGTAATGGATAGCAATTACTATTGTAGTTCCCTATTGTAATCACTATCACTAAGTAGTTGCTACTTCAAGTTCTCAGTACATTATAAAGGTAGCAAGATTACCTATGGGGGTCTTTGGTGCTGGGTATGATGTGAACACATTCCCTTTTATAAAATGCTCTTTCTATCCAGGATTTCTGAGCCTAAAAAGAAAAAGAAGAGTAAAAGTGAACATAATATTGAAGTATTTTTGACGAGGCAGCAACATTTCAGAATCACATGACAGAGCTGTATCTCTCAAGCTGAAGTGAAATGGTGGTTACACACACAAACACAGCATACAGCAAAATCAGTCACTCCCAGAACCTGGTGATTAGCTTGTTTCACATTAGAATGCTGAGAGTTAAAGGAAATGATCATAATAAAAAGAGTGCTGGAAGCATACACAAATAATATTTTTGAAGGACAGAAAAAACAATGCTATTTACAGAGAAAATGAAAAATGTGGAACAGTATGTTTGTAATCCTACAGATAACAAGTGTTCAGTTGTGGCAAGATATACAGCTGACCCTTGAATCACAGATTTGAACAGTGTGTGTCCAATATACGTGGGCTTATTTCAATAAATACTGTAAATGTGTTTTCCTCTCCTTATGATATTTTTAACATTTTCTTTTTCTTTAGCTTACTTGATTTTAAGAATACAGTATATAATACATGTAACAAAATATGCATTAATTGGCTATTTATGTTATCAGTTAGGCTTCCAGTCAATAGTAGGCTATCAATGGGTACGTTTTTGGGGAATCAAAAGTTATGCTCCAAGTTTTGACTGTGCAGAAAGTTGGCTCCTCTAAACCTTGCTTTGTTTAAGGGTCAACTATATATCTGAACCAGTATAAAGTTTTCGTGGCTGACACTTAAATTTTCCTTGTAGAAGGAAAGAGAAATGGTGAGGAAAATACAAGAGTCCTAATCTATCACCATGCTTTTTCTAAAATCTAAAGTACCAGTGCTTAAATACAGAGGGGGAAAAAGAAAGTGGAAACATAAGGAAGATAAATGTCTTCATCACAGTCCACAATTTCACAGGTAACACCTTTGGAAGGAGGCAAGATGGCACATTTTCATTTTATTTCTTTTTCTTTATTATTGTATTTTTTTCATGATCATTTATCCCCCTTATCCCACCCTCACCCACACTCTCCCCCGCAATTACCCCCCCTGTTGTCTAGGTCCATTCCTCATGCCTTTAAGCACAGCAAATGCAGCGTCTTAGATGACCTTTTTTCTCACTGTCCACCCCAAAATTTGGCCACTAAGATTGGGCTCCGGAAAGATAAAGGCAGTTCTGGAAAACTGTACTGTCTTTGTTCCAAACCGCAGTATCCATCCTGCATCCTTTTACCCCTTTCTTTGCCAGCATTTCAAATAGTAGAGGAGTCTCTTATGGAATCTAGTAAGCTACTCAAAAGATTCCCCCTTTAAGTATTTAAGATGAAAGTTGCTATAGCAACTTACAGTGTTATTTCCATCTGGTATGTCATCTTCTCCCTAACCCAGCACCAGGACTAAATGCATACTCTTTTTTAAAAAAATTATTTAATTGTTGTTCAATTACAGTTGTCCACATTTCTCCCCACCCCTCCTCCCCACTCCCTCCAAACCCACCTCCCTCCCTTGCTTCCACCCTCCCCCTTGGTTTTGTCCATGTGTCCTCTTTAGTAGTTCCTGAAAACCCAACCAAGCTATTTACTTGGTCTGTCTCAATTAGCAGTGTTAACTGTGACAACTCCCCGTTTGTTGGCCATGATTGATATTGACTGGGCTAAGGACCCAAATATCTGTCTAAGTTGTGCTAAGGCCTGGTTTGTCCTCTACCCCTTAATCGTGCATCTCCCTCCTCTCTCAAAATAGATTTTTCCACAAGTATGTAGCACCAAAGGCAGTGGTTGTCTAACACTCAGGGCAATGTGCAATTTAAAAGTAGCACTGTGGAGGATGCACTGAGGGGTCTGAAGGAGCTGCATCCTGTGTCAGTCATTGTCACATAGTTTCTGAGTGTTTATGGCTTTCTGCAATGTCTTCATGGAAAGGTGCACCCACCTTGCCTCAGATACCCTTGGGTCCTGGTGGCTCTCTGCACCCTTATACCACAAAGTTAACATTTGCAGTTGTTTTCAGCGGGGCATGAAAAAAGCCCCAGTGTCTATTCTCAAATATTTTTTTCTTTTCAAATATGTAGGAAAAGCTAGTGGCTACATCTTTGCAACAGAAATGAGCTTAACTGTGTAGATGATAACCAGTCTTTATCTCTCTAAAAAGCCTGTAAGTTAAACTATTCATAGGCTGTGATTTTTCCTAGACACTGAATACTTTCACTGATAACATCTCTTGGCAGGAAGATGGTAAAAATATTCCTCACTGGACATTTGAAACCAACTTTCCCTACACCTTGGGGAGCAGAAAAGAGTACACTTCCCTTTTTTTCTTTGTGGCCCACATTGGCTAGGATTCAGTAGGATCTTTTGGGGGAGAACCTGGGAATTTCAGGGGTACTGATCAATATTCTCTGAGAGAAAGCAGGGATGCAAATATCATGAGGAAAGCATGAGGTGGACAATTAGAAAGAGTGGTGTGAGTGGGACTTGGCAATGTGGATGAAGTCATGTAATTCCTTTGTTCCTCAGTGTTCTTCATCTACAAAGTGGGCAAAACAATAATGCCTGACACACAGAGTTGTCACCTTTAGTATTTGGGAACTGTGTTTTCACTTCAAGAAGAGGGACCCATCCTGGGTTTGTTCTGGTACTAAAAGTTCAGATGAAGTTTCAGACGAGACTGTTATAAAACTGCTGTAGCAGATTGGCCTAGATTGATCTAACTTTACATTGGGGATGATATGTTCTCAGAAGGCCTGGCTGGCCACTAACAAGGTGTGTAGAAAAGTTTAATTTCCCCTGAGTCTTTTCTGTAACATGAGGATAATCATAGCTATTTTGGAGAGTTATATTAGTTAAAGAAGATGATTCAGGGAAAGCACTTGGCACTTAGTAGGAACCCAGTAGGTAATAAAAATGCCTAACCTTTATTGATGGTGCATAGTGTGCCTGAAATTGTATCATATGTGTATTATCTCCTTGGAGCCTCATGAGAACACTGTCGGGGAAGAACTACTATTATAACCATTTTACCAATGAAGAAACTGAGTCAGAGGAAGCAAATCAGTTTTAAAGCCAGAATTTGAAGTTGAGCAGTATGACTCCAGAGTTCACACACTTACCTACTTTGCTAAACTGCCTCCCCAAATTGGATATTATTGGTATTAAATACTCTTGATCTTGGCTGTGCCATCTGAGCATGCCTGGAAATGCCTTTGTATTTGAACAGAGTTGGGCTTCTAGAGGCATGTCTTAGAGCCAGTTCAGACTTGCACCTTTCCTCTTCTCATTTTCCCTTTCCGTTTCCCACTGGTAATGAACACTGCTATCTGTTCTTCCTCTCTCCTTGAGGTGAATGGTTCGGATGGGACATTAAGGAGCCAACAGATTATGAGAAAGAAGTAAACAAAGTGGGGGGATCTTTATAATAACTACAGCAAAGAAATGTAATCACAACAGGACTGCCAGCTTGAGAATCTGGGGGATCATGACATAGATTAGACTTTTCAAGGGCACCCTCCCTATTTCTCTCACTCGTGGATCCCAGTTTCAACTTGAAAAGCCCTGGCAGTTTTACTCAGATACTGTGTAGTAAGAATTACTACATGCAGGTTGCCAACTTGTTTGTTAGTCTTTAATTATAAAGTAATTTGACTTGTGTGAAGTTCAGGAACTTAATTGCCTTCTCAAAGGTGAAAAGCTACCTCTTTGTTAGCAAAGGGATGGAGGATCAGTTTCTATTTGTTATTATTAACAGATCAACCATTTCTTTTGCAAAGGCACAGAAAATTGGGAGGAGGAAAAAAAGAAATGTAATGTAAAAAGAATCTTTCCATCATTCATAATTGAATTAGATGTTCTCTTTTTTGAGAAGAAAGGAATACTACATAACAAAGAATGCATGTATAACACATGAATTAGAAATTATACAAAATATCACGCCTAATTTACTATGCTCTATTGTGGGCTTTGCTTTTTTTGTGGTTTTATTCTGGTCTTCAGTGTGGACAGCTATTAGACTTTAAAAATTATTTTCTTGAGGGGGGCATATTTGAAGTATAATCATGGTTTAACTTGTTCTCTAAACCAATTCCCTTTTCATTTGTTCAAAGTCCTTGACCTACTCTGTGTCAGGCTTTATACTTGGTTTCAAACTCCAACTAAGTTAGTTCAGAATGGCTATCCTTGTTAGAAAGCATGAAATAGTTTTCACATGCCATGTGTCCTAAAATCTCTTTTTAAATATACTTTGGAAGTCTCATGTACTCTTACCTTAGAAAATCACTTATATACATTCTTTTCTAAAGGTAGAATGGTCACATCACCATGACTGAGTCTGCGAGAGGCTATTTTCTTTCTTGTCTTTCTGCACTATCAGTCATGTGTGATGTGTAAAAGGAACGTGTCTTTCAAAAGGTAATGATTAAAGGACATATTATTCAAAACCAGAATGAGGACATTAAAATTTTGAACAAATATATAATGATTACACTCAAAGAATAAAGTAAGTATAAATTTTGAAAGTCTAATGTACAGTCAACAAGGATCAAACTGATAGAAACAAACAAAAAACCTGCAAATATTGCCTTCAAAAGAAAAAAAATAAGTTGTTTCATTCAAGCAGGTTTCACCTCTTTTTCACAAAGGATCTGTTACAAATGTTAGTCCCCCAACTTAGTTTGGACTCTTTTTACTATCCACTCTGCATTAGCTACAGAATCAAGAAGTTCTCCAGGCAGGAATGGTTTACAAGTTCATGCATAGAGAATGTATTGAATCAGAAATTCCTGGACAGTGCTATTGTATTCCACCTTTCGCAGGCAACTTTAACAGAAGGACAACAACTCACACCAGTCATCATAAGATTAAAGAGAGTCCACTAACTTTACAGGAATAAATTACGAGCAATGTTTCACCGTGTTCCTCGTTTTGAGACTCTCATGTTTTAAATGTACCCTTTGTTCTAATCAGAACAAAACACCCGAGACCCAAAGGTACTGAATCTTCTGTTCCTTTTCGCCTTTTGCTTTCCCTCAACATCTCCCTGGGTACCCCTTTGGTCTTCCTCTAGGTCCCCAGATCCAATATTGGGAAGTTGAAATCAATTTACCTGAGCACTGATTCTGGGTGGTGGTGAAGGCAGTCCCACGAGCAGCTCCTGTTGCTTTCATTTTGCTGCGTCTGGGGCTGGCCATCCCATTAATAATGCTCTTATGACCGCCCACTGGAAAAAAAGTCATTTGCCTGGCTCTTCCCCCAAGAGACGTTTCAAGTAAGCAATGAACTTGGGCAGATTAGCCCCTTGGAATGTGCTGCTTTGGGATTAGCCTCAGTAAGAATCCCATGGACATTCCCTCGCAGCCTCAAACACTGCTTGATTTGAACATCTAATCTGACACCAGAAGAAAAACAAATCCCCGGAGAGATCGGATTTAACTGGCACAAGTCCGGACAGGCTCTCCCCCCTTTTCTTTTTCCATTTTCAGAGCGAAGGCTTGTGAAAGTGTGATAAGGTGTTCTGAGTTCTGAAAAGTTCAACTTTGGAAAGTAAATCCTTCTAAAGAAACAGTGTATTAATGCTCCAAGTGGGTTGAACACACAAGCTGCATTGTTCGTTCCTCCCCAAAGAATGGAATGATAGCATTTCTTTAAAGAGGAACTGCTAAGAACGGAACATTTCAAAAGAATAGTTTGATCCCTGAACATGAGCCCAAGTAGAATAAAGTGGGAGTTTGCCAGTGACCTTCCACAACTTCTAAAATGTCAATAAATAATAAAACTTGTCTGATCACTCTTATCCTGCAGCCTCTCTCCCACAAGTGCAGAGGTGTGATTAGAACCCTACACTCCTGTTTCCCTGTTAAAAAAGAGACGAGCTGTGACCACGATGGCACACGGGTGCAGACTAAAAGCAATGACACTGTGATGTGTTTATCTGGGCCTGCCCGATGGAGAGGTTCTGGCTCACACAAAAGGGGCTCTTTCAAATCTCACCCAGAGCGAATTTTTCATTTAAGAGCCTTTAACTAGTTCTTTTACTAGTTAATTTAGTTCTTAACTAAAGTGAACAAACTTGGGTAGGAAAAAAAACTCAAAAAGGCAAAAATACTTTTTTTTTTTTAAATTTTTATTTTAGTTTATTCAGTACAGTTTCTATCCTTTATTCCCTTTCCAGCCCACCCACCCATTCCTCCCCTCCTCCCTCCCCTTTCCAACACCCCTAGTTTTGTCCGTGTGTCCTCTATATTTGTTCCTGTAAACCCTTCCCTTCTCCCCTGCAATTCCCTCCCCTCTCCCCTCTGGTCACTGACAACTCTATTTCAGTGTCTTTTGTTATATTCCACTTGCTTCTTTGTTTTGTTGTTTAGGTTCCTGTTAAAGGTGAGATCATATGGTATTTGTCTTTCACTGCCTGGCTTATTTCGCTTAGCATAATGCTTTCCAACTCCATCCATGCTGTTGCAAAGGGTATGAGTTC